>CM065592.1:433428713-433798713 GCA_033119425.1 Bufotes viridis
GATACGTGTCCTCCTCATGTAATGGTGGTATGTACAGTAGATACGTGTCCTCCACATGAAATGCTGGTATGTACAATAGATATCTGTCCTCCTCATGTAATGCTGGTATGTACAGTAGATACGTGTCCTCCTCATGTAATGGTGTTATGTACAGTAGATACGTGTCCTCCTGATGTAATGGTGGTATGTACAGTAGATACGTGTCCTCCTCATGTAATGCTGGTATGTACAGTAGATATCTGTCCTCCTCATGTAATGGTGTTATGTACAGTAGATACGTGTCCTCCTCATGTAATGGTGGTATGTACAGTAGATATCTGTCCTCCTCATGTAATGGTGGTATGTACAGTAGATATGTGTCCTCCTCATGTAATGGTGGTATGTACAGTAGATAAGTGTCCTCCTGATGTAATGGTGGTATGTACAGTAGATATCTGTCCTCCTCATGTAATGGTGGTATGTACAGTAGATACGTGTCCTCCTCATGTAATGGTGGTATGTACAGTAGATATCGTGTCCTCCTCATGTAATGGTGGTATGTACAGTAGATACGTGTCCTCCTCATGTAATGGTGGTATGTACAGTAGATATCGTGTCCTCCTCATGTAATGGTGGTATGTACAGTAGATATCTGTCCTCCTCATGTAATGGTGGTATGTACAGTAGATACGTGTCCTTCTTATGTAATGGGGGTATGTACAGTAGATATGTGTCCTCCTGATGTAATGGTGATATGTACAGTGGATACGTGTCCTCCTCATGTAATGGTGGTATGTACAGTAGATATCTGTCCTCCTGATGTAATGGTGGTATGTACAGTAGATATCTGTCCTCCTCATGTAATGGTGGTATGTACAGTAGATATCTGTCCTCCTGATGTAATGGTGGTATGTACAGTAGATATCTGTCCTCCTCATGTAATGGTGGTATGTACAGTAGATACGTGTCCTTCTTATGTAATGGGGTATGTACAGTAGATACGTGTCCTCCTCATGTAATGGTGGTATGTACAGTAGATATCTGTCTTCCTGATGTAATGGTGGTATGTACAGTGGATACGTGTCCTCCTCATGAAATGGTGGTATGTACAGTAGATACGTGTCCTCCTCATGAAATGGTGGTATGTACAGTAGATATCTGTCTTCCTGATGTAATGGTGGTATGTACAGTAGATATCTGTCCTCCTCATGTAATGGTGGTATGTACAGTAGATATCTGTCCTCCTCATGTAATGGTGGTATGTACAGTAGATACGTGTCCTCCTCATGTAATGGTGGTATGTACAGTAGATATCGTGTCCTCCTCATGTAATGGTGGTATGTACAGTAGATATCTGTCCTCCTCATGTAATGGTGGTATGTACAGTAGATATCTGTCCTCCTCATGTAATGGTGGTATGTACAGTAGATATCTGTCCTCCTCATGTAATGGTGGTATGTACAGTAGATATCGTGTCCTCCTGATGTAATGGTGGTATGTACAGTAGATATCGTGTCCTCCTCATGTAATGGTGGTATGTACAGTAGATATCGTGTCCTCCTCATGTAATGGTGGTATGTACAGTAGATATCGTGTCCTCCTCATGTAATGGTGGTATGTACAGTAGATATCGTGTCCTCCTCATGTAATGGTGGTATGTACAGTAGATATCTGTCCTCCTCATGTAATGGTGGTATGTACAGTAGATATCTGTCCTCCTCATGTAATGGTGGTATGTACAGTAGATATCTGTCCTCCTGATGTAATGGTGGTATGTACAGTAGATATCGTGTCCTCCTCATGTAATGGTGGTATGTACAGTAGATATCGTGTCCTCCTCATGTAATGGTGGTATGTACAGTAGATATCGTGTCCTCCTCATGTAATGGTGGTATGTACAGTAGATATCGTGTCCTCCTCATGTAATGGTGGTATGTACAGTAGATATCTGTCCTCCTCATGTAATGGTGGTATGTACAGTAGATATCGTGTCCTCCTCATGTAATGGTGGTATGTACAGTAGATATCTGTCCTCCTCATGTAATGGTGGTATGTACAGTAGATATCGTGTCCTCCTCATGTAATGGTGGTATGTACAGTAGATATCTGTCCTGCTGATGTAATGGTGGTATATACAGTAGATATGTGTCCTCCTCATGTAATGGTGGTATGTACAGTAGATATGTGTCCTCCTCATGTAATGGTGGTATGTACAGTAGATATGTGTCCTCCTCATGTAATGGTGGTATGTACAGAAGATACGTGTCCTCCTCATGTAATGGTGGTATGTACAGTAGATACATGTCCTCCTCATGTAATGGTGGTATGTACAGTAGATACGTGTCCTCCTCATGTAATGGTGGTATGTACAGTAGATATCTGTCCTCCTCATGTAATGGTGGTATGTACAGTAGATATCTGTCCTCCTCATGTAATGGTGGTATGTACAGTAGATACGTGTCCTCCTCATGTAATGGTGGTATGTACAGTAGATACGTGTCCTCCTCATGTAATGGTGGTATGTACAGTAGATATCGTGTCCTCCTCATGTAATGGTGGTATGTACAGTAGATATCTGTCCTCCTCATGTAATGGTGGTATGTACAGTAGATATCTGTCCTCCTCATGTAATGGTGGTATGTACAGTAGATATCTGTCCTCCTGATGTAATGGTGGTATATACAGTAGATACGTGTCCTCCTCATGTAATGGTGTTATGTACAGTAGATACGTGTCCTCCTGATGTAATGGTGTTATGTACAGTAGATACGTGTCCTCCTCATGTAATGGTGGTATGTACAGTAGATATGTGTCCTCCTCATGTAATGGTGGTATGTACAGTAGATACGTGTCCTCCTCATGTAATGTTGGTATGTACAGTAGATACGTGTCCTCCTCATGTAATGGTGGTATGTACAGTAGATACGTGTCCTCCTCATGTAATGGTGGTATGTACAGTAGATATGTGTCCTCCTCATGTAATGGTGGTATGTACAGTAGATATGTGTCCTCCTCATGTAATGGTGGTATGTACAGTAGATATGTGTCCTCCTCATGTAATGGTGGTATGTACAGTAGATACGTGTCCTCCTCATGTAATGGTGGTATGTACAGTAGATACATGTCCTCCTCATGTAATGGTGGAATGTACAGTAGATACGTGTCCTCCTCATGTAATGGTGGTATGTACAGTAGATATCTGTCCTCCTCATGTAATGGTGGTATGTACAGTAGATACGTGTCCTCCTGATGTAATGGTGGTATGTACAGTAGATACGTGTCCTCCTCATGTAATGGTGGTATGTACAGTAGATATGTGTCCTCCTCATGTAATGGTGGTATGTACTGTAGATATCTGTCCTCCTGATGTAATGGTCGTATGTACAGTAGATATCTGTCCTCCTCATGTAATGGTGGTATGTACAGTAGATATCTGTCCTCCTGATGTAATGGTGGTATATACAGTAGATACGTGTCCTCCTCATGTAATGGTGTTATGTACAGTAGATACGTGTCCTCCTGATGTAATGGTGTTATGTACAGTAGATACGTGTCCTCCTCATGTAATGGTGGTATGTACAGTAGATACGTGTCCTCCTCATGTAATGGTGGTATGTACAGTAGATACGTGTCCTCCTCATGTAATGGTGGTATGTACAGTAGATACGTGTCCTCCTCATGTAATGGTGGTATGTACCAGTAGATACGTGTCCTCCTCATGTAATGGTGGTATTTACAGTAGATATCTGTCCTCCTCATGTAATGGTGGTATGTACAGTAGATACGTGTCCTCCTCATGTAATGGTGGTATGTACGGTAGATATCTGTCCTCCTCATGTAATGGTGGTATGTACAGTAGATATCTGTCCTCCTGATGTAATGGTGGTATGTACAGTAGATATCTGTCCTCCTCATATAATGATGGTATGTACAGTAGATATCTGTCCTCCTGATGTAATGGTGGTATGTATAGTAGATATGTGTCCTCCTGATGTAATGGTGGTATGTACAGTAGATATGTGTCCTCCTGATGTAATGGTGGTATGTACAGTAGATATGTGTCCTCCTGATGTAATGGTGGTATGTACAGTAGATATCTGTCCACCTGATGTAATGGTGGTATGTACAGAAGATATCTGTCCTCCTCATGTAATGGTGGTATGTACAGTAGATATCTGTCCTCCTGATGTAATGGTGGTATGTACAGTAGATATCTGTCCTCCTGATGTAATGGTGGTATGTACAGTAGATACGTGTCCTCCTCATGTAATGGTGGTATGTACAGTAGATATCTGTCCTCCTCATGTAATGGTAGAATGTACAGTAGATATGTGTCCTCCTCATGTAATGGTGGTATGTACAGTAGATTCGTGTCCTCCTCATGTAATGGTGGTATGTACAGTAGATATCTGTCCTCCTCATGTAATGGTGGTATGTACAGTAGATATCTGTCCTCCTCATGTAATGGTAGAATGTACAGTAGATATGTGTCCTCCTCATGTAATGGTGGTATGTACAGTAGATATGTGTGCTCCACATGTAATGGTGGTATATTCAGTAGATATCTGTCCTCCTCATGTAATGGTGGTATATACAGTAGATATCTGTCCTCCTCATGTAATGGTCGTATGTACAGTAGATACGTGTTCTCCTCATGTAATGGTGGTATGTACAGTAGATATCTGTCCTCCTCATGTAATGGTGGTATGTACAGTAGATATGTGTCCTCCTCATGTAATGGTAGTATGTACAGTAGATATGTGTCCTCCTCATGTAATGGTGGTATGTACAGTAGATATGTGTCCTCCTCATGTAATGGTGGTATGTACAGAAGATACGTGTCCTCCTCATGTAATGGTGGTATGTACAGTAGATACATGTCCTCCTCATGTAATGGTGGTATGTACAGTAGATACGTGTCCTACTCATGTAATGGTGGTATGTACAGTAGATATCTGTCCTCCTCATGTAATGGTGGTATGTACAGTAGATATCTGTCCTCCTCATGTAATGGTGGTATGTACAGTAGATATCGTGTCCTCCTCATGTAATGGTGGTATGTACAGTAGATACGTGTCCTCCTCATGTAATGGTGGTATGTACAGTAGATATCGTGTCCTCCTCATGTAATGGTGGTATGTACAGTAGATATCGTGTCCTCCTCATGTAATGGTGGTATGTACAGTAGATATCTGTCCTCCTCATGTAATGGTGGTATGTACAGTAGATACGTGTCCTCCTCATGTAATGGTGGTATGTACAGTAGATACGTGTCCTCCTCATGTAATGGTGGTATGTACAGTAGATACGTGTCCTCCTCATGTAATGGTGGTATGTACAGTAGATACGTGTCCTCCTCATGTAATGGTGGTATGTACAGTAGATACGTGTCCTCCTCATGTAATGGTGGTATGTACAGTAGATACGTGTCCTCCTCATGTAATGGTGGTATGTACAGTAGATATCGTGTCCTCCTGATATAATGGTGGTATGTACAGTAGATACGTGTCCTCCTGATGTAATGGTGGTATGTACAGTAGATATCTGTCCTCCTCATGTAATGGTGGTATGTACAGTAGATATCTGTCCTCCTGATGTAATGGTGGTATATACAGTAGATATCTGTCCTCCTGATGTACTGGTGGTATGCACTGTAGATACATGTCCTCCTCATGTAATGGTGGTATGTACAGTAGATACGTGTCCTCCTCATGTAATGGTGGTATGTACAGTAGATACGTGTCCTCCTCATGTAATGGTGGTATGTACAGTAGATACGTGTCCTCCTCATGTAATGGTGGTATGTACAGTAGATATCTGTCCTCCTGATGTAATGGTGGTATGTACAGTAGATATCTGTCCTCCTGATGTAATGGTGGTATGTACAGTAGATACGTGTCCTCCTCATGTAATGGTGGTATGTACAGTAGATATCGTGTCCTCCTGATGTAATGGTGGTATGTACAGTAGATATCGTGTCCTCCTCATGTAATGGTGGTATGTACAGTAGATACGTGTCCTCCTCATGTAATGGTGGTATGTACAGTAGATATCGTGTCCTCCTCATGTAATGGTGGTATGTACAGTAGATATGTGTCCTCCTCATGTAATGGTGGTATGTACAGTAGATATCTGTCCTCCTGATGTAATGGTGGTATGTACAGTAGATATCTGTCCTCCTCATGTAATGGTGGTATGTACAGTAGATATCTGTCCTCCTGATGTAATGGTGGTATGTACAGTAGATATCTGTCCTCCTCATGTAATGGTGGTATGTACAGTAGATATCGTGTCCTCCTGATGTAATGGTGGTATGTACAGTAGATATCTGTCCTCCTCATGTAATGGTGGTATGTACAGTAGATATCTGTCCTCCTCATGTAATGGTGGTATGTACAGTAGATATCGTGTCCTCCTCATGTAATGGTGGTATGTACAGTAGATATCTGTCCTCCTCATGTAATGGTGGTATGTACAGTAGATATCTGTCCTCCTCATGTAATGGTAGTATGTACAGTAGATATGTGTCCTCCTCATGTAATGGTGGTATGTACAGTAGATATGTGTCCTCCTCATGTAATGGTGGTATGTACAGTAGATATCTGTCCTCCTCATGTAATGGTGGTATATACAGTAGATATCTGTCCTCCTCATGTAATGGTCGTATGTACAGTAGATACGTGTTCTCCTCATGTAATGGTGGTATGTACAGTAGATATCTGTCCTCCTCATGTAATGGTGGTATGTACAGTAGATATCTGTCCTCCTCATGTAATGGTGGTATGTACAGTAGATATCTGTCCTCCTCATGTAATGGTGGTATGTACAGTAGATAAGTGTCCTCCTGATGTAATGGTGGTATGTACAGTAGATATGTGTCCTCCTCATGTAATGGTGGTATGTACAGTAGATATGTGTCCTCCTCATGTAATGGTGGAATGTACAGTAGATATCTGTCCTCCTGATGTAATGGTCGTATGTACAGTAGATATCTGTCCTCTTCATGTAATGGTGGTATGTACAGTAGATATGTGTCCTCCTCATGTAATGGTGGTATGTACAGTAGATATCTGTCTTCCTCATGTAATGGTGGTATGTACAGTAGATATGTGTCCTCCTCATGTAATGGTGGTATGTACAGTAGATATCTGTCCTCCTCATGTAATGGTCGTATGTACAGTATATACGTGTTATCCTCATGTAATGGTGGTATATACAGTAGATACGTGCTCTCCTGATGTAATGGTGGTATGTACAGTAGATACATGTCCTCCTCATGTAATGGTGGTATGTACAGTAGATATGTGTCCTCCTCATGTAATGGTGGTATGTACAGTAGATATGTGTCCTCCTCATGTAATCGTGGTATGTTCAGTAGATACGTGTCCTCCTCATGTGATGGGGGTATGTACAGTAGATACGTGTCCTCCTCATGTAATGGTGGTATGTACAGTAGATACGTGTCCTCCACATGTAATGGTGGTATGTACAGTAGATACGTGTCCTCCTCATGTAATGGTGGTATGTACAGTAGATACGTGTCCTCCTCATGTAATGGTGGTATGTACAGTAGATATGTGTCCTCCTCATGTAATAGTGGTATGTACAGTAGATATCTGTCCTCCTGATGTAATGGTGGTATATACAGTAGATATCTGTCCTCCTCATGTACTGGTGGTATGCACTGTAGATACATGTCCTCCTCATGTAATGGTGGTATGTACAGTAGATACGCTGTCCTCCTCATGTAATGGTGGTATGTACAGTAGATATGTGTCCTCCTCATGTAATGGTGGTATGTACAGTAGATATGTGTCCTCCTGATGTAATGGTGGTATGTACAGTAGATACTGTCCTCCTCATGTAATGGTGGTATGTACAGTAGATATCTGTCCTCCTCATGTAATGGTGTTATGTACAGTAGATACGTGTCCTCCTCATGTAATGGTGGTATGTACAGTAGATATCTGTCCTCCTCATGTAATGGTGGTATGTACAGTAGATATGTGTCCTCCTCATGTAATGGTGGTATGTACAGTAGATATGTGTCCTCCTGATGTAATGTTGGTATGTACAGTAGATATCTGTCCTCCTCATGTAATGGTGGTATGTACAGTAGATACGTGTCCTCCTCATGTAATGGTGGTATGTACGGTAGATATCTGTCCTCCTCATGTAATGGTGGTATGTACAGTAGATATCTGTCCTCCTGATGTAATGGTGGTATGTACAGTAGATACGTGTCCTCCTCATGTAATGGTTGTATGTACAGTAGATACGTGTCCTCCACATGTAATGGTGGTATGTACAGTAGATATCTGTCCTCCTGATGTAATGGTGGTATGTACAGTAGATATCTGTCCTCCTGATGTAATGGTGGTATGTACAGTAGATACGTGTCCTCCTCATGTAATGGTGGTATGTACAGTAGATATCTGTCCTCCTCATTTAATGGTGGTATGTACAGTAGATATCTGTCCTCCTCATGTAATGGTGGTATGTACAGTAGATATCTGTCCTCCTGATGTAATGGTGGTATGTACAGTAGATACGTGTCCTCCACATGTAATGGTGGTATGTACAGTAGATACTTGTCCTCCTCATGGAATGGTCATATGTAGATTAATGTCCTCCTGTCTTTGTTGTATGTAGATATGTGTCCTCCTAAGGAGAAGCAGTGACTAGTAGCAGTCGCACATATTCATCCTACATTCAGAGTGCCAGTATCATCTCTCATGTGCAGTATCCAGCACCACAGCCGCACACTTCATGTTGGCGGCGGGGCGAGAATGGGGTTAGTTTTTTACACTGACAGCACAAACACTTATGTGATATGCAGATTAGGGCCCGCAAGTGCCCAGGGGCGGCGTTATGGCCACAAGTGCTCAGGGGCGGTGTTATGCCACAAGTGCCCAGAGGAGGCGTTATAGCCACAAGTGCCCAGGGAAGGCGTTATGCCACAAGTGCCCAGGGGCGGTGTTATAGCCACAAGTGCCCAGAGGAGGCGTTATAGCCACAAGTGCCCAGGAGCAGCGTTATTCCATGTGGCGAAACCAACCGCGCCACTGGGTTTTGGAGGGGACAGATTGCTCGCCTCCTGCCCTGCGACTATGGCCCCATGTATGCTTGTCCTGTTTAAACGGTGATGCCCCAGATAGCTCTGCTATGGAGCCCATTCGTATAATGAAAGACTATGGGAAAGACTTTAGCTCCATGGCAATTGAACTGGATGTGTGTGGTCTGAGCGCCATTCAATAATGTGCGCTCAGACCTAAGCCATCTGGGGATATGTTGCATGTATATGTTTTATGTAGTAATTGTAACATTGTATAATTTTATGTCCTTTTGCAACCATGTGCTCAATGGAGTCTGCCTCTATCCTTGGATATATTGAGCGCTCAGATCCAAGCCATCTGGGGATATGTTAAATGTCTGTGTACTGTAAAGGGTGGGACATGGTATATTGAGTAGTGATGTCTGTCCTATTGTCCCCACGTGTGTATTGGCGATTTCCCTTTGTCCTGAGAGATAATTGAATGACTCCTCAATTGTCTCCAGGACAGAAGACATTGTGTATTCTCCTGCCTGTGATGATTACATTAACCTGTGTAGGGTGATTGTATCACAGGCAGAGGGGAGGGATATGCTGGGGGTGTCTGTATTGTCCCATTGTGTGTGATTGGCTGCTGTATCCCGTGTCGCAGTCTTCCTTCTGGTCCCCTAGGGGAGTGTCCACCAGGTGGGAGACCTGCATAAATACCGGGCAGGTAGCCCTCAATAAAGTTAGAATTCCTGTTTACCATCAATACGGAGCCTCGTCTCGTACTTGGGGGGAATTGCTATGTCAGAACGTTCTCTTGCCTGTTCCAGGAGAGGAGGACTTCGTATGGTTCCAGTTCGGTGGATTCCAGCGGTTGTGGATTGCTGTGCTCTTCGCCAGGGGAATCGCCCGAACGGTATTAACCCTCACTATACCGGGTTATACCGTAACAACTGGTGGCAAGCAGCGGGATCGTTCCTACAGCAAGAAGGACAGCAACAGAAGGCACCGTGGAATTTGAGGGCAAAGCGTGTCCCAGTACAGCACCGGTATGGAACCGCTAGTGGAGTATGATGAGGGTGTCATGGATGACCGAGATGCAGTCCGCAAAGGCATCTGGTACCAGGCACTGGGTATTGTGGAGTATCTGCGGGACGAGAGGCTCCCCAAGGACGAGCAGCGACAGCAGAATCGAGTAGCCCTGCGGATGCCCTTCCTAGGAGAGCAGCCCTGGAAGAGTGGGTAGAAGACCTGAAGCACCTGGTAAGGCGGGAGATGTGGCTGGAAGATGCCTACCAGGCACTCTGGTGGTATGAAGCTCGGTACCTACCCCGGACAGCCGAGCATGACATGCCAGAGGGAGAGGAGTTTGATGGTCCTGGCTTGTTATGGGAGACTTTTTCAGAGCTGGAGTTTGGGAGCCCTACACAAGCCCGGTTCAGGGACCTCTTTGAGTGGCGGGAGAGCAGGTATGACTGGGACGACACTCACAAAATTGAGCAAGACCTGGTCCACCTGGTGACCCGGGAGATGGAGCTGGAACAGGACTACCAGCAGCTGTTCCACTCCAGTGAGAGGGCTCAGCGAGAGAGCAGAGTGTCAGACCCAGGTCCAGAGCCCTTCAGCTGGGAGGATATTGTGGAGGTCTACTGGGAAGAACCCCAGGTGGCCGGTGGAGATGGGACCGAGGTCTCTCCACCGGTCCTGCAGGGAATTGGGAGCCCAGTCTCCATTCCCCAGCGGCAGGCTGAGTTACAGGGGGCAGAGACAGTCGGTCCTGGCCCCCAGCAGCAGAGTGACTTACTGGGAGAGGAGAGCCTTGTCCTCCCTCCCCATCGGCAGAGAGTCCGGCAGGGAATAGAGAGCCCAGTCTCCTTTCCCCAGCAGCAGGACACTGTATTGGAAGCGGAGACAGTCGGTCTCCCTTCCCAGAGGCTGGAAGTATGTCTGGGAGAGGAGCTTGTTACCCCTCTCCCCAGCGGCAGGCTAAGTTACAGGGGGCAGAGACAGTCGGTCCTGGCCCCCAGCAGCAGAGTGACTTACTGGGAGAGGAGAGCCTTGTCCTCCCTCCCCAGAGGCAGAGTGTCCAGCAGGGAATAGAGAGCCCAGTCTCCTTTCCCCAGCAGCAGGACACTGTATTGGGAGCGGAGACAGTCGGTGTCCCTCTCCAGCAGCTGGAAGAATGTCTGGAAGAGGAGGTTGTTACCCCTCTCCCCAGCGGCAGCTTAATGCACCAGGGGAGACAGTAAGCCCCACAACAGTGGAGATGGGACCGAGAGCTCTCCACCGGCCCTACAGGGATGCTGGGTAGTCGGCCCAGATCCCCAGCGGCAGACGGATTTTAAGGGAGTAGGGACAGTCGGTCCTGCTCCCCAGCGGCAGTATGTTTTGCAGGGAGAGAAGAGCATCGTCTCCATTCCCCATCGGCCGTGTGATGTACAGGGAATTGGGAGCCCGGTCTCCATCCCCGGCGACAGTTTAACGCACCAGGGGAGACAGTAAGCCCCCAACAGTGCAGATGGGACCGTGGTCTCTGCATTTACAGCACAGGGGGTAGGGACAGTCGGTCCTGTCCCCCAGCAACAGGGCCATTTAGCCAAAGGGAGACAGTCGGTCTCCCCACAGCAGCATGGTGGTCTATCTAAAGGGAGACAGTCGGTCTCCCCTACAACAACCAGGCTCCAACCAGGCTACTTCCGTGGTAGCGCTGGCACCAGGGCAGAGTACCGCTGGTCTCTGCCCACTCAGCAACCCACTCAGGCAGTCTACCAGTCCCCCACACAGCTGTAGTGAGGCACATGGACATGGACAGGTTTATCCCTTGCTCAGGTGTAGTAACCATTTATTGTGGGTGGGCTGTACTGCTGTTTCTGTTTTGTGGGTGGGCTGCTGGACTAACAAGGGCACTGACCGGCAGAAGGTCAGATACTCTGTTAGTCTGTTTGGAAAAGGGGAGATGTGTGGCGAAACCAACCGCGCCACTGGGTTTTGGAGGGGACAGATTGCTCGCCTCCTGCCCTGCGACTATGGCCCCATGTATGCTTGTCCTGTTTGAGCGGTGATGCCCCAGATAGCTCTGCTATGGAGCCCATTCGTATAATGAAATACTATGGGAAAGACTTTAGCTCCATGGCAATTGAACTGGATGTGTGTGGTCTGAGCGCCATTCAATAATGTGCGCTCAGACCTTAGCTATCTGGGGATATGTTGCATGTATATGTTTTATGTAGTAATTGTAACATTGTGTAATTTTATGTCCTTTTGCAACCATGTGCTCAATGGAGTCTGCCTCTATCCTTGGATATATTGAGCGCTCAGATCCAAGCCATCTGGGGATATGTTAAATGTCTGTGTGTACCTTAAAGGGTGGGACATTGTGTATTGAATAGTGATGTCTGTCCTATTGTCCCCACGTGTGTATTGGAGATTTCCCTTTGTCCTGAGAGATAATTGAATGACTCCTCAATTGTCTCCAGGACAGAAGACATTGTGTATTCTCTGGCCTGTGATAATTACATTAACCTGTGTGGGGTAATTGTATCACAGGCAGAGGGGAGGGATATGCTGGGGGTGTCTGTATTGTCCCATTGTGTGTGATTGGCTGCTGTATCCCCTGTGTCGCTGTCTTCCTTCTGGTCCCCTAGGGGAGTGTCCACCAGGTTGGAGACCTGCATAAATACCGGGCAGGTAGCCCTCAATAAAGTTAGAATTCCTGTTTAACCATTAATACGGAGCCTCGTCTCGTACTTGGGGGGAATTGCTACGTCAGAACGTTCTCTTGCCTGTTCCAGGAAAGGAGGACTTCGTATGGTTCCAGTTCGGTGGATTCCAGCGGTTGTGGATTGCTGTGCTCTTCGCCAGGGGAATCGCCCGAACGGTATTAACCCTCACTATACCGGGTTATACCGTAACATTCCACAAGTGCCCAGGGGCGGCGTTATGCCACAAGTACCCAGGGAAGGTGTTATGCCACAAGTGCCCAGGGGCGGCGTTATGCCACAAGTACCCAGGGAAGGCATTATGCCACAAGTGCCCAGGGGCGGCGTTATGGCCTCAAGTGCCCAGAGGAGGCGTTATGCCACAAGTGCCCAGGGGCGGCGTTATGGTCACAAGTGCTCAGGGGTGGCGTTATGCCGCAAGTGCCCAGGGAAGGCGTTATGGCCACAAGTGCCCCGGGGCGGCGGTATGGCCTTAAGTGTCCAGGGGTGGCATTATGGCCACAGGTGCCAAAGGGGCGGCATTATGGCCACAAGTGCCCAGCCCCCTCTCTGATGTGCCGGCATACCCGCTCCCCTTGGAGTCCTCTGGCCCTCCTCTCCTACTTCATCCTCGTCATCTGGCTTAGAGATCTCATACGACTGTGCAACCGTGCTGTACCCTCAAAGGTGACAGACTTCCTTTAATTATTTTAATAAGTTTCTCTTCAGTCTGAATTCAGTCTTTCCAGCCTTTCGGTGTAAAATAAACCGCTGTATTCCATTTATTAACCTTGTCGCCCATCTTGGAACGCTCTCTAGCTGCAGGGTGGAACCGCAAACTGACTCCCGTGATCAAGACGAGGGCTAGGAAGAGGATCCTAGAGCAACAATATTACGTTGGAGTCCTAGATTTTTATCTCCCTGTTTATGCACCCTTTTGCTGCTGCTGCCTGACATTGAGCACTAGTTTACTGGTAATTGGTATGCACAAGTAACAAGAACTGCACAATGCAGGACATCCATAGGCGGTGGGGAAGGACTGCATTGCTTGCTTCACACTACTCACATTATCCGCCTGAAGCCATGACGTGCCAAGCATCCTGACAATCTATGTCTGCAGGATATAATTTATTAAGTCATCGCTGGAGATTTCCACACCATTTCACAATTGTCATTTAATTCTTCAATTAACTTTGAAAAAAAAGTTGTTTTTGCATTTCACACCCAAAGCTGCTATGAAAGTGAAGGAGAGTGGGCTTTAGCAATGTGGTGCCGTCAGACATCGGCCTGAAGGGCTCGGCTCTGGCGGTGTAACCATCATCTGGACTCCCACTCTACCTTCCTCCTGGGTATTAGGAGAGTAGTGTGAATGCAGCTTTGGATGTAACTAGAGTATAAGCAGTAAAGAAAAACGAGTAGTAGATAAGTACAGTGCTGTATGTGTGTACTGTATAGATACTGTATGTGTGTGCTGTATAGATGCTGTATGTGTGTACTGTATAGATGCTGTATGTGTGTACTGTATAGGTGCTATATGTGTGTGTACTGTATAGATGCTGTATGTGTGTACTGTATAGATGCTGTATGTGTGTACTGTATAGGTGCTGTATGTGTGTCCTGTATAGGTGCTATATGTGTGTGTACTGTATAGATACTGTATGTGTGTACTGTATAGGTGCTGTATGTGTGTACTGTATATATGCTGTATGTGTGTACTGTATAGGTGCTGTATGTGTGTACTGTATAGATACTGTATGTGTGTGCTGTATAGGTGCTGTATGTGTGTACTGTATAGATGCTGTATGTGTGTACTGTATAGATGCTGTATGTGTGTACTGTATAGATGCTGTATGTGTGTACTGTATAGATGCTGTATGTGTGTACTGTATAGATGCTGTATGTGTGTACTGTATAGATACTGTATGTGTGTACTGTATAGATACTGTATGTGTGTACTGTATGGGTGCTGTATGTGTGTACTGTATAGGTGCTGTATGTGTGTACTGTATAGATGCTGTATGTGTGTACTGTATAGATGCTGTATGTGTGTACTGTATAGATGCTGTATGTGTGTACTGTATAGATACTGTATGTGTGTACTGTATGGGTGCTGTATGTGTGTACTGTATAGGTGCTGTATGTGTGTACTGTATATATACTGTATGTGTGTACTGTATAGGTGCTGTTTGTGTGTACTGTATAGATACTGTATGTGTGTACTGTATATATGCTATATGTGTGTACTGTATAGATGCTGTATGTGTGTACTGTATAGATACTGTATGTGTGTACTGTATAGATGCTGTATGTGTGTACTGTATAGGTGCTGTATGTGTGTACTGTATAGGTGCTGTATGTGTGTACTGTATGGGTGCTGAATGTGTGTACTGTATAGGTGCTGTATGTGTTTACTGTATAGGTGCTGTATGTGTGTACTGTATATATACTGTATGTGTGTACTGTATAGATACTGTATGTGTGTACTGTATATGTGCTGTTTGTGTGTACTGTATAGATGTTGTATGTGTGTACTGTATATATGCTGTATGTGTTTACTGTATAGGTGCTGTATATGTGCTGTTTGTGTGTACTGTATAGGTGCTGTATGTGTGTACTGTATAAGTGCTGTATGTGTGTACTGTATAGATGCTGTATGTGTGTACTGTATAGGTGCTGTTTGTGTGTACTGTATAGATGCTGTATGTGTGTACTGTATAGGTGCTGTATGTGTGTCCTGTATAGGTGCTATATGTGTGTACTGTATAGATACTGTATGTGTGTACTGTATAGGTGCTGTATGTGTGTACTGTATATATGCTGTATGTGTGTACTGTATAGGTGCTGTATGTGTGTACTGTATAGATACTGTATGTGTGTACTGTATGGGTGCTGTATGTGTGTACTGTATAGATGCTGTATGTGTGTACTGTATGGGTGCTGAATGTGTGTACTGTATAGGTGCGGTATGTGTGTATTGTATAGGTGCTGTTTGTGTGTACTGTATAGATGCTGTATGTGTGTACTGTATATATGCTGTATGTGTGTACTGTATAGATGCTGTATGTGTGTACTGTATATATGCTGTATGTGTTTACTGTATAGGTGCTGTATGTGTGTACTGTATATGTGCTGTTTGTGTGTACTGTATAGGTGCTGTTTGTGTGTACTGTATAGATGCTGTATGTGTGTACTGTATAGGTGCTGTATGTGTGTACTGTATAAGTGCTGTATGTGTGTACTGTATAAGTGCTGTATGTGTGTACTGTATAGATGCTGTATGTGTGTACTGTATAGATGCTGTATGTGTGTACTGTATAGGTGCTGTATGTGTGTACTGTATAAGTGATGTATGTGTGTACTGTATAGATGCTGTATGTGTGTACTGTATAGGTGCTGTATGTGTGTACTGTATAGGTGCTGTTTGTGTGTACTGTATAGATGCTGTATGTGTGTACTGTATAGATGCTGTATGTGTGTATTGTATAGGTGCTGTATGTGTGCACTGTATATATGCTGTATGTGTGTACTGTATAGATACTGTATGTGTGTACTGTATGGGTGCTGTATGTGTGTACTGTATAGATGCTGTATGTGTGTACTGTATGGGTGCTGAATGTGTGTACTGTATAGGTGCTGTATGTGTGTACTGTATAGGTGCTGTATGTGTTTACTGTATAGGTGCTGTATGTGTGTACTGTATATATACTGTATGTGTGTACTGTATAGGTGCTGTTTGTGTGTACTGTATAGATGCTGTATGTGTGTACTGTATATATGCTGTATGTGTTTACTGTATAGGTGCTGTATGTGTGTACTGTATAGATGCTGTATGTGTGTACTGTATATATGCTGTATGTGTGTACTGTATAGGTGCTGTTTGTGTGTACTGTATAGGTGCTGTATGTGTGTACTGTATAGATGCTGTATGTGTGTACTGTATAGATGCTGTATGTGTGTACTGTATAGGTGCTGTATGTGTGTACTGTATAGATACTGTAGGTGTGTACTGTATAGATACTGTAGGTGTGTACTGTATAGATACTGTAGGTGTGTACTGTATAGGTGCTGCATGTGTGTACTGTATAGGTGCTGTATGTGTGTACTGTATAGGTGCTGTTTGTGTGTACTGTATATATACTGTAGGTGTGTACTGTATAGATACTGTAGGTGTGTACTGTATAGATACTGTAGGTGTGTACTGTATAGATACTGTAGGTGTGTACTGTATAGGTGCTGTATGTGTGTACTGTATAGGTGCTGTATGTGTGTACTGTATAGGTGCTGTTTGTGTGTACTGTATAGGTGCTGTATGTGTGTACTGTATAAGTGCTGTATGTGTGTACTGTATAGATCCTGTATGTGTGTACTGTATAGGTGCTGTTTGTGTGTACTGTATAGGTGCTGTATGTGTGTACTGTATAGATACTGTATGTGTGTACTGTATAGGTGATGTATGTGTGTACTGTATAGATGCTGTATGTGTGTACTGTATAGATGCTGTATGTGTGTACTGTATAGATACTGTATGTGTGTACTGTATAGATACTGTATGTGTGTACTGTATAGGTGCTGTATGTGTGTACTGTATAGATACTGTATGTGTGTACTGTATAGATACTGTATGTGTGTACTGTATAGATGCTGTATGTGTGTACTGTATAGATGCTGTATGTGTGTACTGTATAGATGCTGTATGTGTGTACTGTATAGGTGATGTATGTGTTTACTGTATAGGTGCTGTATGTGTGTACTGTATAGGTGCTGTATGTGTGTACTGTATAGATATTGTGTGTGTACTGTATAGATGCTGTATGTGTGTACTGTATAGATGCTGTATGTGTGTACTGTATAGGTGATGTATGTGTGTACTGTATAGATGCTGTATGTGTGTACTGTATAGGTGATGTATGTGTGTACTGTATGGATACTGCATGTGTGTACTGTATAGATGCTGAATGTGTGTACTGTATAGGTGATGTATGTGTGTACTGTATAGATACTGTATGTGTGTACTGTATGGATACTGTATGTGTGTACTGTATAGGTGCTATATGTGTGTACTGTATTGGTGATGTATGTGTATACTGTATAGGTGCTGTATGTGTGTACTGTATATGTGCTGTATGTGTGTACTGTATAGGTGCTGTATATGTGTACTGTATAGATGCTGTATGTGTGTACTGTATAGGTGCTGTTTGTGTGTACTGTATAGGTGATGTTTGTGTGTACTGTATAGGTGATGTATGTGTGTACTGTATAGATACTGTATGTGTGTACTGTATTGGTGATGTATGTGTGTACTGTATAGGTGCTGTATGTGTGTACTGTATCGGTGCTGTATGTGTGTACTGTATAGGTGATGTTTGTGTGTACTGTATAGATGCTGTATGTGTATGTACTGTATGGGTTCTGCATGTGTGTACTGTATAGATACTGTATGTGTGTACTGTATAGGTGCTGTATGTGTGTACTGTATAGATGCTGTATGTGTGTACTGTATATGTGCTGTATGTGTGTACTGTATTGGTGATGTATGTGTATACTGTATAGGTGCTGTATGTGTGTACTGTATATGTGCTGTATGTGTGTACTGTATAGGTGCTGTATATGTGTACTGTATAGATGCTGTATGTGTGTACTGTATAGGTGCTGTTTGTGTGTACTGTATAGGTGATGTATGTGTGTACTGTATAGATACTGTATGTGTGTACTGTATTGGTGATGTATGTGTGTACTGTATAGGTGCTGTATGTGTGTACTGTATCGGTGCTGTATGTGTGTACTGTATAGGTGATGTTTGTGTGTACTGTATAGATGCTGTATGTGTATGTACTGTATGGGTTCTGCATGTGTGTACTGTATAGATACTGTATGTGTGTACTGTATAGGTGCTGTATGTGTGTACTGTATAGATGCTGTATGTGTGTACTGTATATGTGCTGTATGTGTGTACTGTATAGATACTGTATGTGTGTACTGTATAGGTGCTGTATGTGTGTACTGTATAGGTGCTGTACGTGTGTACTGTATAGATGCTGTATGTGTGTACTGTATAGGTGCTGTATGTGTGTACTGTATAGATACTGTATGTGTGTGTACTGTATATGTCAGGGATCAGCAACCTCCGGCACTCCAGCTGTTCTGAAACTACAACTTCCAGAATCCTCCTTTCACTTCTGTGGGAGTAACAAGAACAGCTGAGTAGGTTTGCATGCTGGGAGTTGTAGTTTTACAACAACTGGAGTGCCGAAGGTTGCTGATCCCTGGTATAGGTGATGTATGTGTTTACATCATATGAAGCACAATCCAAAACGGCATTGTCAATAATGTATTGAACAATCAATGTTTCCTTTTATATTTATTATTCTATATATATTATGTATTTATTTTATTTCATTGATTTTACTGCTGTGTGTATGTATGTTGTTACGGTATAACCCGGTATAGTGAGGGTTAATACCGTTCGGGCGATTCCCCTGGAGAAGAGCACAGCAACCCACAACCGCTGGAATCCACCGAACTGGAACCATACGAAGTCCTCCTTTCCTGGAACAGGCAAGAGAACGTTCTGACGTAGCAATTCCCCCCAAGTACGAGACGAGGCTCCGTATTAATGGTTAAACAGGAATTCAAACTTTATTGAGGGCTACCTGCCGGGCATTCATGCAGGTCTCCCACCTGGTGGACACTCCCCTAGGGGACCAGAAGGAAGACTGCAACACAGGGGATACAGCAGCCAATCACACACAATGGGACAATAGGGACAACCACACCCAGCATATCCCTCCCCTCTGCCTGTGATCCAATCCCCCTACATGGGTAATGCAATCATCACAGGCAGACGAATACACAATGTCTTCTGTCCTGGAGACAATTGAGGAGTCATTCAATTATCTCTCAGGACAAAGGGAAATCGCCAATACACACGTGGGGACAATAGGACAGACATCATTATTCAATACACAATGTCCCACCCTTTACAGTACACACAGACATTTAACATATCCCCAGATGGCTTGTGTAACGGACCGTTTCTGCAGACAAGGGGTAAAAACCGTTTAGGCGATCGGCCCCCTTTACAGAGATATAGGCACAGCTACTGCAGAACACCAAACTCCCGAACTGGATACAAAATAGCACTCCAACTCCCGTACTGGAACCTCCCAAATAGCTGCTAGCAGACGAACAGGAAAAGCAGACAATCAGCTTACACTCCTGGCAATCAGTCTCTAACAGCATACAGTGAATCCCCCCAAGAACGAGACGAGGCTCCGTATTGAGGGTAAACAGGAATTCTCACATTTATTAACGGCTACCTGCCTGGTATTTATCCAGGTCTCCCACCTGGTGGACACTCCCCTAGAGGACCAGAAGGAAGACTGCGACACGGGATACAGCAGCCAATCACACACATTGGGACAATACAGACACCCCCAGCATATCCCTCCCTCTGCCTGTGATACCATCACCCTACATGGGTAATGCAATCATCACAGGCAGACGAATACACAATGTCTTCTGTCCTGGAGACAATTGAGGAGTCATTCAATTATCTCTCAGGACAAAGGGAAATTGCCAATACACATGTGGGGACAATAGGACAGACATCACTATTCAATACACAATGTCCCACCCTTTACAATACACACAGACATTTCAGAGACAAGACTCCATTATGCACATGGGGACACAGAACAAGCATTACTGATAAAATACACCAGGTAAGACACATTACATTAAAACTATACATTTAACATATCCCCAGATAGCTCAGGTCTGAGCGCACATTATTAAGTGAATGGCGCCAGACCACACGAATACAGTTTAATCGCCATGGAGCCAAAGTCTTTACAGTCAGTTTCATACGAATGGGCTCCATGGGATTCCTATCTGGGGTATAACACATTCAACCAAAACTACCGAACCCCAGGCAGAAAAGCACGAATTAAGCTTTTCTGCAGGTAAAAAGATGTCTTTTAACAGGGGGCCATAGTCCAAAGGCAGCAGGCGAGCAACCAGGTTTCTCCAATGCAATGTGGCGAGATTGGTCTCGTCACATCTCTCCCTTTTCCAAACAGACTAACAGGGTATCTGACCTCCTGCCGGTCAGTGCCCTTGTTAGTCCAGCAGCCCACCCACAAAACACAATCAACAGCACAGCCCACCCACAATAAATAGTTACTGCAACTGGGTAGAGGAGAAGCTTGTCCATGTCCAGGTGCCTCACCACGGCTGTGCTGGGTACGGGCACGCTGACTTGGTGGGGTGCTGCATGGGCAGAGACCCGCGTCACTCTGCTCCTGTTGCCAGCGCTACTGGGAGGGTAGCCTGGTTGAAGCCTGGTTGTTGGAGGGGAGACCGACTGTCTCCCTTTAGATATACAGTCCTGCTGCTGGAGACCGACTGTCTCCCCTTTGGTTACACAGCTCTGCTGCTGGAGTCCGACTGTCTCCCCTTTGGTTACACAGCTCTGCTGCTGGGGAAAGGAGACTGAGCTCTCTATTCCCTGCCCATTAATGATCCGCCGCTGGGGAGAGGTGGTAGTAAGCTCTTCTCCCATACATACCTTCCTCCTCAGTGGAGGGAGACCGACTGTCTCTCCTCCCAATACAGAGTCCTGCTGCTGGAGAAAGGAGACTGGGCTCTCTATTCCCTGCTGGTTACTCTGCCGCTGGGGACTGGAGACCGGGCTCCCAATTCCCAACAAATAATACTGCCGCTGGGGAATGGAGACCGGGCTCCCAATTCCCGAAAATCACGCTGCTGATGTGGGGCAGGAACAACTACCTCTGCCCCCTGTAGCTCAGCTCTGCCGCTGGGGAATGGAGCTCAGGCTCCCAATTCCCTGTAATATCTCCCGCTGGGGAATGGAGCTCAGGCTCCCAATTCCCTGCAATATCTCCCGCTGGGGAATGGAGCTCAGGCTCCCAATTCCCTGCAATATCTCCCGCTGGGGAATGGAGCTCAGGCTCCCAATTCCCTGCAATATCGGTGGAGAGACCTCGGTCCCATCTCCACCTGCCGCCTGGGGTTCCTCCCAGTAAATTTCAATAATGTCTTCCCAGCGGAATGGGTCTGGAACTGGATCTGTCACCTTGCTGTCCTGCTGAGCCTTCCCAATGGAGTGGAAGAGATCTCGGTAGTCCTGCTCCAGTTCCCACTCCAGGGTTGCTAGGTGAGCCAGGTCTTGCTCTACCTCATGGGGGTCATCCCCGTCATGCCTAGCCTCCTCTCGTAGAAAATGTCCTGAAGTCTGTTCTGCGCAGGACTCCCGAAGTCAGGCTCTGCAAAGGACTCCCATAACAAGCCAGAACCATCAAACTCCTCTCCCTCTGGCTTGTCATGCTCGGCTGTCCAGGGTATATACTGTGCCATATACCACCAGAGCGCCTGGTAGGCATTCTCCAGCCATAGCTCCTGCCATACCCGGTGCTCTAGTTCCTTCACCCATTCATCAAGGGGCTGCTCTCCCAGAAAGGGCATCCGCAGGGCCACTTGCTTCTGCCACCGCTGCTCTTCACTGGGGAGACTCTCACCCCGCTGGTATTGTACATTGTCCAGGGCCTGGTACCAGATGCCTTTCCTTAATGCATCCCGGCCATCCAGGTCCTCCTCCTCGTATGACACTGCTGGTTCCATTCTGGTGCTTTTAGGGTCGCTGTACTGGGACATGCGTTGCCCCCACTTGTAAATCCAAGGAAATGGTGTCTCCTGTAGCTGTCCTTCTGGCTGTAGGAACGATCCCGCTGCTCGCCACCAATTGTAACGGACCGTTTCTGCAGACAAGGGGTAAAAACCGTTTAGGCGATCGGCCCCTTTACAGAGATATAGGCACAGCTACTGCAGAACACCAAACTCCCGAACTGGATACAAAATAGCACTCCAACTCCCGTACTGGAACCTCCCAAATAGCTGCTAGCAGACGAACAGGAAAAGCAGACAATCAGCTTACACTCCTGGCAATCAGTCTCTAACAGCATACAGTGAATCCCCCAAGAACGAGACGAGGCTCCGTATTGAGGGTAAACAGGAATTCTCACATTTATTAACGGCTACCTGCCTGGTATTTATCCAGGTCTCCCACCTGGTGGACACTCCCTAGAGGACCAGAAGGAAGACTGCGACACGGGATACAGCAGCCAATCACACACATTGGGACAATACAGACACCCCCAGCATATCCCTCCCTCTGCCTGTGATACCATCACCCTACATGGGTAATGCAATCATCACAGGCAGACGAATACACAATGTCTTTCTGTCCTGGAGACAATTGAGGAGTCATTCAATTATCTCTCAGGACAAAGGGAAATTGCCAATACACATGTGGGGACAATAGGACAGACATCACTATTCAATACACAATGTCCCACCCTTTACAATACACACAGACATTTCAGAGACAAGACTCCATTATGCACATGGGGACACAGAACAAGCATTACTGATAAAATACACCAGGTAAGACACATTACATTAAAACTATACATTTAACATATCCCCAGATAGCTCAGGTCTGAGCGCACATTATTAAGTGAATGGCGCTCAGACCACACGAATACAGTTTAATCGCCATGGAGCCAAAGTCTTTACAGTCAGTTTCATACGAATGGGCTCCATGGGATTCCTATCTGGGGTATAACACATTCAACCAAAACTACCGAACCCCAGGCAGAAAAGCACGAATTAAGCTTTTCTGCAGGTAAAAAAGATGTCTTTTAACAGGGGGCCATAGTCCAAAGGCAGCAGGCGAGCAACCAGGTTTCTCCAATGCAATGTGGCGAGATTGGTCTCGTCACAGCTTGGATCTGAGCGCTCAATATATCCAAACAGCGCTCAGATGCCACAAACACAGTCAAATCGCCATGGGGTTTAAGTTTAGCATGGGCTGATGAGAGGGCCCATAATCCTGGGGCAAGAGGCTGGCAATCTGTCCCCTCCAAAACCCAGTGGCGAGTTTGGTTTCGCCACATATGTATTATCCAGCCACTATGGATCATCTGTTTCTAGTCCAGTTCTGTTTTTGGAGCAAACTCCTAAACCCCAAGGGGCTGGTCTTACCAATTAAGAATATGTATATAAATGAACTCTCAAGATACTCTCACTGCTGTTACCACTGAAGAAGGGACACTGAGCGTCCCGAAACGCGTCTAGGGCCATAACAGGAGTGAGAGTTCAACAAGTCCAAAATGTATTACTAATCCGCGAATTTACAATCATTATACCGCAAGGAACAAGCGATCTATTTGTTTCCTAAAGAGGACGCAACTATTTAAATGGTCGGAACCAATAGGAACTACAGCCCGCGTCACGTGGGACGCCACGGTTAATGACGTAAGGGACCACGTGGGATGCCGCGGCAGGTCCTGGAAGGGCGAGTGGAAGATACACATGGGAGGCCAAGCGTAAAGGAGCGGTAAAGTACTGACATTGATTTATGTCGAATATGTACATGAGTCAGTGATTGAGAGCTTTAAACCAGCCGGGTGCATTATTTAACTCAACGAGCCGGCGGTCTTTTCAGCCGTATACATTTAGAGGCTGTTATCAGCATTTGAGTACTTATACTTTACGGATCGATTTCAGTTGTTCTGGACTACTAAGTGACTACTATTGGGAAAGATTTATGGATGTTTTACCAGTGCCTGCAATCAGCCCTTGAACAAGTGGATATTATTAATTGTATGAATGTAAATTTGGGTTGAATTGGACCCATCAAGTGGCGTATGTTTATGGGTTTATTCATCATTAATTGCGACGCTATGTACTGATTGGAGAAATTAGACAGATTTTATTGGGTAATAAAGCTGTAGTATATTTTAATCCCAACTTCTGGCTGTGTGTTCCTGATATACTGAGTGCCCCTCTTACATTTTACAATATTTGTTCTGTATATTTTGGTCTACGGGTGGACCTGGAGGTGAGCACCGGGTTACATGGTGTTAGACAGGTGTGCCGTCACACAATGAATTTTTGTATGTGTGTACTGTATAGATGCTGTATGTGTGTACTGTATAGATGCTGTATGTGTGTACTGTATAGATGCTGTATGTGTGTACTGTATATGTGCTGTATGTGTGTACTGTATAAGTGCTGTATGTGTGTACTGTATAGATGCTGTATGTGTGTACTGTATAGATGCTGTATGTGTGTACTGTATAGATGCTGTATGTGTGTACTGTATAGATGCTGTATGTGTGTACTGTATATGTGCTGTATGTGTGTACTGTATAGGTGCTGTATGTGTGTACTGTATATGTGCTGTATGTGTGTACTGTATAGATGCTGTATGTGTGTACTGTATAGGTGCTGTATGTGTGTACTGTATAGGTGCTGTATGTGTGTACTGTATAAGTGCTGTATGTGTGTACTGTATAGATGCTGTATGTGTGTACTGTATAAGTGCTGTATGTGTGTACTGTATAGATGCTGTATGTGTGTACTGTATAGATGCTGTATGTGTGTACTGTATAGATGCTGTATGTGTGTACTGTATAGATGCTGTATGTGTGTACTGTATAGATGCTGTATGTGTGTACTGTATAGATGCTGTATGTGTGTACTGTATATATGCTGTATAGATGCTGTATGTGTGTACTGTATAGATGCTGTATGTGTGTACTGTATAGATACTGTATGTGTGTACTGTATATATGCTGTATGTGTGTACTGTATAGATGCTGTATGTGTGTACTGTATAGATACTGTATGTGTATACTGTATAGATACCGTATGTGTGTACTGTATATATGCTGTATGTTTGTACTGTATAGATGCTGTATATGTGTACTGTATAGATGCTGTATGTGTGTACTGTATAGATGCTGTATGTGTGTACTGTATAGATGCTGTATGTGTGTACTGTATAGATGCTGTATGTGTGTACTGTATAGATGCTGTATGTGTGTACTGTATAGATACTGTATGTGTGTACTGTATATATGCTGTATGTGTGTACTGTATATGTGCTGTATGTGTGTACTGTATAGATGCTGTATGTGTGTACTGTATGGGTGCTGTATGTGTGTACTGTATAGATGCTGTATGTGTGTACTGTATATATGCTGTATGTGTGTACTGTATAGGTGCTGTATATGTGTACTGTATATGTGCTGTATGTGTGTACTGTATAGATGCTGTATGTGTGTACTGTATAGGTGCTGTATGTGTGTACTGTATAGATTCTGTATGTGGGACTGAAGCTGAGCAGTTTGGGAGGGTGCGGGTAGGAGGGCCCCCAGAGATGGGCCTGCGCCAGGATATGGACTGGACTACTCTTTTGGCTGAGTTGTGTAGTTCTCCAGGAGCAGGTGGGTTACTGTAGCTGGAGGTAGGTTGTGTCCTGGCATCCGCCTCGCCATCATGTGACAGCGGGATAATAAAGCTGGGTTACTCTTTAGCAGCTCCTGAGCTTGTCAGTGACTGGATCCTGGACCCCGTCCAGTGCTGCTCCTTATGTAACTGGATTAAGCTGCTGCACCGTCGGCTGTGCACGACATCTTGTCTGAATCACACAGGGTTACGTGCTGTCATGACCTCCCTTCTCCACGGAAATATACATGGTGCTTAGCCCAGCAGCACAGAGTATTTGGGAGAAGACTGATCAGATCTGAGGGTAGCTTCAGTAGAAGGAGCAAGATCTCCCAATAGCACTAATAATGGCCCTGTAATAGAGCACGCCACTAATAATACTGCCAGCCATAGTGCCCCCATAACAGCTCCATCCAGTGTGCCACTACTAATACTGCCAGCCATAGTGCCCCCATAACAGCTTCATCCAGTGTGCCACTAATAATACTGCCAGCCATAGTGCCCCCATAACAGCTCCATCCAGTGTGCCACTACTAATACTGCCAGCCATAGTGCCCCCATAACAGCTCCATCCAGTGTGCCACTACTAATACTGCCAGCCATAGTGCCCCCATAACAGCTCCATCCAGTGTGCCACTACTAATACTGCCAGCCATAGTGCCCCCATAACAGCTTCATCCAGTGTGCCACTAATAATACTGCCAGCCATAGTGCCCCCATAACAGCTCCATCCAGTGTGCCACTACTAATACTGCCAGCCATAGTGCCCCCATAACAGCTCCATCCAATATGCCACTACTAATACTGCCAGGCATAGTGCCCCCATAACAGCTTCATCCAGTATGCAACTACTAATACTGCCAGCCATAGTGCCCCCGTAACAACTCCATCCAGTGTGCCACTACTAATACTGCCAGCCATAGTGCCCCCATAACAGCTCCATCCAGTATGCCACTAATAATACTGCCAGCCATAGTGCCCCCATAACAGCTCCATCCAGTGTGCCACTACTAATACTGCCAGGCATAGTGCCCCCATAACAGCTCCATCCAGTATGCCACTACTAATACTGCCAGCCATAGTGCCCCCATAACAGCTCCATCCAGTGTGCCACTAATAATACTGCCAGGCATAATGCCCCCATAACAGCTCCATCCAGTGTGCCACTACTAATACTGCCAGCCATAGTGCCCCCATAACAGCTCCATCCAGAATGCCACTAATAATACTGCCAGCCATAGTGCCCCCATAACAGCTCCATCCAGTGTGCCACTACTAATACTGCCAGCCATAGTGCCCCCATAACAGCTCCATCCAGTATGCCACTAATAATACTGCCAGCCATAGTGCCCCCATAACAGCTCCATCCAGTGTGCCACTACTAATACTGCCAGCCATAGTGCCCCCATAACAGCTCCATCCAGTGTGCCACTACTAATACTGCCAGCCATAGTGCCCCCATAACAGCTCCATCCAGTATGCCACTAATAATACTGCCAGCCATAGTGCCCCCATAACAGCTCCATCCAGTGTGCCACTACTAATACTGCCAGCCATAGTGCCCCCATAACAGCTCCATCCAGTATGCCACTAATAATACTGCCAGCCATAGTGCCCCCATAACAGCTCCATCCAGTGTGCCACTACTAATACTGCCAGCCATAGTGCCCCCATAACAGCTCCATCCAGTGTGCCACTACTAATACTGCCAGCCATAGTGCCCCCATAACAGCTCCATCCAGTGTGCCACTACTAATACTGCCAGCCATAGTGCCCCCATAACAGCTTCATCCAGTGTGCCACTACTAATACTGACAGCCATAGTGCCCCCATAACAGCTTCATCCAGTGTGCCACTAATAATACTGCCAGCCATAGTGCCCCCATAACAGCTCCATCCAGTGTGCCACTACTAATACTGCCAGCCATAGTGCCCCCATAACAGCTCCATCCAGTATGCCGCTACTAATACTGCCAGGCATAGTGCCCCCATAACAGCTTCATCCAGTATGCAACTACTAATACTGCCAGCCATAGTGCCCCCGTAACAACTCCATCCAGTGTGCCACTACTAATACTGCCAGCCATAGTGCCCCCATAACAGCTCCATCCAGTATGCCACTAATAATACTGCCAGCTATAGTGCCCCCATAACAGCTCCATCCAGTGTGCCACTACTAATACTGCCAGGCATAGTGCCCCCATAACAGCTCCATCCAGTATGCCACTACTAATACTGCCAGCCATAGTGCCCCCATAACAGCTCCATCCAGTGTGCCACTAATAATACTGCCAGGCATAATGCCCCCATAACAGCTC
This sequence comes from Bufotes viridis, assembly GCA_033119425.1. NCBI lineage: Eukaryota > Metazoa > Chordata > Amphibia > Anura > Bufonidae > Bufotes > Bufotes viridis. The sequence continues at coordinate 433,457,060 of CM065592.1, forward strand.
CATCCAGTGTGCCACTACTAATACTGCCAGGCATAGTGCCCCCATAACAGCTCCATCCAGTGTGCCACTAATAATACTGCCAGCCATAGTGCCCCCATAACAGCTCCATCCAGTGTGCCACTACTAATACTGCCAGCCATAGTGCCCCCATAACAGCTCCATCCAGTATGCCGCTACTAATACTGCCAGGCATAGTGCTCCCATAACAGCTCCATCCAGTATGCAACTACTAATACTGCCTGCCATAGTGCCCCCATAACAGCTCCATCCAGTATGTCAGTACTAATACTGCCAGCCATAGTGCCCCCATAACAGCTCCATCCAGTATGTCAGTACTAATACTGCCAGCCATAGTGCCCCCATAACAGCTCCATCCAGTGTGCCACTACTAATACTGCCAGCCATAGTGCCCCCGTAACAGCTCCATCCAGTATGTCAGTACTAATACTGCCAGCCATAGTGCCCCCATAACAGCTCCATCCAGTGTGTGCTACTACTAATACTGCCAGCCATAGTGCCCCCATAACAGCTCCATCCAGTATGCCACTACTAATACTGCCAGCCATAGTGCCCCCATAACAGCTCCATCCAGTGTGCCACTACTAATACTGCCAGGTATAGTGCCCCTTAACAATTCCATCCAGTATGTGCTACATCTAATACTGCCAGGCATAGTGCCCACATAACAGATCTATCCAGTGTGCCACTACTAATACTGCCAGCCATAGTGCCCCTTAACAACTCCATCCAGTATGCCACTACTAATACTGCCAGCCATAGTGCCCCCATAACAGCTCCATCCAGTGTGCCACTAATAATACTGCCAGCCATAGTGCCCCCATAACAGCTCCATCCAGTGTGCCACTAATAATACTGCCAGGCATAGTGCCCCCGTAATAGATCCATCCAGTATGCCACTACTAATACTGCCAGCCATAGTGCCCCCATAACAGCTCCATCCAGTGTGCAACTACTAATACTGCCAGCCATAGTGCCCCCATAACAGCTCCATCCAGTGTGCCACTACTAATACTGCCAGCCATAGTGCCCCCATAACAGCACCATCCAGTGTGCAACTACTAATACTGCCAGCCATAGTGCCCCCATAACAGCTCCATCCAGTGTGCCACTACTAATACTGCCAGGCATAGTGCCCCCATAACAGCTCCATCCAGTGTGCTACTACTAATACTGCCAGCCATAGTGCCCCCATAACAGCTCCATCCAGTGTGTGCTACTACTAATACTGCCAGCCATAGTGCCCCCATAACAGCTCCATCCAGTGTGCCACTACCAATACTGCCAGCCATAGTGCCCCCATAACAGCTTCATCCAGTATGCCACTACTAATACTGCCAGGCATAGTGCCCCCATAACAGCTCCATCCAGTGTGCCACTACTAATACTGCCAGCCATAGTGCCCCCATAACAGCTCCATCCAGTGTGCCACTACTAATACTGCCAGCCATAGTGCCCCCATAACAGCTCCATCCAGTGTGTGCTACAACTAATACTGCCAGCAATAGTGCCCACATAACAGCTCTATCCAGTATGCCACTACTAATACTGCCAGCCATAGTACCCCCATAACAGCTCCATCCAGTATGCCACTACTAATACTGTCAGCTATAGTGCCCCCATAACAGTGCCATCCAGTGTGCCACTACTAATACTGCCAGACATAGTGCCCCCATAACAGCTCCATCCAGTGTGTGCTACTACTAATACTGCCAGCAATAGTGCTTCCAGAACAGCTCCATCCAGTGTGCCACTACTAATACTGCCAGCCATAGTGCCCCCATTACAGCTCCATCCAATGTGCCACTACTAATACTGCCAGCCATAGTGCCCCCATAAAATCTCCATCCAGTGTGCCACTACTAATACTGGCAGCCATAGTGCCCCCATAACAGCTCCATCCAGTGTGCCACTACTAATACTGCCAGACATAGTGCCCCCATAACAGCTCCATCCAGTGTGTGCTACTACTAATACTGCCAGCCATAGTGCCCCCATAACAGCTCCATCCAGTGTGTGCTACTACTAATACTGCCAGCCATAGTGCCCCCATAACAGCTTCATCCAGTATGCCACTACTAATACTGCCAGGCATAGTGCCCCCATAACAGCTCCATCCAGTGTGTGCTACAACTAATACTGCCAGCAATAGTGCCCACATAACAGCTCTATCCAGTATGCCACTACTAATACTGCCAGCCATAGTACCCCCATAACAGCTCCATCCAGTATGCCACTACTAATACTGCCAGACATAGTGCCCCCATAACAGCTCCATCCAGTGTGTGCTACTACTAATACTGCCAGCAATAGTGCTTCCAGAACAGCTCCATCCAGTGTGCCACTACTAATACTGCCAGCCATAGTGCCCCCATTACAGCTCCATCCAATGTGCCACTACTAATACTGCCAGCCATAGTGCCCCCATAAAATCTCCATCCAGTGTGCCACTACTAATACTGGCAGCCATAGTGCCCCCATAACAGCTCCATCCAATGTGCCACTACTAATGGTGCTATCGAGAGTGTTCCCATGAATAGTGCCTGCTTAGTGCCCCCATAAAAGCTTCATCCAACATACTGCTACTACTATTGACAGCCATTTTGCCACCGTATCAGCTCCATCCAGCATGCCGTTACTAATACTGCCATCCAGAGGGCCCGTGTTAATAACATTGGGCAGCACACCCACCGTGCTCCAGCTCTTCTACTTCCAGGCCAACCTCCTCAGGCTGTGGTCTCCACCTTGGAGAAGACTGCTTTCCTAGTGGTGAGGTCAGTGGCGGACGGGCCACAGTAACTATTAGTGATGAGCGGCAGGTGCCATATTCGATTTCGACGAAATTCGCGAATATTCGAAAGAATATTTGTTTCATATTCGTCGAAATCGAATATTTGTCATTATTCTACTCATCGCGATTAATATGCGATTTAAATAATCGCGTATTGTGATTTTAACTTAGGCTACTTTCCTATTGGTTTCATATCTAGAATTATAGCGAAGATGAAGAATATGACGAATGTATTCGTCATATTCCTCAAAACGAAGATAATGAAGTATTCTCCATCTTCGTTTTAGCTCCATATTCGTCAACTTCGCTAATTTTAGCAATCAAATAGGAAGGTTGACTATAGGGACAGCTGTGTTTAATTCGCTATGCGATTATATTACTTAGCTTTTTTTTAATAGAATAATTATATTACTTGATAATTATTATAATTATTCTATTTATTAAAAAAAAAAAATTATATAATCGCATAGCGAATTAAACACAGCTGTCTCTATAGTCAACCTTCCTATCTGATTGCTAGAATTAGCGAAGTTGACGAATATGGAGCTAAAACGAAGATGGAGAATACTTTGTTATCTTCGTTTTGAGGAATATGACGAATACATTCGTCATATTCTCTAATTCTACCAAGCCAAGAACGTCTCTATACTAAAATGTACTGTCGGATTGGAGAATTACGTTGAAATCGCAATGCGATTAAAATAACTTGAATTAATCACATTGCGATTTCTACTTAGACCTGGTTTACTATGGTTGGCTTGGTAGAATTAGCGAATATGACGAATGTATTCGTCATATTCCTCAAAACGAAGATAACGAAGTATTCTCTATCTTTGTTTTAGCGACCATAGTAAACCATGTCTGTTGAAATCGCAATGCGATTACTTCAAGTTATATTAATCACATTGCGATTACAACTTAGCACTGCTATCTTACATATTAGGCTAGAATTAGCGAATATGGAATATAGCAGCAGTGCTAAGTAGAAATCGCAATGCGATTACTCCAAGTTATATTAATCGCATTGCGATTACAACTTCGAGCTGGGTTTATAATGGTTCAGCTTGCTAGAATTAGCGAAGTTAACGAATATGGAATATATTATAGCAGTGCTAATTAATATCGCAATGCGATTAATGTAACTTGAAGTAATCGCATTGCGATTTCTACTTAGCACTGCTGCTATATTCCATATTCGTTAATTCTAGCCTATGTAAGATAGCAGTGCTAAGTTATAATCGCAATGTGATTAATATAACTTGAATTAATCGCATTGCGATTTCAACATAATTCTTCAAATCCGACAGTACATTTTAGTATATGGAGACGTTCCCATGGTGATGAGGACGCTCCATGAGCACGGAAGTCGGCAGAAGCGACAACGGGCACTGACTGGAGCAGCCAGGAAGCCAGAAATCCTCAGGACAGGTAAGAACTACTTTTGGGAAGTGGGAAAGAAAAAAATATAACAAAAAAAAAAAACAAACAAAAAAAACCTAATATTCGAAATAGCGAATTTATAGCGCTACATTCAAAATATTCGCGAATTAGCGAAGTGCCGATATTCGCGATAAAAATTCGCTATTCGAATATTCGCGCTCAACACTAGTAACTATGGCAGGTCTATGTCTTATGGTGGAGGCCCTGGCTCATTGAGCCATTTTCCCTCTCTGGCTATGTTATGCCCTGTGGGTCACCGTGTCACCCGCTATACTCCAGGCGTCCTGAGAGGGTATTGGCTGCGCGGGACACCGAAGGGGCCCTTTTGTCTTCACCTGCCCACCAGATGTGTGTGGAATGTTATATGTCAGCGTCCGTGTTCACTTTTATCCCCATGCTGGTGAAATGAGGAGGTAACTAAATACACTACCACTCTCATCATTTATAACCAGGCCAAGGAGGAAGACATCCTGTGGAGGGGACTGAAGGTGATTCATCACGGGTCTGGTCGCTTTGTGCTCATCTTTGAAGATTTTGCTTTGAGCTTCCCTTACAGATAATGTTTAGCACATGAGCCGATATTAAAGGTGCGGTATGAGAGGAGACGGGGAGGCGCTGTCCGCAGGATTCCTGCCCGTGATTTATGTGAAGACTCTCATCTCCATGGTTAGAGGTAGAGCGCCCCCTCCAGCTGCATCCGTAAATGTCATATCATTTCAACATTGTGTTTATCAATGTTATTAGCAAATGTAAGCCAAGTCCCGGCCCCGGGGACACAGGAAGCGAAATAGAACCGCTACCTGTGCGCTGTGTCCCCGGTCTGACCATTCATGTCCTACTGCATTGTCCCGGGTCACAGCTACGAGGAGAAGGAGAACATCGCTGGGTGGACAGAGCTGCATTCAGTTCTTCAGCCTCCAGAGTATTGTATGTACCCAGTGACTGCACCAGCAGAATAGTGAGTGCAGCTCTGGAGTATAATACAGGATGTAACTCAGGATCAGTACAGGATAAGTAATGTATGTACACAGTGACTGCACCAGCAGAATAGTGAGTGCAGCTCTGGAGTATAATACAGGATGTAACTCAGGATCAGTACAGGATAAGTAATGTATGTTTCCAGTGAAAGCACCAGCAGAATAGTGAGTGCAGCTCTGGGGTATAATACAGGATGTAACTCAGGATAAGTACAGGATAAGTAATGTATGTACCCAGTGACTGCACCAGCAGAATAGTGAGTGCAGCTCTAGAGTATAATACAGGATGTAACTCAGGATAAGTACAGGATAAGTAATGTATGTACACAGTGACTGCACCAGCAGAATAGTGAGTGCAGCTCTGGAGCATAATACAGGATGTAACTCAGGATCAGTACAGGATAAGTAATGTATGTACACAGTGACTGCACCAGCAGAATAGTGAGTGCAGCTCTGGAGCATAATACAGGATGTAACTCAGGATCAGTACAGGATAAGTAATGTATGTACACAGTGACTGCACCAGCAGAATAGTGAGTGCAGCTCTGGAGTATAATACAGGATGTAACTCAGGATCAGTACAGGATAAGAAATGTATGTACACAGTGACTGCACCAGCAGAATAGTGAGCTCAGCTCTGGAGTATAATACAGGATGTAACTCAGGATCAGTACAGGATAAGTAATGTATGTACACAGTGACACCACCAGCAGAATAGTGAGTGCAGCTCTGGAGTATAATACAGGATGTAACTCAGGATCAGTACAGGATAAGTAATGTATGTACACAGTGACTGCACCAGCAGAATAGTGAGTGCAGCTCTGGAGTATAATACAGGCGGTAACTCAGGATCAGTACAGGATAAGTAATGTAAGTACACAGTGACTCCACCAGCAGAATAGTGAGTGCAGCTCTGGAGTATAATACAGGATGTAACTGAGGATCAGTACAGGATAAGTAATGTATGTACACAGTGACTCCACCAGCAGAAGAGTGAGTGCAGCTCTGGAGTATAATACAGGATGTAACTCAGGATCAGTACAGGATAAGTAATGTATGTACACAGTGACTGCACCAGCAGAATAGTGAGTGCAGCTCTGGGGTATAATACAGGATGTAACTCAGGATCAGTACAGGATAAGTAATGTATGTATACAGTGACTCCACCAGCAGAATAGTGAGTGCAGCTCTGGAGTATAATACAGATGTAACTCAGGGTCAGTACAGGATAAGTATTGTATGTACACAGTGACTGCACCAGCAGAATAGTGAGTACAGCTCTGGAGTATAATACAGGATGTAACTCAGGATCAGTACCGGATAAGTAATATATGTACACAGTGACTGCACCAGCAGAATAGTGAGTGCAGCTCTGCAGTATAATACAGGATGTAACTCAGGACCAGTACAGGATAAGTAATGTCTGTACACAGTGACTGCACCAGCAGAATAGTGAGCGCAGCTCTGGAGTATAATACAGGATGTAACTCAGGATCAGTACAGGATAAGTAATGTATGTACACAGTGAATCCACCAGCAGAATAGTGAGCTCAGCTCTGGAGTATAATACAGGATGTAACTCAGGATCAGTACAGGATAAGTAATGTATGTACACAGTGACTGCACCAGCAGAATAGTGAGTGCAGCTCTGGAGTATAATACAGGATGTAACTTAGGATCAGTACAGGATAAGTCATGTATGTACACAGTGACTGCACCAGCAGAATAGTGAGTGCAGCTCTGGAGTATAATACAGCATGTAACTCAGGATCAGTACAGGATAAGTAATGTATGTACACAGTGACTGCACCAGCAGAATAGTGAGTGCAGCTCTGGGGTATAATACAGGATGTAACTCAGGATCAGTACAGGATAAGTAATGTATGTACACAGTGACTGCACCAGCAGAATAGTGAGTGCAGCTCTGGAGTATAATACAGGATGTAACTCAGAATCAGTACAGGATAAGTCATGTATGTGGACAGTGACTCCACCAGCAGAATAGTGAGTGCAGCTCTGGAGTATAATACAGGATGTAACTCAGGATCAGTACAGGATAAGTCATGTATGTACACAGTGACTGCACCAGCAGAATAGTGAGTGCAGCTCTGGAGTATAATACAGGATGTAACTCAGGATCAGTACAGGATAAGTAATGTAATGTACACAGTGACTGCACCAGCAGAATAGTGAGTGCAGCTCTGGGGTATAATACAGGATGTAACTCAGGATCAGTACAGGATAAGTAATGTATGTACACAGTGACTGCACCAGCAGAATAGTGAGTGCAGCTCTGGGGTATAATACAGGATGTAACTCAGGATCAGTACAGGATAAGTAATGTGTGTACACAGTGACTGCACCAGCAGAATAGTGAGTGCAGCTCTGGAGTATAATACAGGATGTAACTCAGGATCAGTACAGGATTAGTAATGTGTGTACACAGTGACTCCACCAGCAGAATAGTGAGTGCAGCTCTGGAGTATAACACAGGATAAGTCATGTATGTGCACAGTGACTCCTCTTTATGAATCCTAATTCTCTGTGATTATATTCTTATTACTTTTCATACCTGACATACTTTGTTTCACATTTTTCTCCTTAAAGGGACTTTTCCTTCAATAATTGGTTTTCTTAAAAACTCAATATCCGTAGAAAGTTTTTTTTTTAGAATTTTAGGCTGTTTTTATTTTTCATTTCTGCATCTCTACACCATTAAAATTGTAATGTAAAATCTTTTCCTTCTGTATCGGACAGTCACCTCCTGCAGAGATCGGTGATGTTTCGCCAGTTTACCGCTGGGGGGAGGGGGAGCTGCCATTTGTCCAGCCCTCCTCCTCCTCATCATACTGTCCACCCGTTTAATGAAAACAAATTGCATTGAACGTTCACATATAGGGTTCTAATATGTGCTTTATTGAAATCGATGGCCGTGTCCCTTTAACAGGCCTTGGCTGCCTTGTAGCGCATGCGACATAGTAATCCCCGAGTGTTCACCCTGCACGTCCTGCGCTGGGCAGCGGGTCACATCCTTGCCGAGAGATCTGAGGGCGAAGCAGCGAATGTATCGTAACCTACGTGCTGAAACTGTAATATCCAGAGTGTCCTTCGTCCCGGACAGCTGGACCGACAGATGTACACAGAGAGTCGACCGTCACCTGATCTCTCAGCAATATCCCGTTCAGTCACTGACTCTGCCCCTTGTTCCAGCCTGCGCAACGTATCCAGGACAATCGCCAATGCGAAAGGGTTGCTTAGTAATCCTGCTAACACAATGAGAGATCCAAGTCCAGCACTGAGATAATCTCTTTCCAGGAAACGCAGAAACCTGAAATGTTTTCAATGGCCAGAAAGTCTGCATCGAGTGTCACGCTGACGCTTGTTAAAGGGAAACCGGACCTGGACGTGTCTTCCGAGAAGTCCCCGAGATCATCAGCTCAATGCAAGGACCGCTGAATGTTCAACACTAAATTCTACATGGTGATTTCACGCTGAAGTATTACCGTGTTGCGGGGCTTCCATAGGAATGAATAGGGTCATAGTGGGACTGGCATGTTTTCTGCGTCCACAACAAGCGAATCACGTAAAAAGCGATACTGCCGCATTTCACGGTCGTGGCAAACATGCAAGTCGCGCTGCAGACCCATTCATTCCTATGACAGCCCTGCTACACTGCCGTGTAGACGTACCCTTATAGTCCTAGCCAATGAATTACAGTGACATCTTCTCGGATTGGATTTGTTTACTTTTCTTGTCTTCTCCATCTGGCCCAGACCACCATGAAGACTGCTTCCAGCCAACACTCGTCCACGTAGTTTGCTCCTTTTTTCAGGGGCTGTACAAACCTCCAACCAGCCGCTACCCCCAATTCTCTGCCAGTTGCTGCCCTGTTTCCTGTACCCGCTGTGTGCCCTGCATCATAATGGTAATCACCCTTGTTATTAAGTCTTGATTGTCAGTGAAGCAGCCCATCGTAGAGGCTGGGGGGCACAGCGATGCACCGATGCAGCTCTCTCAGCGGTTTTGCGCAGTTAAAACTGCGGACAGATTCCCATTAAACCAGAACCGGTTCCTTTCCTCATTTTATACAAGGGGCCCCATATATGTGATCGTTATTCGGATCTGCTTTGTGAGCTTACAGTGAATCTCCACCTTAGGATAGTGAATTCTGAGCACTTTCCTAACCCCCTTCTATTAGGGGCATTGATCTGAGAAGCTGCCTTTGTGGTTGCTGCGGGCTTTACTGGCGCAGACTGATGTTGTGCGGCGGCAGTGACATGAAACCTGCCAGGATTAGCTGTGGTTCTGATTGCGCTGCGCCATTGATGCGGGGCTAGAAATATTTCCAGGAAGTTTTTCTTTGTCTCATGTAGCCACAGACGTGAAATAATGAGCCCCCAGGATGGACACGCAATCTACCTGCTGAGGCCTGGTCTCCGGGTGAGGTCCCTGCTTTTCTAGTGAAGATTAATTACGTGATAACAGACACTGCGCCAGTGCTCAGCACTGCTACATCTGAGCTTAAAGAGCCAGCAACCTATGGTTTATATGTAAACAGCCAGGGATCACTGTCATGGCAGCCATCAACAGGACACACTCCAGGCTGTCACCGAGCCCACCCAGGCTGAAGACCGCTCAGCTCTGCACCTGCAATCCCATGTAAACCACATATAACACAGAGGGATAACTGTACGTGGTTGCATCCCTATTCATCGTATGTTGCCATGGTTACTGTGCGGAGCATATTTGATGACTCTGCGGCCTCCATCCATGATGTGAGAAGCAGGGAATCCTCAGAACATCTTATTCGGAGCGTATAACCCATGTAATTACTGCCTTGTTTATCTGCTGCGGCTCGGTATCTAGGAGGAGCAGTCGCCGGGGGAGGATATGACAGGAAATCACTGTGGGTGACACTAGTGATGGTGACGTCATGGAGCCGGGATGCTAAATATTGTTCACACACTGGCAGCAGCCGGTGAGCTGAACGCTGCGCTCCGCCGGGTGGGGACAGATAGTGTCACGTCTGCCGCCACTGATAATGTCAGCCGGGAGTTCTAATAAGCCACCACCGAAAACAGTGATGATGGCACAGGCTGCCGGGTGATGGTTGAGGGCCCAGGTACCGATTCAGCCAAAAGATGGCCCACTATATCAGCTATGCCAAGGTTCGAAAAGTAATGTGCAATGGTGAAAAGGAGCCAACCAATCAACATGTCCGCAGCACGCCGGGCAGATTTACTAATCTTAAGTCTTAACGTAGACCGCCTAAAGTCTGAGTGTCCTTCAGTTAGTGGTTGACTTACTTTGTGCCAGAACAGTTGGCCCCCTTCCACTCGACCGCGCTCCCCCGTCAAGCTGGAAAACCTAAACAGGCGAGCGAGACAGCGTGGATTTGCTTCATAAATAGGTTTAAAACTTGATGCGGCATCATGCCCCAGAAATGCCAAAGACTAATCACATTAGAACATTTCCTGTCATATCTAACGTTATATGATACTGGACCACTGGCAATGATATCTCCGTATATTATACTCTAGAGCTGCACTCATAATTCTGCTGGATGTTATTGAGGCCAACATGTCCCAGAATGCAAATCACTGCAGGTACCTCTGTGCAGATACTGAACCAGCAAGGAGTGCAGAGAGATCTCAGCTCTGAAGCCTGGGTGTTATTGGAGATAATGCCAAGTATGTAAACAGGAATCCTGTGGGTTATGGAAACTGCAGTAATCCCTGCGAAAGTTTCACCATTCCTCCCAGCTTTTAAAAAATGTGCAACGAGCGAGATCAGCCATGAAGAATTATTATATTTTTTACTCTGCCTGGTCCCCTTTGTGCCTTCACACAGTAAAGATGGCTCCTTAGTGCTCCACACAGAATGAAGGTGCCTCCAGACAGTAGGACTCCCCCTTTGGAGGCCCTAACACTGTATGGTGCCTCCTTAGTACGAATTGCATACTCACCTGCCCAGTGTTCCCACAAAAACGGAGCAGCACAGCTCTGTTCTCCTCTCCTGTCTGTGCCAAGGAGCAGCAGACTCAATGACGTGACTGCATCATGCCTACCTGTGCCTAACCCCCAGCAGAAAGGGACTGGTGGGGCAGAGCGCTCATGGCTCCCCGCATCAGCATTGTATTCAGCTGTCTTGTATCCCGAGCATGTCACATCATGAGATTTCTAATCTGCCCCGGTCACCTGTAAACACTGTTATTACAAAGTGGCAGCGTCTAGCAGGAAAAACAGCTCACGCAGCGCAGTTTACAGAGCGATGCCACCAAGTGCCAAAGACCTTGGTGTCGAAAAACTGCCTTTCCTCTGTTACATCATTCCATGCAAAGTTCTAGACTGCCCTCAGGAGGAACTTCAGTACCAGAACTATGTATCAGGAGCTTCATGAAATGGGTCTCTGTGATGAAGCAGCCGCACACAAGCCTAAGATCCACCTGCTCAATGCCAAGGTGCAGCTGGGGCAGTGTAAAGCACATCGCCAATGCCAGGAGTCTGCTGTAGAGCAGTAAAGCAGGTTGTCACTGGACTCTGGAGCGGCTGCACACAAGGCTAAGATCACCATGGGCAATGCCAAGAGTCTGCTGCAGAGGTGGAAAGCTCATCATCACTGGACTGCAAAGCATTCTCAATGCCAGGAGTCTGCTGTAGCAATGTAAAGCAGCTTGTCACTGGACTCTGGAGCAGCTGTACACAAGCTTAAGCTGACCATAGTCAATGCCAGGAGTGGGCTAGCGGTGTAAAGCACGTAGTCACTGTACTCTGGACCACCGCTCACTATGTGGTGGAGGAGGGGCAATGGTCTGGGCCTGTTTCTCAAGGTGTGGCTCCTTATTTCCAGTGAAGGGTTAATGTTGCAGCAGATAAATTCATTTTACACAACTAGTCACGTCCTCCTGTTGCCACATGACTGCGCCCCTGTGCACACAGCTCCACATAGACATGGGGCGACAAGTTTGGTGAGGAGGGTCTCAAGTGGCTGCACAGAGCTCGGACCTCAACCCCATCCAGAACCTCTGAGTTAAACGACTGTGGTCAGACCCCCTCCACAACATCAGTGCCTCACCAGACAAATCTCAGACACCCAAAATCCTGTGCCAAGGCCTCCCACAATGAGGAGGCAGTAAAATAGCAGCGTTATCTCGGAGGGCCCTGCTTGATGCCCCTTCTGCTTCCACGTCAGGACGTGAGACTCGGTAAATGCCGGCTCTTCGCTCTTTAGGTTCCGTGGCTTTATCTCGGGAGAAATCCGATTAAGAAACTTCTGATAATTCATAAGAAGCTTAAAAGTTTAAAGGGGAATTGGTCTTTTATCAGTTCACAGAATGAGGGGCTGGCTCCCTGACCTCATTACTTGGGGCCCCAGGACTTAACTCTCTACGTGCTGGAAAGTCCCACTCTTCTGGTGGTCACATGTCCTGGACACCACTGACGAAGATGTGCACTGAGGATCAGGGGTTCTAGCCACACTGCTTGACTGTTGTAGTCTGACGTCCACTCCCTGTCCCATCAGAGGCCTTAAATGCTCTGCCACTTCCCTATGCTTTACACTGCAGCTCTTCTTCAGATTAGGCAGTTTATAAGCGGAAAGTCAGATACTTGGCAATTATAGGAGATGAAAAATGCTTCAGAAGTGAAAGTTGGAACCAGTGGAGGTCTGTAGAAACCATTTTAGCAGCAGGAGTACTTACTGGTTGCTTATCTTGCGTCATCTGTAAGAAGTTAGCAAAACTGCTGCAAAGTCTGAAATCTGCTGTGACCGTCCACCACAGAAGTGAGGGCTGCAGTATGGCCTGAGCTACATGCCGTCTTCTTCTGTTACATGCAGATGGAATCCAGATACATTGTAACATAAAAATCTGCAACAAATCATCGTGCCTGTGTGAATTCAACCCAAGTCTGTTCTCATACGGCAGATTCATTGTGGAAATTCTTAGGAAAATCCATTCCACACCGCTGCCGAGGATGCATGGATTGCTGCAGAGGATGCATGGATTTCTGCCGAGGATGCATGGATTTCTGCAGAGGATGCATGTAGTTCTGCAATCCCTTTTCATGAACATTGCATTTACAGGAATTTCTCCAACAAACCTGCCACATGGGAATTTACTGTGAGAATCGATGATGCGGGTCTGGATGAGACGAGAACGGACGATGGAACAGCAGGATCTTTACCGGAGCTTGGATTGTAATAAGATGTTAAAAAAGGAGCAAGCGACTCCGATAGATGATAAACGCCTGAATCCTAACGCTACCGATCATTATTAAATATATGAGGTAATGATATAAACCGATACAGAGAATGACATCAGATATAATATTTACTCTCACATAGAGGAGCCATTGAATGTCATGTGACCTCTCCCACACAAAAGACCCTACAGAGAACAGGACACCCCCCAGGAATGAGCCGCGGCAGATTTTACATCTAAGTGGATTTGGACACATCTGATTATAATCTGCTCATATCCAGATTCCTGGCGGTTTGGATGGTGATTAAAAGCTCAAGGAGGATTCTGAGTGCACCGTGTGGAGTATTACACCGACCTCTGACGTGACACCATCAGTAGCCAGGAAGAAGAGAAGTGGTACTGTGCAGTGTATATATACAGAATAAGAGCAGATACTGAGGATTACACCCGGTATACAGGAGAAGTGGTACTGTGCAGTGTATATATATACAGAATAAGAGCAGATACTGAGGATTACACCCAGTATACAGGACAGGAGAAGTGGTACTGTGCAGTGTATATATATATACAGAATAAGAGCAGATACTGAGGATTACACCCAGTATACAGAACAGGAGAAGTGGTACTGTGCAGCGTGTATATATACAGAATAAGAGCAGATACTGAGGATTACACCCAGTATACAGGACAGGAGAAGTGGTACTGTGCAGTGTATATATACAGAATAAGAGCAGATACTGAGCATTACACCCAGTATACAGGAGAAGTGGTACTGTGCAGTGTATATATATACAGAATAAGAGCAGATACTGAGGATTACACCCAGTATACAGGACAGGAGAAGTGGTACTGTGCAGTGTATATATATACAGAATAAGAGCAGATACTGAGGATTACACCCAGTATACAGGACAGGAGAAGTGGTACTGTGCAGTGTGTATATATACAGAATAAGAGCAGATACTGAGGATTACACCCAGTATACAGGAGAAGTGGTACTGTGCAGTGTATATATATACAGAATAAGAGCAGATACTGAGGATTACACCCAGTATACAGGACAGGAGAAGTGGTACTGTGCAGTGTATATATATACAGAATAAGAGCAGATACTGAGGATTACACCCAGTATACAGGACAGGAGAAGTGGTACTGTGCAGTGTATATATATACAGAATAAGAGCAGATACTGAGGATTACACCCAGTATACAGGACAGGAGAAGTGGTACTGTGCAGTGTATATATATACAGAATAAGAGCAGATACTGAGGATTACACCCAGTATACAGGACAGGAGAAGTGGTACTGTGCAGTGTATATATATACAGAATAAGAGCAGATACTGAGGATTACACCCAGTATACAGGACAGGAGAAGTGGTACTGTGCAGTGTATATATATACAGAATAAGAGCAGATACTGAGGATTACACCCAGTATACAGGACAGGAGAAGTGGTACTGTGCAGTGTATATATATACAGAATAAGAGCAGATACTGAGGATTACACCCAGTATACAGGACAGGAGAAGTGGTACTGTGCAGTGTATATATATACAGAATAAGAGCAGATACTGAGGATTACACCCAGTATACAGGACAGGAGAAGTGGTACTGTGCAGTGTATATATATACAGAATAAGAGCAGATACTGAGGATTACACCCAGTATACAGGACAGGAGAAGTGGTACTGTGCAGTGTATATATATACAGAATAAGAGCAGATACTGAGGATTACACCAGTATACAGGACAGGAGAAGTGGTACTGTGCAGTGTATATATATACAGAATAAGAGCAGATACTGAGGATTACACCCAGTATACAGGACAGGAGAAGTGGTACTGTGCAGTGTATATATATACAGAATAAGAGCAGATACTGAGGATTACACCCAGTATACAGGACAGGAGAAGTGGTACTGTGCAGTGTATATATATACAGAATAAGAGCAGATACTGAGGATTACACCCAGTATACAGGACAGGAGAAGTGGTACTGTGCAGTGTATATATATACAGAATAAGAGCAGATACTGAGGATTACACCCAGTATACAGGACAGGAGAAGTGGTACTGTGCAGTGTGTATATATACAGAATAAGAGCAGATACTGAGCATTACACCCAGTATACAGGAGAAGTGGTACTGTGCAGTGTATATATATACAGAATAAGAGCAGATACTGAGGATTACACCCGGTATACAGGACAGGAGACGTGGTACTGTGCAGTGTATATATATACAGAATAAGAGCAGATACTGAGGATTACACCCAGTATACAGAACAGGAGAAGTGGTACTGTGCAGTGTATATATATACAGAATAAGAGCAGATACTGAGGATTACACCCAGTATACAGGACAGGAGAAGTGGTACTGTGCAGCGTGTATATATACAGAATAAGAGCAGATACTGAGCATTACACCCAGTATACAGGAGAAGTGGTACTGTGCAGTGTATATATATACAGAATAAGAGCAGATACTGAGGATTACACCCGGTATACAGGACAGGAGACGTGGTACTGTGCAGTGTATATATACAGAATAAGAGCAGATACTGAGGATTACACCCGGTATACAGGAGAGGAGAAGGGGTACTGTGCAGTGTATATATATACAGAATAAGAGCAGATACTGAGGATTACACCCAGTATACAGGACAGGAGAAGTGGTACTGTGCAGTGTATATATATACAGAATAAGAGCAGATACTGAGGATTACACCCAGTATACAGGACAGGAGAAGTGGTACTGTGCAGTGTATATATATACAGAATAAGAGCAGATACTGAGGATTACACCCAGTATACAGGAGAAGTGGTACTGTGCAGTGTATATATATACAGAATAAGAGCAGATACTGAGGATTACACCCAGTATACAGGACAGGAGAAGTGGTACTGTGCAGTGTATATATATACAGAATAAGAGCAGATACTGAGGATTACACCCAGTATACAGGACAGGAGAAGTGGTACTGTGCAGTGTATATATATACAGAATAAGAGCAGATACTGAGGATTACACCCGGTATACAGGACAGGAGAAGTGGTACTGTGCAGTGTCTATATATACAGAATAAGAGCAGATACTGAGGATTACACCCAGTATACAGGACAGGAGAAGTGGTACTGTGCAGTGTATATATATACAGAATAAGAGCAGATACTGAGGATTACACCCAGTATACAGGACAGGAGAAGTGGTACTGTGCAGCGTGTATATATACAGAATAAGAGCAGATACTGAGGATTACACCCAGTATACAGGACAGGAGAAGTGGTACTGTGCAGTGTATATATATACAGAATAAGAGCAGATACTGAGGATTACACCCGGTATACAGGACAGGAGAAGTGGTACTGTGCAGTGTATATATATACAGAATAAGAGCAGATACTGAGGATTACACCCAGTATACAGGACAGGAGAAGTGGTACTGTGCAGTGTATATATATACAGAATAAGAGCAGATACTGAGGATTACACCCAGTATACAGGACAGGAGAAGTGGTACTGTGCAGCGTGTATATATACAGAATAAGAGCAGATACTGAGGATTACACCCAGTATGACAGGAGAAGTGGTACTGTGCAGTGTATATATATACAGAATAAGAGCAGATACTGAGGATTACACCCGGTATACAGGACAGGAGAAGTGGTACTGTGCAGTGTATATATACAGAATAAGAGCAGATACTGAGGATTACACCCGGTATACAGGACAGGAGAAGTGGTACTGTGCAGTGTATATATATATACAGAATAAGAGCAGATACTGAGGATTACACCCAGTATACAGGACAGGAGAAGTGGTACTGTGCAGTGTATATATATACAGAATAAGAGCAGATACTGAGGATTACACCCAGTATACAGGGAGAAGTGGTACTGTGCAGTGTATATATATACAGAATAAGAGCAGATACTGAGGATTACACCCAGTATACAGGAGAAGTGGTACTGTGCAGTGTATATATACAGAATAAGAGCAGATACTGAGGATTACACCCAGTATACAGGACAGGAGAAGTGGTACTGTGCAGTGTATATATATACAGAATAAGAGCAGATACTGGAGGATTACACCCAGTATACAGGACAGGAGAAGTGGTACTGTGCAGTGTATATATATACAGAATAAGAGCAGATACTGAGGATTACACCCAGTATACAGGACAGGAGAAGTGGTACTGTGCAGTGTATATATACAGAATAAGAGCAGATACTGAGGATTACACCCAGTATACAGGACAGGAGAAGTGGTACTGTGCAGTGTATATATACAGAATAAGAGCAGATACTGAGGAACTCTTTATTAATTTTATACAAAAATACAAAAACTTTGCCATAAAAATTTCCAAACAAGATATAAAACAAGGAATAACGTATATACACTCACCCTACCGGCCCAGCTACATGCAGACTCTCATTCATACCTACTACAAAAGAGAAAATGAAACCTAGCCGAACCTAGACATCCGATCCGGCTGAACCCCGACTATATACAAATTTATACAAATTGTTTCTAACAGAAAATAAATGACAACTTGTCACAATAAATAATAATAAACACAAATTAAATAATCATAATATAACAATACATTTTTTTCCAATTTAATTTTATTTATTTTTAAATTTTTTTTTTTTTTTTTTTTAAACACACACATACTATAAGAAAATACAAACCTTTACTACCCCTACCAATCTATCTATCCCATCACCTTCACCCAGGGCCAACCTCCGCCTCTTGTCCCTCCATGAGGCCAGCCCTTCCTCCACCACCCACACCCAGCCCCTCGCCTCATGTCCTCCTATGTCCGCATAGTCCAGGGCTGGATGCAGGCCTCCCCACACAAAAATATGAACCCCCCCACCCCATCCCACCCAACCTAACTACACCCACTTACCCTATCATACAATATATACAACTTATACAAACAAACATAAATCTATACAAACCAATATCAAAATCCACCCGAAGGCCCAAGTTCAGTCATTTGCAAACCTTTCTTCAAAAACTCATCTTAAATACAAAACAAAAACCTAGTGTGAAAGCCTCAGCCCAACACCAGGAAAAGTGCTACTGAGGCTAAGGCACATCGAAGGTGAAGCCTCTCCAGAGGTAAGAGACCCCATCCGTACCCACCCTTTCGCACTCGAGAGAGCGAACCTTCACCAGGTCACCGAGAATGTTCCTACACACCTCTTCCACAGGGAGGACTTTCTGCTGGGTTGAAACTAAACACCGTGCGCTCCATGTGAAGTACCTGACCACTATGCTAACTATAAAAGCTGTGCATGGGTCCCTTCTTCCCAAACCTTTGAATGCTCCATAAGCCCACTCCGCATAGGAGAGGTTGGCTAGCCTAGGCCAGCCAATGGATGCACCCACCCGTTTGTATACCTCTGCATTAAAGGGACACTGAAGCAGGAAGTGCTCCATACTTTCCAGTATGTCGCCACACTCCTCCCGGGGACAACCCCTTTCATCAGAGTTCCTATACCTCAAGTTGCCCCTTACATACAGCTTCCCGTGAAAGCAGCGCCAAGCCAAGTCCCAAAACTTCAAGGGGATCCTTGCCGAATTTAACAACTGTAACCCCTTGTCTAGATCCCGGCTTGGGCAATCCTTAAGGGCCAGGGGCTTTTGGAAGTGGGTCAACAAGACCCTCTCGTCAAGGGATCTCCTTGACTGGGTCCTGATCTCCCTCACTCCCAAACCCCACCGGCGGATCACCTTCAGAATCGGGGTGACATAAGCCGGAAGATATCCATGAGGTGTGCGCAAATCCTTCACTTGCCCTCCTGTCTCCCACTCCTGGAAGAAAGGCCGAAACCAACCCCTGCAAGAGACTACCCACGGAGGAGCCCTCTCTTTCCAGAGGTTTGCCAGGTTGATCTTAACAAAGGTGTTCACAAGGAACACCACGGGGTTGACCATACCCAACCCCCTAGTCTCCTCGTACGGTATGTCACCTCTCTCTTGACTAGGTTCAGCCTATTCCCCCATAACAGTTGGAAGAACAGACTGTAAACCCGAGTCCAGAGAGGTTCTGGCAAGACACATACACTGGCCAAATAGATAAGCAAAGGGAGAAGGTAAGTCTTGGTCAGGCTCACCCTTTCCCTGAGGGTCAAAGACCAACCCTTCCACTGGTCAACCTTCTGAGCAGCGATCTTAAGCCTGCTATCCCAATTTTGGGTGGGATAATCCCCATGGCCGAATTGAACGCCTAGGACTTTGGCTGACGACTGGGGCTCTGGGAGGGTGTCCGGGAGACCGAAAGATGGATCACCCCTCCCAGCCAGAGACTCTCACACTTATCCCGGTTAATCACGGACCCGGAGACTTCCGAGTAGCGTTCTACCTCCGACATCACGTATTCCGCCTCCTCCCGAGGACACGAAAACAGTGACGTCATCGGCATAAGCCACCACCCTCAGAGTGGCTTCTGGCTCCTCCAGACTCATCCTGACTCCCGCTAACGGCCCACGATCAATCCTCCTAATAAAAGGATCAATCGCAAACACGTATAAGAGCGGGCTCAATGGACAACCCTGGCGGACTCCAGACCCGACCTCAAAAGGGCTGCCAGACCAACCGTTCACCAGCGGGAAACTCTCTGCCCCTGCATACAAGATCTTTAACCAATCGACAAACCCCCGGCAGGCCATATTTCAGAAGGACTGACCAGAGGTACTCGTGGTTAACCCGATCAAAAGCCTTTGCCTGATCTAAGGCCAGCATGTACCCCTTCCAGTTACCCGCCCTACCCTGCTCCACTGCCTCTCGGACACCGAGTACAGCACTAAACGTGCTTCGGCCTGGAACTGAGCAATGTTGGGTCTCCGAAAGGAGCCGGGTGCAAACTGCACCAACCGATTAAACAGTATCTTGGCCAGGATCTTTCTGTCCGTACTGAGAAGCGCTATGGGACGCCAATTCTCAATACGGCTCGGATCTTTACCCTTTGATATAAGGATCAGAGCTGACCTCCTCATTGACCTCGGCAGAGCACCCGAGGATAGGCACTCATTTAATACCTTAGTCAAGAGGGGAACCAAGAAGTCCTTAAAGGTCTTATAAAACTCGGATGTTAAGCCATCCGGGCCTGGCGACTTCTTTAGGGCAAGCCCTTCGATCGCCAGGCTGACTTCCTCTTCTCTGATTTCTTCTATCAAAACGCCAAGAGAAAGGTCTACTCTTGACTCAGGGATGGTTTCAGCCAGGAAAGCCGAAATCCTGTCCCGATTCAGATCCTTCTTCCTCAAGAGGCACGAGTAGAAGGACTTGACGATTTCCAAGATCCCTGATCTGGACCTATCCAGAGATCCCGTACCATCGACCAGTCCCGTCACCAACTTACTTTTCACTGACATCTTACAGTTTCTGTAAGGGTCGGGCGACGGTACTTCGAAATCCCTCTCAAAAACCAAAGATGTGTGCCTATCGTACTGGCACCTCTTAAGCAAAGATTTCACCCTGGAGATATCCTCTCGGCTACCTCCAGTCGAGACCAGTTGTTCGAGTTTCCTCCTCAGACCCTGATACAAGCGATACTTGTCCAGGGACCTGAGGCTCGAGAGCTGGCGGAAGAATTTTGCCACCCGATCTTTGAATATCTCCCACCACTCCGACTTAGTGTCACAAAGATCCAGCAACTCTACCTGAGTCTGAAGGAAGTCCTCAAAGGATTGTCTCACCTCTGCTTCCTCCAGGAGGGCCGAATTTAGCTTCCAATAGCCTCTTCCCATTTGGGGGATTCTGCAACATTCAAAGAGAACATAATCATACAGTGATCGGAGAATTCCACCTCTACCACCTTTAAAGGTGAAAAAGTAGTCTCCTCCTTTAAATAAAACCTGTCTATTCTAGACCTAATCTGACTACCTCTATAATAAGTGAAACCCCGTGGCCTGGGGTGTGCCTAATGTGGACATCCACCAGGCGAGCCTCGCTAGCTATGCTATTCAGGGATACACTATCATAAGCCAGCCGGTCTCTGGCGCCTCCCGGTCTTGGGACCTTGTGACTGTATTAAAGTCCCCGCCAAAGACCACCTGCCGACTCGTAAAAGGAAAGGTTTGATCCTCAAAAGAGATGCTTCCGATCCCGCTTGGTTTGGGGACCATAGATGTTTATCAGGCGAAGCTCTTGACCCTTCATGAGGACATCTAAAATCAAACACCTCCCCATTTCTAACTCAATCACTCGTCGGCTTTCTACTGGTGCGGTAAAAAGGACCGCCACTCCGCTATACGGCTCAGCCGCAAGAGACCAATATGATGGACCACACCTCCACTCCTTTTTTGCTTTATATACAGCCGCCAAATCTGGCAGCCTGGTCTCTTGCAAAAATAAAATATCAGCTTCAACCCGGCTGAGAAAATCAAAAGCTGCAAACCTAGCCGCATCCGATTTAATACTGGCGACATTAATGGTCGCCAGGGTCAACGGAGTGAGTGCCGCCATACAGAGTGATTAAGTTAGACGGCCTTCTTCCTTCCCTTCCCATTCTTCTTCTTACCCCTCCCGGGCTACCCCCTAAGGTGGCACGATTTCTTTTGAGAGAGACAGTGGTGTCCATCTCATTAGTCACCACCGCCTCCCCCTTCGCACCACCCTTGTCATTCCCATTCGCAGTGTCTGGACCCGCCCCACCTCCCGAGGACCTTGCATCCTCACCGGAGGGAGGCGCGGGCCCTTCCAGAGGCTCCTTCTCTTGCCCCTCCGGCTCCCCACCTTCGACCTCCTCCCCAGAAGAAGAGGAGGCGGAGATCTCATCCAAGGTGAGGTACCGGTTGGAAAGATCCAGGGAAGAGAGTCAGGATTAGAGAGGTCAGGGGAGCTGGCTTCGCCTTCCGCAGCCACTCTGGTCGGGCTAGATTTTTTTGGTCAGACGTTTCCTTCTTGTTCTTTTAGACTCTGTCACACTCCCCTCTGTTGCACTCTCGTAGCAAGAGGACAGAGTCACCTCGGACGGTCTAGTCTCCTGAGTTCCTCATTCACCTCGTTATCCCCCAGGGTCTCAGCTCTAGGAGAGGCATTCTCTTGGGAGGGCGCAGGCATCACCCCAGGACGGGGTTCCACCTGTCCCCTCTCCATTTGACGCCTCTCCCTCCGTCTCTGCTGGGACGGGCCGTCTTTCTCTTCATCGACCCCACTGCCCTGTCACCTTCGCCAGCACTCGCCTCGGCGGTGGGGGCCTCCCGGCTCACCTCCGCGCGTGCACGAGCCACGTTAGCGACAGAGCGTGAGCAACGACTGAACGAGTGCCCTAGCTCACCACACAGGTTGCATCTAATCTGCCCACAAGATGCAGCTAGATGGCCTTCACCCCGCACTACGCGCACCTCTGCACTTGGCAGCTGGCGCTGAAGTGCGAAGGGCTGCCGCACTTGTAACACAGCTTAGGCTGCCCCCTGTAGAACACCATGATCCTATCCCGACCAAGGAAAGCAGATGATGGTATGTGGGAAACCGACCCCCTGAATGTTTCAACTTAATCTGAAACGTCCAGGCACCCGACCAGATGCCAAACTCATCCAGGTTCTTGCTAGGAAGACCCTGGACGTCCCCGTACCTGCTCAACCAGGTCAAGATGTCAACACAAGAAAGTGACTCGTTACGGGTCAGAACGGTCACTTTCTTGACCTCATTCTGGCGGGTTATCGCTTGCACGAAAAACCCCTGCCAGTCCGGCTGGTCTTTTGCCAGTTCATACCCAGACCAGAAAAGTTCAAGACCCTCTGGCCGGGCAAAACTGACATCAAACTCCCGGGTGCCATACGGATGTATCAGGGCAAAGATGTCACATGCCCTGATGCCCATCTGAAAGAGAAGCTCTGCCACCCTCTTCCTGGTAGGGCACGCTTCATTGCCTCTCCATTTCAGACAGACAACATTCCGTCTGGTTGACCCGGGGCCGGTTGTGGGTGAGGACCAGGTGGTCTCGCCCCGCCTTGCTCTCGGAAGGCACGCACGCCATGCCTGTCTATCCAGAAGGATAGATCCACCTGCTGCCCCCTACTGTAATGGAATTCTCCCCTCTCCTTAGAGCCTCAAGAAGTTGCCGCTGCAAGTTACCGTCACCAGACATTGGTAATGGGGAGGACAATGGGGACCGCCCCTCCCCCCCTGCGCCGGCGACCACACCAGCATAACCTCTGCCAGGCGTAACCGACGCAGGAGGGGCAGCCGGACCGGGCCCACCCCCACCCCCAGACCTATCTACAGCAGGTGCCACTCCAGACCCCTCTAAAGGGGCTACATGAGGCGCACCAGCCACTTGTACAGTGGCCGGCCGACCTCCAACATTCACCCCTCCATCAGGGCCTGGAGCAACACCACTAACAGAAACAGCATTTACACTACTAGAAGTGACCACTTCTTCAGTGGCCACTGTCACACTCCCCCCTCCCCCCACACACACTGCTGGGCCAGAGGGGACAGAGGTAACACTATTCGTTTTGTCCAGCATCTTCATGCTGGACACATTTTTAGCAGTCTTTCCAACCTCCACCTGGCACTTGTCCAGTGCACTAGCAGAGGTGGTCGGAGCCACCTGACCACCAGCCATGTCTCCTTCGCCGCCCGTCCTGAGAGCCTTCCTGTCTGACCCCTCCTGCGTCTCCTCACCGCCCCTGTTACCGCAAACAGGGTCCTGCGCCATCTTTGTCTCGTCTTTCTCCCCACTCCTACGCACCGGTCCCACAGCAGAGACCGGGCCAGGGAGGATGGTGGGGTTCGTGCCCTGAGCTGGCTTTTCAGGCCCAGGGCACGCAGGGTGGGTCACATAAACATACCTCACCTCTGGCTTTACTGGCTTTTTCTTCCTCCTCTTTCCCATCGGCTCATCTTCAGGTAATTCATTACCGAAGCAGATGTCATCACGTATTTTGGGGACTCCAGGTGGCGTATTTCGGCCATAAGTTGCCCCCAACTCCGCTGCTCTCACCGAACTCCCTTCCTCATCAGAACTAGTGGGGGCAGGCATACCTGCTCTGCGGGGATACCTGTGGTGATAAATGTTTCCATGCAGGCTGCCCCCATGTCCGACTCTTCCTCCTCACTTGTGGAGTCATCTTCTTGTTGTTTTTGGCTTTTAGCCATTTCATTGAACCTTGCGTCATTATTGAGCTTTTCCTTGAAGGGACCGCTGTTTTCCAGAATGGACGCCATTCTTTCTTTTAGCTCCTTAATGATGTCTTTTAGGCCTTTTATTTTATTTGTTATTTCTGGCCTGTTTTTCCTCGCCGCTTTGTCCACCTTCCCCTCTCAAGCTTCAGGTTCTCCCTAATTTTCTTGAGGGTCCTGTTCGCTTCCTCATACTCCCGGAGGTAGGCCGTGATCCGGGAGCTGTAAGCGGTGATTAGTTCCTGGGACTTCATGGTGCCCCAGTCAGCCTCAACCGAGCCCGGCCCACCCCCAGGAGCACTCTGCGTACCTCTTGGAGGGCTACCGTCCGCCCTCCTGGAACTGCCGGCGATGGACACGGCTTCACCTCCGGGGGCTGCAGGGGCCGCTACACCACGACTCCTGGAAGATCTTCTGACCCCGGGCGGAAGATGGAACTGAGGCCGGTAGCTCACCTCCCTACCTCCCGCCGGCCTACCCGGGAAGTAGGATCCTGGGTCTTCAGTCGCTTCATTGCCCAGGACCCCACCACCTCCCTGGGGAGAGGCAGGGCCTGGGCTGGGAAAGGTGGAAAAATCCCTGGTAGCTTGTCAGCAATCAGCAGCTCCTCCAAACACAACCACACCCGTCGACTGGCTCCAGCACACTGAGGATTACACCCAGTATACAGGACAGGAGAAGTGGTACTGTGCAGTGTATATATATACAGAATAAGAGCAGATACTGAGGATTACACCCAGTATACAGGACAGGAGAAGTGGTACTGTGCAGTGTATATATATACAGAATAAGAGCAGATACTGAGGATTACACCCAGTATACAGGACAGGAGAAGTGGTACTGTGCAGTGTATATATACAGAATAAGAGCAGATACTGAGGATTACACCCAGTATACAGGACAGGAGAAGTGGTACTGTGCAGTGTATATATATACAGAATAAGAGCAGATACTGAGGATTACACCCAGTATACAGGACAGGAGAAGTGGTACTGTGCAGTGTATATATATACAGAATAAGAGCAGATACTGAGGATTACACCCAGTATACAGGACAGGAGAAGTGGTACTGTGCAGTGTATATATACAGAATAAGAGCAGATACTGAGGATTACACCCAGTATACAGGACAGGAGAAGTGGTACTGTGCAGTGTATATATATACAGAATAAGAGCAGATACTGAGGATTACACCCAGTATACAGGACAGGAGAAGTGGTACTGTGCAGTGTATATATATACAGAATAAGAGCAGATACTGAGGATTACACCCAGTATACAGGACAGGAAGTGGTACTGTGCAGTGTATATATATACAGAATAAGAGCAGATACTGAGGATTACACCCAGTATACAGGACAGGAAGTGGTACTGTGCAGTGTATATATACAGAATAAGAGCAGATACTGAGGATTACACCCAGTATACAGGACAGGAGAAGTGGTACTGTGCAGTGTATATATATACAGAATAAGAGCAGATACTGAGGATTACACCCAGTATACAGGACAGGAGAAGTGGTACTGTGCAGTGTATATATACAGAATAAGAGCAGATACTGAGGATTACACCCGGTATACAGGACAGGAGAAGTGGTACTGTCAGTGTATATATATACAGAATAAGAGCAGATACTGAGGATTACACCCAGTATACAGGAGAAGTGGTACTGTGCAGTGTATATATATACAGAATAAGAGCAGATACGGAGGATTACACCCAGTATACAGGACAGGAGAAGTGGTACTGTGCAGTGTATATATATACAGGATAAGAGCAGATACTGAGGATTACACCCGGTATACAGGACAGGAGAAGTGGTACTGTGCAGTGTATATATATACAGAATAAGAGCAGATACTGAGGAACTCTTTATTAATTTTATACAAAAATACAAAAACTTTGCTATAAAAATTTCCAAACAAGGAATAAAGTATATGCACTCACCCTACTGGCCCAGCTACACGCAGACTCTCATTCATACCTACTACAAAAGAGAAAATGAAACCTAGCCGAACCTAAACATCCGATCCGGCTGAACCCCGACTATATACAAATTGTTTCTAACAGAAAATAAATGACAACTTGTCACAATAAATAATAATAAACACAAATTAAATAATCATAATATAAATATGAGATAACAATACATTTTTTTTTAATTTAATTTAATTTATTTTTAATTTTTTATTTTTTTTTATATATTATTATTATTATTTTTTTTTTTTTTAAACACACAATAATACAAACCTATACTACCCCTACCAATCTATCTACCCCATCACCTTCACCCAGGGCCAACCTCCGCCTCTTGTCCCTCCATGAGGCCAGCCCTTCCTCCACCACCCACACCCAGCCCCTCGCCTCATGTCCTCCTATGTCCGCATAGTCCAGGGCTGGATGCAGGCCTCCCCACACAAAAATATGAACCCACCCCCACCCCATCCCACCCAACCTAACTACACCCACTTACCCTATCATACAATATATACAACTTATAACAAACATATCAATCGATACAAACCAATATCAAAATCCACCCGAAGGCCCAAGTTCAGTCATTTGCAAACCTTTCTTCAAAAACTCATCTTAAATACAAAACAAAAACCTAGTGTGAAAGCCTCAGCCCAAAACCAGGAAAAGTGCTACTGAGGCTAAGGCACATCGAAGGTGAAGCCTCTCCAGAGGTAAGAGACCCCATCCGTACCCACCCTTTCACACTCGAGAGAGCGAACCTTCACCAGGTCACCTAGAATGTTCCTACACACCTCTTCCACAGGGAGGACTTTCTGCTGGGTTGAAACTGAACACCGTGCGTTCCATGTGAAGTACCTGACCACTATGCTAACTATAAAAGTTGTGCATGGGTCCCTTCTTCCCAAACCTTTGAACGCTCCATAAGCCCACTCCGCATAGGAGAGGTTGGCTAGCCTAGGCCAGCCAATGGATGCACCCACCCGTTTGTATACCTCTGCATTAAAGGGACACTGAAGCAGGAAGTGCTCCATACTTTCCAGTATGTCGCCACACTCCTCCGGGGACAACCCCTTTCATCAGAGTTCCTATACCTCAAGTTGCCCCTTACATACAGCTTCCCGTGAAAGCAGCGCCAAGCCAAGTCCCAAAACTTCAAGGGATCCTTGCCGAATTTAACAACTGTAA
Organism: Bufotes viridis; assembly: GCA_033119425.1. Classification (NCBI taxonomy): domain Eukaryota; kingdom Metazoa; phylum Chordata; class Amphibia; order Anura; family Bufonidae; genus Bufotes; species Bufotes viridis. The sequence continues at coordinate 433,484,795 of CM065592.1, forward strand.
CCCCTTGTCTAGATCCCGGCTTGGGCAATCCTTAAGGGCCAGGGGCTTTTGGAAGTGGGTCAACAAGACCCTCTCGTCAAGGGATCTCCTTGACTGGGTCCTGATCTCCCTCACTCCCAAACCCCACCGGCGGATCACCTTCAGAATCGGGGTGACATAAGCCGGAAGATATCCATGAGGTGTACGCAAATCCTTCACTTGCCCTCCTGTCTCCCACTCCTGGAAGAAAGGCCGAAACCAACCCCTGCAAGAGACTACCCACGGAGGAGCCCTCTCTTTCCAGAGGTTTGCCAGGTTGATCTTAACAAAGGTGTTCACAAGGAACACCACGGGGTTGACCATACCCAACCCCCTAGTCTCCTCGTACGGTATGTCACCTCTCTCTTGACTAGGTTCAGCCTATTCCCCCATAACAGTTGGAAGAACAGACTGTAAACCCGAGTCCAGAGAGGTTCTGGCAAGACACATACACTGGCCAAATAGATAAGCAAAGGGAGAAGGTAAGTCTTGATCAGGCTCACCCTTTCCCTGAGGGTCAAAGACCAACCCTTCCACTGGTCAACCTTCTGAGCGGCGATCTTAAGCCTGCTATCCCAATTTTGGGTGGGATAATCCCCATGGCCGAATTGAACGCCTAGGACTTTGGCTGACGACTGGGGCTCTGGGAGGGTGTCCGGGAGACCGAAAGATGGATCACCCCTCCCAGCCAGAGACTCTCACACTTATCCCGGTTAATCACGGACCCGGAGACTTCCGAGTAGCGCTCTACCTCCGACATCACGTATTCCGCCTCCCTCCCGAGGACACGAAAACAGTGACGTCATCGGCATAAGCCACCACCCTCAGAGTGGCTTCTGGCTCCTCCAGACTCATCCTGACTCCCGCTAACGGCCCACGATCAATCCTCCTAATAAAAGGATCAATCGCAAACACGTATAAGAGCGGGCTCAATGGACAACCCTGGCGGACTCCAGACCCGACCTCAAAAGGGCTGCCAGACCAACCGTTCACCAGCGGGAAACTCTCTGCCCCTGCATACAAGATCTTTAACCAATCAACAAACCCCCGGCAGGCCATATTTCAGAAGGACTGACCAGAGGTACTCGTGGTTAACCCGATCAAAAGCCTTTGCCTGATCTAAGGCCAGCATGTACCCCTTCCAGTTACCCGCCCTACCCTGCTCCACTGCCTCTCGGACACCGAGTACAGCACTAAACGTGCTTCGGCCTGGAACTGAGCAATGTTGGGTCTCCGAAAGGAGCCGGGTGCAAACTGCACCAACCGATTAAACAGTATCTTGGCCAGGATCTTTCTGTCCGTACTGAGAAGCGCTATGGGACGCCAATTCTCAATACGGCTCGGATCTTTACCCTTTGATATAAGGATCAGAGCTGACCTCCTCATTGACCTCGGCAGAGCACCCGAGGATAGGCACTCATTTAATACCTTAGTCAAGAGGGGAACCAAGAAGTCCTTAAAGGTCTTATAAAACTCGGATGTTAAGCCATCCGGGCCTGGCGACTTCTTTAGGGCAAGCCCTTCGATCGCCAGGCTGACTTCCTCTTCTCTGATTTCTTCTATCAAAACGCCAAGAGAAAGGTCTACTCTTGACTCAGGGATGGTTTCAGCCAGGAAAGCCGAAATCCTGTCCCGATTCAGATCCTTCTTCCTCAAGAGGCACGAGTAGAAGGACTTGACGATTTCCAAGATCCCTGATCTGGACCTATCCAGAGATCCCGTACCATCGACCAGTCCCGTCACCAACTTACTTTTCACTGACATCTTACAGTTTCTGTAAGGGTCGGGCGAGCGGTACTTCCCGAAATCCCTCTCAAAAACCAAAGATGTGTGCCTATCGTACTGGCACCTCTTAAGCAAAGATTTCACCCTGGAGATATCCTCTCGGCTACCTCCAGTCGAGACCAGTTGTTCGAGTTTCCTCCTCAGACCCTGATACAAGCGATACTTGTCCAGGGACCTGAGGCTCGAGAGCTGGCGGAAGAATTTTGCCACCCGATCTTTGAATATCTCCCACCACTCCGACTTAGTGTCACAAAGATCCAGCAACTCTACCTGAGTCTGAAGGAAGTCCTCAAAGGATTGTCTCACCTCTGCTTCCTCCAGGAGGGCCGAATTTAGCTTCCAATAGCCTCTTCCCATTTGGGGGATTCTGCAACATTCAAAGAGAACATAATCATACAGTGATCGGAGAATTCCACCTCTACCACCTTTAAAGGTGAAAAAGTAGTCTCCTCCTTTAAATAAAACCTGTCTATTCTAGACCTAATCTGACTACCTCTATAATAAGTGAAACCCCGTGGCCTGAGGTGTGCCGAATGTGGACATCCACCAGGCGAGCCTCGCTAGCTATGCTATTCAGGGATACACTATCATAAGCCAGCCGGTCTCTGGCGCCTCCCGGTCTTGGGACCTTGTGACTGTATTAAAGTCCCCGCCAAAGACCACCTGCCGACTCGTAAAAAGGAAAGGTTTGATCCTCAAAAAGAGATGCTTCCGATCCCGCTTGGTTTGGGGACCATAGATGTTTATCAGGCGAAGCTCTTGACCCTTCATGAGGACATCTAAAATCAAACACCTCCCCATTTCTAACTCAATCACTCGTCGGCTTTCTACTGGTGCGGTAAAAAGGACCGCCACTCCGCTATACGGCTCAGCCGCAAGAGACCAATATGATGGACCACACCTCCCCCCTTTTTTTGCTTTATATACAGCCGCCAAATCTGGCAGCCTGGTCTCTTGCAAAAATAAAATATCAGCTTCAACCTGGCTGAGAAAATCAAAGGCTGCAAACCTAGCCGCATCCGATTTAATACTGGCGACATTAATGGTCGCCAGGGTCAACGGAGTGGGTGCCGCCATACAGAATGATTAAGTTAGACGGCCTTCTTCCTTCCCTTCCCATTCTTCTTCTTACCCCTCCCGGGGCTACCCCCTAAGGTGGCACGATTTCTTTTGAGAGAGACAGTGGTGTCCATCTCATTAGTCACCACCGCCTCCCCCTTCGCACCACCCTTGTCATTCCCATTCGCAGTGTCTGGACCCGCCCCACTTCCCGAGGACCTTGCATCCTCACCGGAGGGAGGCGCGGGCCCTTCCAGAGGCTCCTTCTCTTGCCCCTCCGGCTCCCCACCTTCGACCTCCTCCCCAGAAGAAGAGGAGGCGGAGATCTCATCCAAGGTGAGGTACCGGTTGGAAAGATCCAGGGGAAGAGAGTCAGGATTAGAGAGGTCCAGGGGGGAGCTGGCTTCGCCTTCCGCAGCCACTCTGGTCGAGCTAGATTTTCTTTTGGTCAGACGTTTCCTTCTTGTTCTTTTAGACTCTGTCACACTCCCCTCTGTTGCACTCTCGTAGCAAGAGGACAGAGTCACCTCGGAACGGTCTAGTCTCCTGAGTTCCTCATTCACCTCGTTATCCCCCAGGGTCTCAGCTCTAGGAGAGGCATTCTCTTGGGAGGGCGCAGGCAGTACCCCAGGACGGGGTTCCACCTGTCCCTCTCCATTTGACGCCTCTCCCTCCGTCTCTGCTGGGACGGGCCGTCTTTTCTCTTCATCGACCCCACTGCCCTGTCACCTTCGCCAGCACTCGCCTCGACGGTGGGGGCCTCCCGGCTCACCTCCGTGCGTGCACGAGCCACGTTGGCGACAGAGCGTGGGCAACGACTGAACGGGTGCCCTAGCTCACCACACAGGTTGCATCTAATCTGCCCACAAGATGCAGCTAGATGGCCTTCACCCCCGCACAACGCGCACCTCTGCACTTGGCAGCTGGCGCTGAAGTGCGAAGGGCTGCCGCACTTGTAACACAGCTTAGGTTGCCCCCTGTAGAACACCATGATCCTATCCCGACCAAGGAAAGCAGATGATGGTATGTGGGAAACCGACCCCCCTGAATGTTTCAACTAAATCTGAAACGTCCAGGCACCCGACCAGATGCCAAACTCATCCAGGTTCTTGCTAGGAAGACCCTGGACGTCCCCGTACCTGCTCAACCAGGTCAAGATGTCAACACAAGAAAGTGACTCGTTACGGGTCAGAACGGTCACTTTCTTGACCTCATTCTGGCGGGTTATCGCTTGCACGAAAAACCCCTGCCAGTCCGGCTGGTCTTTTGCCAGTTCATACCCAGACCAGAAAAGTTCAAGACCCTCTGGCCGGGCAAAACTGACATCAAACTCCCGGGTGCCATACGGATGTATCAGGGCAAAGATGTCACATGCCCTGATGCCCATCTGAAAGAGAAGCTCTGCCACCCTCTTCCTGGTAGGGCACGCTTCATTGCCTCTCCATTTCAGACAGACAACATTCCGTCTGGTTGACCCAGGGCCGGTTGTGGGTGAGGACCAGGTGGTCTCGCCCCGCCTTGCTCTCGGAAGGCACGCACGCCATGCCTGTCTATCCAGAAGGATAGATCCACCTGCTGCCCCCCTACTGTAATGGAATTCTCCCCTCTCCTTAGAGCCTCTAGAAGTTGCCGCTGCAAGTTACCGTCACCAGACATTGGTAATGGGGAGGACAATGGGGACCGCCCCTCCCCCCCTGCACCGGCGACCACACCAGCATAACCTCTGCCAGGCGTAACCGACGCAGGAGGGGCAGCCAAACCGGGCCCACCCCCCCCAGACCTATCTACAGCAGGTGCCACTCCAGACCCCTCTAAAGGGGCTACATGAGGCGCACCAGCCACTTGTACAGTGGCCGTCCGACCTCCAACATTCACCCCTCCATCAGGGCCCGGAGCAACACCACTAACAGAAACAGTATTTACACTACTGGAAGTGACCACTTCTTCAGTGGCCAATGTCACACTCTCCCCTCCCCCCCACACACACTACTGGGCCAGAGGGGACGGAGGTCACACTATTAGTTTTATCCAGCATCTTCATGCTGGACACATTTTTAGCAGTCTTTCCAGCCTCCACCTGGCACTTGTCCAGTGCACTAGCAGAGGTGGTCGGAGCCACCTGACCACCAGCCATGTCCCCTTCGCCGCCCGTCCTGGGAGCCTTCCTGTCTGACCCCTCCTGCTTCTCCTCACCGCCCCTGTTACCGCAAACAGGGACGGTGTCCTGCGCCATCTTTGTCGCATCTTTCTCCCCACTCCTACGCACCGGTCCCACAGCAGAGACCGGGCCAGGGAGGATGGTGGGGTTCGTGCCCTGAGCTGGCTTTTCACTTTGCCCAGGGCACGCAGGGTGGGTCACATAGACATACCTCACCTCTGGCTTCACTGGCTTTTTCTTCCTCCTCTTTCCCATCGGCTCATCTTCAGGTAATTCATTACCAAAGCAGATGTCCTCACGTATTTTGGGGGACTCCAGGTGGCGTATTTCAGCCATAAGTTGCCCCCCAACTCCGCTGCTCTCACCGAACTCCCCTTCCTCATCGGAACTAGTGGGGGGCAGGCATACCTGCTCTGCGGGGATACCTGTGGTGATACCAGTTTCGGCAGGTTGCCCCCCCATGTCCGACTCTTCCTCCTCACTTGTGGAGTCATCTTCCTGCTGTTTTTGGCTTTCATTAAACCTTTTGTCGTTCTTGAGTTTTTCCTTAAAGGGACCGCTGTTTTCCAGAATGGCCGCCATTCTTTCTTTTAGCTCTTTAATGATGTCTTTTAGGCCTTTTATTTTATTAGTTATTTCTGGCCTGTTTTTCCTCACCGTTTTGTCCACCTTCGCCCTCTCAAGCTTCAGGTTCTCCCTAATCTTCTTGAGGGTCCTGTTCGCTTCCTCATACTCCCGGAGGAAGGCCGTGATCCGGGAGCTGTAAACGGTGATTAGTTCCTGGGACTTCATGGTGCCCCAGTCAGCCTCAACCGAGCCCGGCCCACCCCCAGGAGCACTCTGCATACCTCTTGGAGGGCTACCGTCCGCCCTCCTGGAACTGCCGGCGATGGACACGGCTTCACCTCCGGGGCTGCAGGGCGCCACACCACGACTCCTGGAAGATCTTCTGACCCCCGCGGCGGAAGATGGAACTGAGGCCGGTAGCTCACCTCCCCTACCTCCCGCCGGCCTACCCCGGGAAGTAGGATCCTGGGTCTTCAGTCGCTTCATTGCCGAGGACCCCACCACCTCCCTGGGGAGAGGCAGGGCCTGGGCTGGGAAAGGTGGAAAAATCCCTGGTAGCTTGTCAGCAATCAGCAGCTCCTCCAAACACAACCACACCCGTCGACTGGCTCCAGTATACTGAGGATTACACCCAGTATACAGGACAGGAGAAGTGGTACTGTGCAGTGTATATATACAGAATAAGAGCAGATACTGAGGACTACACCCAGTATACAGGACAGGAGAAGTGGTACTGTGCAGTGTATATATATACAGAATAAGAGCAGATACTGAGGATTACACCCAGTATACAGGACAGGAGAAGTGGTACTGTGCAGTGTATATACAGAATAAGTGCAGATACTGAGGATTACACCCAGTATACAGGACAGGAGAAGTGGTACTGTGCAGTGTATATATATACAGAATAAGAGCAGATACTGAGGATTACACCCAGTATACAGGAGAGGAGAAGTGGTACTGTGCAGTGTATATATATACAGAATAAGAGCAGATACTAAGGATTACACCCAGTATACAGGACAGGAGAAGTGGTACTGTGCAGTGTATATATATACAGAATAAGAGCAGATACTGAGGATTACACCCAGTATACAGGACAGGAGAAGTGGTACTGTGCAGTGTATATATATACAGAATAAGAGCAGATACTGAGGATTACACCCAGTATACAGGACAGGAGAAGTGGTACTGTGCAGTGTATATATATACAGAATAAGAGCAGATACGGAGGATTACACCCAGTATACGGGACAGGAGAAGTGGTACTGTGCAGTGTATATATACAGAATAAGAGCAGATACTGAGGATTACACCCAGTATACAGGACAGGAGAAGTGGTACTGTGCAGTATATATATACAAAATAAGAGCAGATACTGAGGATTACACCCAGTATACAGGACAGGAGAAGTGGTACTGTGCAGTGTATATATATACAGAATAAGAGCAGATACTGAGGATTACACCCAGTATACAGGACAGGAGAAGTGGTACTGTGCAGTGTATATATACAGAATAAGAGCAGATACTGAGGATTACACCCAGTATACAGGACAGGAGAAGTGGTACTGTGCAGTGTATATATATATATATATATAGAATAAGAGCAGATACTGAGGGTTACACCCAGTATACAGGACAGGAGAAGTGGTACTGTGCAGTGTATATATATACAGAATAAGAGCAGATACTGGGGATTACACCCGGTATACAGGACAGGAGAAGTGGTACTGTGCAGTGTAAATATACAGAATAAGAGCAGATACTGAGGATTACACCCAGTATACAGGACAGGAGAAGTGGTACTGTGCAGTGTATATATATACAGAATAAGAGCAGATACTGAGGATTACACCCAGTATACAGGACAGGAGAAGTGGTACAGTGCAGTGTATATATATACAGAATAAGAGCAGATACTGAGGATTACACCCAGTATACCGGATAGGAGAAGTGGTACTGTGCAGTGTATATATATACAGAATAAGAGCAGATACTGAGGATTACACCCAGTATACAGGAGAAGTGGTACTGTGCAGTGTATATATATACAGAATAAGAGCAGATACTGAGGATTACACCCGGTATACAGGACAGGAGAAGTGGTACTGTGCAGTGTATATATATACAGAATAAGAGCAGATACTGAGGATTACACCCAGTATACAGGACAGGAGAAGTGGTACTGTGCAGTGTATATATATACAGAATAAGAGCAGATACTGAGGATTACACCCAGTATACAGGACAGGAGAAGTGGTACTGTGCAGTGTATATATATACAGAATAAGAGCAGATACTGAGGATTACACCCAGTATACAGGACAGGAGAAGTGGTACTGTGCAGTGTATATATATACAGAATAAGAGCAGATACTGAGGATTACACCCAGTATACCGGATAGGAGAAGTGGTACTGTGCAGTGTATATATATACAGAATAAGAGCAGATACTGAGGATTACACCCAGTATACAGGAGAAGTGGTACTGTGCAGTGTATATATATACAGAATAAGAGCAGATACTGAGGATTACACCCGGTATACAGGACAGGAGAAGTGGTACTGTGCAGTGTATATATATACAGAATAAGAGCAGATACTGAGGATTACACCCAGTATACAGGAGAGGAGAAGTGGTACTGTGCAGTGTATATATATACAGAATAAGAGCAGATACTGAGGATTACACCCAGTATACAGGACAGGAGAAGTGGTACTGTGCAGTGTATATATATATACAGAATAAGAGCAGATACTGAGGATTACACCCAGTATACAGGAGAAGTGGTACTGTGCAGTGTATATAAATATACAGAATAAGAGCAGATACTGAGGATTACACCCAGTATACAGGACAGGAGAAGTGGTACTGTGCAGTGTATATATACAGAATAAGAGCAGATACTGAGGATTACACCCGGTATACAGGACAGGAGAAGTGGTACTGTGCAGTGTATATATACAGAATAAGAGCAGATACTGAGGATTACACCCAGTATACAGGACAGGAGAAGTGGTACTGTGCAGTGTATATATATACAGAATAAGAGCAGATACTGAGGATTACACCCAGTATACAGGACAGGAGAAGTGGTACTGTGCAGTGTATATATACAGAATAAGAGCAGATACTGAGGATTACACCCAGTATACAGGACAGGAGAAGTGGTACTGTGCAGTGTATATATACAGAATAAGAGCAGATACTGAGGATTACACCCGGTATTCAGGAGAAGTGGTACTGTGCAGTGTATATATACAGAATAAGAGCAGATACTGAGGATTACACCCAGTATACAGGACAGTAGAAGTGGTACTGTGCAGTGTATATATATACAGAATAAGAGCAGATACTGAGGATTACACCCGGTATACAGGACAGGAGAAGTGGTACTGTGCAGTGTATATATATATACAGAATAAGAGCAGATACTGAGGATTACACCCAGTATACAGGAGAAGTGGTACTGTGCAGTGTATATATACAGAATAAGAGCAGATACTGAGGATTACACCTGGTATACAGGACAGGAGAAGTGGTACTGTGCAGTGTATATATACAGAATAAGAGCAGATACTGAGGATTACACCCGGTATTCAGGAGAAGTGGTACTGTGCAGTGTATATATACAGAATAAGAGCAGATACTGAGGATTACACCCAGTATACAGGACAGTAGAAGTGGTACTGTGCAGTGTATATATATACAGAATAAGAGCAGATACTGAGGATTACACCCGGTATACAGGACAGGAGAAGTGGTACTGTGCAGTGTATATATATATACAGAATAAGAGCAGATACTGAGGATTACACCCAGTATACAGGAGAAGTGGTACTGTGCAGTGTATATATACAGAATAAGAGCAGATACTGAGGATTACACCCGGTATACAGGAGAAGTGGTACTGTGCAGTGTATATATACAGAATAAGAGCAGATACTGAGGATTACACCCGGTATACAGGAGAAGTGGTACTGTTTCCGCTCATAAATTCAAGATAATGAGAACTACACTCAGCAGGAATATCCAGGGTTATAATCCTCTATACTTTATTTCAGTACTCTTGCTCTTGTTCAGTATACATAACCACACGTATTATTTCTATGTTGATCTTCTGAAATAAATTATAGAAAATTTTAAACCACTTTTAGAGTTTAGGATTTTCTTGCTATGATCATTGTCGGGCCCTCCAGCTTTCTCTCCGTTCACCCTATGGTCTAGGCTGGAGACCCCGGTGAGCTGACGGCCAGGGGGCGTAACCACCATAGCGGCCGACCATGCGACTGCTAAGGGGCCCAGGGCAAGAGGGGGCCCAGTCTTAGTTGGGATTAGCTCCTCTTCTACTGGAGGTAAAAACTTGGTCAGGACTCTACCTGCTAAAGGAACAACTTTTAGCAAATCAGGCGATGGAAGAATGGCCCAAGAGTCATTGAAAAGAGTCTAGGCAGAAACCCTTCTGTGCTATGTGGGGGGCCCGGTGTGATCCTTGCTATTGGGCCCTTACTTCTCTATGTACGCCACTGCTGACCTTGTTTGTGTATTTATTTCTCATATAGAAAAGTTATTCTGTGACAAAACATAGAAAATCAGTGGAAGTGTGCCGTGTATGTACTGGAGAATGGGAGATGTGTAGGAAATAACAATATCACTTCTCCTGACCTGTGCCTCTTAACATGGAAGGTGTGATGATTCTGTAGATGCCCTCAGATCCTGTTTTTACATATATTTATTCTTATATTTTTCTTATTTGTGTATGTTCTGGGTTTAGTTATCTGGTATTATATATCGGATTCCCGGCGTTTAGGATCTTGTTAGGGATGCTCCGCACAGCTTACTGATCCAGTACATTTATGTTGGCAGGCCTGCTTCCCGTTTGCTTTTGTACTTTGCATTGATATTATTTGTATGTTTGACTTGTTCTCGCGTGTTCTTTGGGATCCTATTACTGTGAAGCAACATCTGAGGATATTCGGGGTCCTTGTATTTTTTTGAAGCCATTTCGTTTAGAGCTTTTTTGGCTGCCTCGTCCTTTCCATTTATGACTTGCCCATGTGTCCTCTTCCGTAGTGGAAGCATCTAACCTTTTATCTGGTTCCTGGCTGCACCATATGCTGTATGACTGATAATGTCTGTTATCTGGAGCATCGGACCATGGCCTAAAATATCTAAGAGGAAGACTCGACCACAGTTTTCCTCAATGGACGCGATTAGTAATTAGACGAGGAGGTGTCAGATGGTATTTACTCCGGAATATCATTACTTTCGCCCTCGCTATAAATAGTCCTCAGCACTGGAACAAAGTGTTTTGGCTCTACATTTCCAAAGACGTCACCATTATCAAGTGGCAGCTGGGCGTCTCATCAGACGGCTGAACATGGACACGTAGGCGCTGTGTACACCCTTCTCTCTTCTATGACAGCTTTTATCTTCTTAAAGGAGGGCTCTGGAGATCACATGATATTTTAAATATCCCCTATGGAGCCATTTCAGACGTTAGGGACACCGATTAATAGTTGTGTATGATGCAGATGCTTTACAATCTGACACTGTAACCGAAGCCCTCTGTTGGTCTGCTGAGATATTTCGTTTAGTAATGTCGAACCCCCGAACGAGGTTTATGGACAAAATAAAGTTGCGAACTGTTAAGTATTAAAAGACATTTCGACTCTCGAAAAGGAGACTGACCGCACAGCCTGATTCTATGGAACTATTTTAGGCAGGAGCTGTAGCTGGCCAGCTAAGACCTTTCCTAGGATGCTAATATGGCTTATAAGTGTATACAGCTAGACCTGACAATAACCTTAATGCAGTTCATATGCTTACATGTTAAAGACAAAAGCTGAATTATTTACTGTGACATCATGTTTTTTGGATGTCATGTAACCGTTATATATTGTGTTCACAGAAGCAGAAAAGATAGTATGCCTTTAAGATTCATTATATGACTGGAAGGTAATCTCAATGACACAGCACAATTATTAACAGAAAGCATAGAGTTAAGCTGTTGTTATTGAGCAGGAGTCTTGACCAATCACAGCCAATTTTACACTGAGCAGGAGTCTTGGCCAATCACAGCCAATCTTACACTCAGCCTGACTGGTAAATTCCCTAACAGGAGCTGCTAGAATTAATTACACCAGAGGAGAGAAGCTGAACAGACTTTCACTCCAGTTAGAGCTGAGTTTTATGGAAGCAAAGAGGCCAAAATAGGTATTTAGAACAGTTATAGATGTTCCTATTCTTAATGTAGTGATGAGAACTGTATACTGAACGAGTTATATGTGTTTACTTACAGTTCCACCAAATAGCAATCTACAAATTGCATATTGCGACCAAATTGCATAAAAGCATTCAATCTGCGAACTGCTCATACCAGACCAATCTGCAATTATATAGAACAAACTGTTCAAAGCAATTGTATAGAGCAAACTGCAAACCAAGTAGAGCAACTACTGATGTATTGCTGGGAACTGACTTACGGCGGATGGTATCCCAGTATGTGTTGTGGTAAGGTGCAGGGTGCCGTTGTGGATGGCAGGTATGTGTCGTGCAGTCGACCTGGAAGCCTGAAGGAGGATTATCCCACGGCTGGGCCGACCGCCAGGTGCGAACGCGCACCTAACATCTCACAGGTGATTGAACCTGGTTTTGGACTCTTTGGTTTTGCCTTTTTTCTGTTTGCTGCGTGTGAATGAACACCAAGAGACTGTTTACCATTTCGTTTGTGCAAGTGTGAATAAAACACTGTTTATTGCACGTACTGGACTCCTTGTTTTGCCTCTGTACTGCACCCGCACCGTTATCTACCAGAGCAACTCCCCACATTTGGTGTCGGATGCGGGCATGCGCAGTGAGGCTGGCGTGAACGCCGAAGTTTGTTTTTGCTGGGCACGACTGGATGTCCTATATTCGGCCGGCAAAGTTGCAGCCTGTGGTCCCTGACAAAATGGAGGCGGCTGTGAAAGCCCTCATAGAGGCTAACGTGCAGCAGCGGGAGACCAACCAGCTACTGCTGCAGCACGTGATGGCATTGCAAGCTGCAGGAGCGTCCCGCCACGTCCACGATGCCCGGAAAGCTGTCCGTGCAGCGATCCCTAAGATGAACCCCTCGGATGATGTGGAGACCTATCTGGCGGTGTTCGAGAAGGTGGCCGTGAGGGAGAAATTACCCCGAGAACAGTGGGCAGAGGTCGTCGCTCCGTTCCTGGCGTCTGGACCCCAGCAAGTATTTTTGACCTCCCAGATGACCAAGCCGCTGACTACCCGACCGTGAAAGGTGAGATCCTGGCAAGACTGGGGGTGAACGTGTTAGTCCGGGCTCAGCGGGTCCACCAGTGGAACTTTAATACGGCTGAACCCGCCAGGCCGCAGTATTATGAGTTGCTGCACAGGTTGCAAAAGTGGCTGCAGCCTGAGGTTCTAAGTCCGGCTGCTATGCTGGACCGTCTGCTGGCTGACATCTTCTGGAGGGCCTTGCCGCACCCCTGCAGCACTGGATCGGCCAGGTGTCACCCACTAATGCCTTGGACATGGTCGACCTGGTCGAGCGCTATGAGGCCACAAAACCTTGAAAGGGGGTGTTGTTGGGAGGGGGCCGGTCAAACCCCGGAGGTCTCCCATCCAGTCCCGACGACTGGTACCCGAGAAACCTGCTCGGGTGTACCCCTGTAGACCCGGCCCCGATAGTCTGCTGGCGGTGTCACGAGCCTGGCCATGTGAGGGCCGACTGTCCACAGTGGGGAGAACCCATGGAGACCAATTATGGGTACCGGGCTTCCATGTATGCCCGGAGACTGTGTGCGACCGGCACCCCGAGACAATAGACAATCGTCATCTGTGCCAGGTGAAAGTCGGTGATAATCTTGCAGTGGCGCTGCTGGACTCAGGGAGCCCTAGTAACCCTGGTAAGTGCTGCCCTGGTACAGCCCTCCCAGTATACGGGCCGGAAAGTTGGGGTGGTGTGCATACACGGAGACTTAAAGGACTATCCCACGGCTGTAATGTCTCTGTCCACGGCGGCCGGCACATGGACTTGTGAAGTGGCGATCTCCGCTAAGCTACCGTATGAACTAATAATTGGGAGAGACTTCCTGGTTTTCCGTCACTATGGCCTGAGGTGAAAGTGACTAATAGCCCTGAGACAGGGGTAACCCTAGCAGAGTGGCCTGGTTCCTGTGGGAGGCCAGAGCCCTGGGAGCCCGAGTCCGAAGGGCCTGCGGTAGGGGTGACCACCACTTCTGTGATAGAGGGGAGACACCCCCACTGAGTGTAATGGTGGGAGACATGGAGGACTTGCCACCAGGTCCTGAGTTGGCAGACCTCCACGTCTCCGGAGATAATTTTGGGACCGCCCAACACCGGGACCAAACCCTAACCAGAGCCTGGGAGAATGTGCTGGAAATTGATGGTAAACCCCAGAAACCAGGGGCTGAGATAATATTTCCCCGCTTTGTTGTTCACCAAGAAATGTTATATCGGGTGAACCAAATCCGGGGTGAACCTGTTGAACAATTGGTGGTGCCCACAGCGTACCGCAAGCTTGTCATGGAGCTTGCCCACCAACATGTTCTTGGGGGACACCTGGGGTGGCAGAAAACCCAGGACCGCATACTGCAGCGGTTTTATTGGCCCAGTGTGTTTAAGGAGGTAGAAAATTATTGTAAGTCCTGTCCAACCTGTCAGATAAATAGCCCCCAGCCACATTTCCGTAGTCCTCTGGTACCTCTTCCAGTTATTGAGGTCCCGTTTGAGCGAATCGCTATGGATCTAATTGGGCCTGTACCAAAGTCTGCCAGGGGCCACCAACACATTCTGGTAGTTCTCGACTATGCCACTCGGTATCCGGAGGCGGTGCCTCTGCGACATACCTCAGCTAAGCTCATTGCCAAAGAGTTAATGGAAATGTTTTCCCGTGTGGGCCTGCCAAAAGAGGTTCTGACAGACCAAGGGACCCCTTTTATGTCCAAAGTTATGAGGGAACTGTGTAAATTGTTGCGTATAAAGCAGTTACGGACGTCCGTTTACCATCCGCAAACAGACGGTCTTGTGGAGAGGTTTAACCAAACTCTAAAAAATATGTTAAAGAGGGTGGTGTCTAGAGATGGGAAGGACTGGGATCTGCTTCTGCCCTATCTCATGTTCGCAGTGCGAGAGGTGCCCCAGGCCTCTACTGGGTTCTCGCCCTTCGAACTGCTTTATGGCAGACACCCTCGGGGCCTGTTGGATATCGCCAAGGAAGCATGGGAACAACAGCCTGTCCCCCACAAAAGTGTCATTGAGTATGTCACCCAGATGCAGGAACGGATGGAAAGGGTGTTGCCGCTGGTCCGGGAGCATATGGAGGCAGCGCAACAAGCCGGAGCAGGTGTACCACGTGAATTTACTAAAGCCGTGGAAAGATAGGGACACGGCCGACGACCACAGCCCCCGGCCAGGGCTTCTAGGGGAAAAGGGTCCAGCCCCACAGTTCGAGGCCTGCGAAGCGGTAGCCACGGTAAAAATTGCAGACAGCCTGTCTTCCAAACAAGTTCAGGAAGTCAGGGAGTTCATCAGTCGGAACACGGATGTATTCTCGGACCTCCCTGGCCGCACGTCTCTCATCCAACATGACATTGTCACTGAGCCTCAGGCCAAGATCCGGTTAAAACCATACCGGGTACCCGAGGCTCGGCGACGGGCCATCGCGGAGGAAGTGCAATTAATGTTGAAGCTTGATGTCATTGAGGAGTCGAAAAATGAGTGTGCCAGTCCCATAGTCCTAATACCCAAGCCGGATGGGACGTTGCGGTTCTGCAACGATTTTCGCAAGTTAAATGAAGTGTCCAAGTTTGATGCGTATCCCATGCCCCGGGTAGACGAGCTTGTTGAAAATTTAGGGCAAGCCCGTTATTTTTCTGTGCTAGACCTCACTAAAGGATACTGGCAAGTACCCTTAACGGAGGCGGCCAAGGAAAACCGCTTTGTTACTCGCAGGGCCTGTATCATTACAAGGTGTTACCCTTTGGCCTGCATGGCGCCCCGCCACCTTCCAAAGGTTAATGGACGTTCTGCTGCGACCGCACCGTCGGTACGCTCGGCCTACTTAGATGATGTAATCATCCACAGCACCGACTGGGAAAGCCATTTGCCCAAAGTGCAGGCGGTAGTGGATGCCCTGAGGAAAGCTGGACTAACCGCCAATCCAAAGAAGTGTGCGATTGGGTTGGAAGAGACCAAATATCTGGGATATGTTATTGGGCGGGGAGTCATCAAGCCGCAGGTAACTAAGGTAGAGGCCATACGTAACTGGCCCCGACCGTCACTACCAGGCAGGTAAAGTCCTTCCTGGGAATTGTAGGGTACTACATGCGGTTTGTGCCCCACTTTGCCACAATAGCAGCGCCGTTGACAGACCTGTTGAAGGGGCGAAAGTCTGGGAAGGTTAGCTGGAGTGAGAAGGCGGAGGAGGCTTTCTCCGCGTTGAAGTCGGCCCTGTGTGGGTCCCCGGTTTTGGTGACACCCGACTTCAACAGGGAGTTTGTCGTACAGACCGACGCCTCGGAGGTAGGCCTCGGTGCTGTACTGTCTCAGGAGGTCAACGGGGAAGAACATCCCGTTGTCTTCCTGAGCCGTAAGCTCAGTCCCGCCGAGACCAGGTATAGCATAGTGGAGAGGGAGTGCCTGGCTATCAAGTGGGCACTCGAATCTCTCCGCTACTACCTGTTAGGAGGAGGTTCTGTCTGGTGACCGACCATTCCCCTCTCAAGTGGATGAGTCAGGCCAAGGAGAGGAATGCTCGGGTCACCAGGTGGTTCCTATCCCTGCAGAACTTCAAGTTCTCCGTGGAACATAGGGCAGGCCGCTTGCAGGGTAATGCAGATGCCCTTTCCCGCGTCCACTGCCTCACATGTGTCCACCCCCTTAGGGTTGAACAAAGGGGGGGGGTATGTGGTAAGGTGCAGGGTGCCGTTGTGGATGGCAGGTATGTGTCACCGAGGTTCATAGCCTCGGTGAGGTAAGAGCCGTATTTTGATGATGTCAGCAGCAGCTAGTGCTACTGACAGAGTTTAAATAGCATGGCTGCAAAGCCGATCCGGGCCGGCTCTTACCGGGAGCAGCTAAAGTGTAGGGTGGGTGGCTGCTCCCCACGACCCAGTCCTGGTTTTGGGCTGGGTATAAAACACAGCCAGCAGCTGTGTCTGGGGCTGTGATTGTCCTGGAGCTGCTGCTAGTCCTGTGGAGCTCTCTGGGCTGGAAGCAAAAACCCAGCAAGGAGACGTGCAGTCGACCTGGAAGCCTGAAGGAGGATTATCCCACGGCTGGGCCGACCGCCAGGTGCGAACGCGCACCTAACACCTCACAGGTGATTGAACCTGGTTTTGGACTCTTTGGTTTTGCCTTTTTTCTGTTTGCTGCGTGTGAATGAACACCAAGAGACTGTTTACCATTTCGTTTGTGCAAGTGTGAATAAAACACTGTTTATTGCACGTACTGGACTCCTTGTTTTGCCTCTGTACTGCACCCGCACCGTTATCTACCAGAGCAACTCCCCACAGTGTCCACACCAACTAAGGAGGACACACTGAGTCTAGATGGACTGTTTCTGAGGAATCTTATCAGTGAACCTGAAGTTCCAGAGGGACAAACCTTCCCCACAAGGTGGGAAGTGGACGCATTTTAAAAGAGTCCTGAGAGTTGCAAGATGAAAGTTGTGTCAAGAACTCTATTGCCCAAGAAACCAGACATCAGTGTATTGACATTATACAGAAGATCCCATTGATAAAGCTTATAGTGACATTGGAGGCAATAATCTTATCAAAGGGCCCCTTGACGCCGTTGCAGAGGAATTTTCTAGTGTTGCAGAAAAAGATATAAATTCTGTGGAGGATTCCATTGTCCAAGGACCAAGAGATGAGGGTGTGGACATTATTGTCGAGGATTGTTATTGATAAATCAGAATACAAAACAGAGGACAGTAAAACTTCAAAAGAAGCCCATGATGCAGAGACTGTCAATTACTTTAATGTGGAAAAGGACAATCTCCTTGTAGAGAAGCAGGACATGGAGCCTAGCAAAGAGGAGCTACTCAGTGAAACCCATTCAGTTTGTCCAGCACTGCAGCCATTGCGGAACAAGTACCGACTACAGATTTACAGCACTGATACTCTGGACTTACAAACGTAAATGATAACAATGAGCTAGTTACTGAGGCCTACCAGGATCTAACAGAGGAGCCAACCATCGCAGATGATGACCTCCATCTGACAGCTAAAGCTTTTGGTCAAGATGGTGAGGAAACCATGGGACCAACTGAAATAGCTGGACCTTTTCTTAATATGGATTACTGGATGAAAAACGTTTAGCTAATCTATTGGTAACATGTGGGTCATCTGACGTCGCTCCTATTACCCTCTGTCACCATAGCCGGAGTTCCAGAAATGATGGAGATCCTTCAGACACTGTGTACAGAATCAGAAATAAAGCCAAGAAAGGAAGTAGTGACTCTTCCAAGTTCAAACCAGGAGCTTGACCTGCAGATGGGTAGGCAGGCCACGGAAAACCTGTCATGGAGATGTGCTTGGGAACCGACTTGTAGTCCCGTGGCACATCACAAAAGGGGAAGATGTCATAAATATGATGTGGGGTGCATACTTGTAGTAGCTATTATAGAATTATATGCGTTTTGTGTCTGTTGTATAAGGAGTGATATCTGCGGGATAGAAGGGTCATTCACCAAATGGTTGACTGCTCTGAAGCCTCTGGTCTATCCCAGCAGGGTGGAGTCGGGCCGGCTGGGCCTCTGCCAGCTACAAGGTGAGCAAATGGACAGTTCTCCACATCATCCCGTCCTATCTAACACCTTTGGCTGCCAGTTACAAACAGCAAAGAAACATCTGCTTCCCCCTGCTAAAATAGATACTGGAGGAAGGGGACTCGTTTAGGAGGCAGATTTGAAAACTTTAAAACAAAGAGATTTCAATATTCAATGCCCTCCACTCCCCTCATTTATCCCCCCCACCCCCACCAATGGAAGATCGAGGATTGGTTAGTCAATGACTGGGCCGACCAGAAACTGGAAACCAATCCTGGTTCTATAAAAATGGTGCATGGCCATATTTTAGGGGTTATACCAAGCTGACGGGTATCCATTTCCTTCCCTTCTCCCGGGGGCAGTAAGTTCTTATTGCTGTTTTTTTCCCATGTTATTTTTTTGGGGGGGGCTAATTTTCCATCTGTTTTGTAAGCTGTGCACTATTTTTGTGTATAAAATATTCCCTTTATAAGTCTGCCTTGTTGCTCTAAAGAATCCATAGCCTAAACGTATATACATGGATTTTGCAACATTTCCAGCTTACGTCAAAGTCGGTGGTGGCATCTGGTATTTGGGGTGTTGGGTCTTTGCGTGTTTGGGGGGTGAGCTACACTCACTTCGCGTCCTGAGGGTGTGGTGTGCGTGGAGTGAGAGCTTGGAGGTAGTCTGGCCCCTGGCAGACCCATCCCTGGTTGCGGGACGCGGGTGCGTACGTGACTGTCCCAATAACCTTCTGGCTTGTCCAGGTGATCTGTAGGAAACTATAGACAGGCAGAAATGTTACTTTTAGAGAGCATCACCTTTCTTTGCAGTCCCGCCATGCACACCATTGTTATTCAGTGTCCTCCTGATAGTGGACTCATTAACATTAACTAATGTGAGAAAGACCTTAAGTCCTTTGTGACCTCACAGATTATAACACGCCTTGGTTTTGATCTTTGTTGGTCGACCCCTCATGAAAAGGGTAATATTGGTCTTGAATTTCTTCCATTTGTACATAATCTGACTGTGGACTGGTGGAGTCCAGACTCTTTAGAGATAGTTTTATCACCTTTCCAGCCTGAGGAGCATCAATAACTCTTCTTCTGAGGTCCTCAGAAATCTCCTTTGTTCCTGCCGTGATACATTTCCACAAACGTGTTGTGAAGATCAGATTTGGGTTGATCCTTGTTCTTTACATAAAACAGGTCTCCCCCTCACACCTGACTGTCACCCCATTGATTGAAAACACCCGACCCTAATCTCACTTTTAAATTATCTGCTAGTCCTAAAGGTTCACTTACTTTTACCACTCTCAGAAATGGGATATTGGATCAATTTCCCCGATAAATAAATCACCCGGTCTAATATTTGTGACTCATTTCTTTGATTTGTTTCTTTATCGACTTTTACGACTTGTTTGAAAATCTGATGTAGTTTTAGGTCAACTTTATGTAGAAATATATAAAATTCAGAAAACTTTTAATCACCACTGTCCTATGGTCAAGCCCTAAGTTAAGCAAGATGGCTTCAAAGTGATGAAAAGTCTGGGACAAAATCCGAAATACTTCCTGTTTATCGTTTTTTCCATGGACATTATACGAGAAGCACAGATTATAGCAAATCATTATAGCGGATCAAACACATGCAGTAGATCAAGTGATGCAGCCACCATGTCTACCAGAAGAAGGCATGATCCTTCTTAGCAAAGATCTGACCTAATTGTATACATTGAGGGTATGGATCATGGGAGTTATGGTGATTTGCCGATGTAGTAAAAGGTCAAAAATATCTTTAGACTCTTTTATCTATTACAGGCTGTCCAGGCAGTGCTTATCCCCTGCTGATTATACAACATCTCGGGCATGATCGCCAAGAAAGGGTCTTTAAGAAAAGCTCATGGAATCAGTTAACCTTCCTTTAACGACCTGATGACCCTCAATGAAGGAGACAAATCGGAATAAAATCCTTTATTTTTCCTGTGTTTTTTTATGTCTGTTCACAGGTCAATTCACACCTATGTAAAGAAATGTAAATCTGCGTGGAGTCTGACAGGGGCGGTTGTGTCAGCACTAGTTGCTGCAATGTACAAATCACAGTGGCGAAGTCAAGGCGAATTGTAACTCCTCATCGGCTGTAATCTCCCTAAAAAGTTATTACAGTGGCCAATCATCCATGGGTATTGAGGAAATTGAGATTGGCAATTGATAGACCATTCTATCACATCCATTTCTCTTGTAACAGGGTCAGTGCCACAGGAGTGGCGGACAGCTGATGTGTTACCAATATTTAACCCATTAGTGACCACCAATGCGCTTTTTTACTAGGGTCACTACCAGGCCTTAGGCAAGGCCACTGTCTTTTTGCTGAGGCCTAGTCTAAACTCTGGAAAGCGGGTGCTTAGCTCTCAAATAAAAGCCGGGCTCCTGTGCTCTAATGGCCCAGATTGGCAGAAGCTCTGATCCAGGCTATTTAATCCCTTAAAGGAGTATTCCCATCTGAGACAATGGGGGCATATCACTAGGATATGCCCACATTGTCTGAAAGGTGCGGGGCCTCTCTGGCACACCCAGATGGTGCCTGGCAGTATAGCACTGACAGTAGAATACATTGTACTACATAAGTTTACAGGGAACTATAGAAGCAATCAAAAGATTGACTGTTGCAGTTCCAGCATCAGGCCCAGGCACCTGTGCATCTATTGGAGGTATTCTTCCTTAAACCTCACTTCATTCTGCAGTATTGCATAGGTTAACCCTCCTTTTCTTGTGTGCAGCTCCTTTTAATGTCTTAATGCTATATATGCAGTGCTGTTTGTCTCACTCACTACCTGAGCAATAGGATTAATTATTTTCTTATCTGCCTGTGTGTTGTCTTCTGCTTGATTTCTGGATTCTAACCCTCTGCCGCCTGACTTGACCTGACCTGTTCCTGATCACCATACTGACTATGTGCTGCCTGCCTGACATTTGGACTTGTTTCATGGATTTGCACAAACTCTGCTTTGTTTTGTGTATATATAATTTTTGGAGGTGTATAAACTCCCATGTAAATGTCGCCTGTTTTCCATCCACAGGCTACATTTCGGTGCACCTGTGAGGCCTGGGCCATATCAGCCAGTCTTGGATGGGGCTCATAGCCTTCTTCCTCCTCCCATTTGCTGCGAGTCAGCCTAATACATGCCTGTAATTTTGCCCACTGGCCCCTGGTATTGCCCATATGGCACAGGTAGGTGTGTTAGGTCCCGAGTTACTTGAGAGACCTTGGCGCGGTGCTCGGGCTAAAGACATGTCCTCCACAGCAGGACATGTTGACTAATCTCTCAATTTTAACATCAGTTTGAGGGCTTAGTAAGACCACAGTGTGCACCTGTCCTGTCATTTGTTATTGCTATAGTACTTATCACATCCACACAATTGCCATCTTGTGTAGGATGTATATTGTGGTACTTGTGGTCCGCTGCAGGCATCCTCCATAATGCATTTTTGCCGGGATCGCCATTAGCAGTGGGCCACAAGTGCAGGATCTGCTCCCTGTATATATATGCACAACTGCATTTGGGGTTGAGCACATCCTGCTTCATGCCGCCTTTCAGTTGTTTTGTGTATATACAAACTCTGCTTGCCCGAATCCCAGTCTGTTACTGATTATGTGTTTTGCCTGATCCCTTGGTTCACCACATGTTTGTCTCTTACTCCCATGGGTCAGCAGTCAAGCACACTGGGACTTCTCTAGGAGGTAGCAGCCTGGTTGCTCCCCTGCAGCAAAATCCAGATCCCTGCATAAGGGTTAAAGGGTGAATCCCAGGGGACTGTCACTTTAACAATCTTAGGTTTAGCCCAACATCAAACCAGTTTTTTGACGCAGTGGTTCCACACCCACTGATCATTACGTAAGGATCTGTAATGAGTGCACTGGACACCACAAGGATCTGTACCAGGACAACAGTGAGTCTGTACTGGAAGCAGTGGAAACCACAAGGACCTGTAATGGGAGCAGCGGAGATCACAAGGATCTGTAATGGGAGCAGTGGAAACCACAAGGATCTGTAATGGGAGCAGCGGAGATCACAAACATGTATACCGGCAGCAGTGGAGATGACAAAGATCTGTACTGGGAGCAGCAAAGACCACAAGGATCTATACGGGAGCAGTGGAGATCACAAAGATCTGTACAGGGAGCAGCAGAGACCACAAGGATCTATACGGGGAGCAGTGGAGATCACATGGATCTGTAAAGGGAGAGGCAGAGACCACAAGGATCTATACGGGGAGCAGTGGAGATCACATGGATCTGTAAAGGGAGAGGCAGAGACCACAAGGATCTATACGGGGAGCAGTGGAAATCACAAAGATCTGTACAAAGAACAGTGGAGATTGCAAGGATTTGTACAAGGAGCGGTGGAGACCACAAGAATCTGTAATGAGAGCAGTGGAGATTACAAAGATCTGAACCAGGAGCCGCAGATACCAAAAGGATCTGTACCAGGAACAATGCAGATCACAAGGATCTGTACCGTGAGCAGCAATGGCCACAAAGATCTGTACTGGGACCAGTGGAGACCACAGGATCTTTACCGGGAGCAGTGGAGATCACAAAGACCTGTACGGTAAGCAGCAGAGACCACAAGGATCTTTACCGGGAGCAGTGGAGATCACAAGTATCTGTACAGTGAGCAGCAATCACCACAAAGATCTGTACTGGGAGCAGTGGAGACCGCAAGGATCTGTACGGGGAGTAGCAGAGACAACAAGGATCTTTACCGGGAGCAGCAGAGACCACAAGGATCTTTACCGGGAGCAGTGGAGATCACAAGGAAGTGAACTGGGAACAAAGGAGCAGCAGAGATCTGTACCGGAAGCTGAGGAGATCTGTAATCTCTTTATGAATGACCTGGTTGACGGCTTTAAGGGTAAATTGTTTTGCTGAGCAGCAGTACTCAGTGTCAGGCAGCAGCTACAAACGTGAATTTAAGGTCATAAAAAAAAAAAAAAAGATAAAGACCTGTGAACCCAATAAATCCCTTAGAGGTGATGTCATTATATTTATAACTATATGTGCGGTGAGTACAAAGAATCGGCACAGGGTTTACTCCAAGGACCAGTAGACACATTACACATGGCGGAAAATCAGATGACAGCTGCTGTGTTTTATGGGGCCCTTTTGCTGCCTGCTATACCATTAACAGTCAGGTATGTACCATAATGGCAGATAGCCCCAGGTTTCTGAGATGCCATAAGGGACTTGAATATGTGAGGTGTTAAGCAGACATTTCGAGCCTTGAGTGCCAAGTCAGCAAAACTGACAACAACATGAGATATTCATTCAGACAGAAAATCTTTCCACAATTAAAACACCTATATGGATTTGGCTTGATTTCTTGACCATTTTTGAAGTATCAGTATGGGAGTAGTAGTACACAAATGAACATGTACAAAGAAGTTGATAGATTACTCTGCCTGTCCAGTAATTCATGATCTCAGGTTCCTGGATAACTCCGGGATTACCAACCTCTGAAAACAGCCGCCAAGCTTAAATCCGTATCACGTCAAAGGATGAATGAATTTTTCAAAGATTCTGGGAAACTTCATCAAAACATTTTCGTCACAAGAGCATATTGCATGGGAATCAATCAGCTCACGAAGGATAACCTCAGCTGCTCGACATGACCCTGGCAATTATCTGCTAATTCTGCTTTCTTCATTGAGGTCTACCTGGAAAGTGAGGATCGTTCGTGGTAGAGAAGCTGGAGCTGACTGACTGCAAATCATCAGTAGCTGGATGGGGTTGTCTTGTTATTCAGTAGGGAGAAGCCAGAAGATTAGGGGCCCAAGTCCCTTACGGACACAATGCTGGGTCCTAAATATTCTAAAGAAGATGACCTACTTGGAGGTGACTGTTAAACATCTAGGATCTATGGATCATATATCATGTGTATCCTAAAATAACCACAAACTTTATGATGCACTTAAAACTGGGCATGCACATATCTGATATAGAAAGAGATAGGACCTTACCATCTTATTCTCCTGTGACCCAAGAAGTCCCAGTCTGACACCATTGAGAAGGTTATAGGTGATAGATGGAGAGGGTTACATTGTAATGACCAGGTTGTTCTCTGCCACCAACTCAAGGACCATAATGTTCTCTACCACAGACCCAAGGACCAGAGTCACCAGACCGTCTTCTACCAAGAATCTAAGGACCAAACTGTTCTCTACCATCAACCTAAGGGCCAGAATGTTCTCTGCCACCATCCCAAGAAATAGACTTTTCTTTAGTTTCATGCTGAGGACCAGACTTTGCTCATCCACCAAGCTAAGGACCAGACTGTTCATTACCAGTGACTTAAGGAGCCCAGGCATCATTATAACCTGGCATCTCCCAGCCCCCATCTTAGGGGACCTTCCTACCAGAAACCATTTATTGAGAAGCAGGAAATGGAAGAAATTACAAACAGAAGGGTGATCATTTTAAAAAGAGACAGATAAGATTACATTTAGAGTCTGTGGGCTGGGACCCACATAAGGACAAGGGGGTGCTTAACAGCCCCTTCTCCCCCAGTACCTCAGTTTCAAAATAATTCCAAATAAATAAAAAAATCTGGGAAATTATTTGGGCTGTCGGGCATCAACTGATGCTACCTACTGTGTTCTCCCTTCCCTTATAGATTGTAAGCTCTTGCGGGCAGGGTCCTCTACCGCACTTTACCAGTCTGTTAATAGTCTCTTGTAGTTTTATATTTGTGTAAGCCTGAAGTCTGACTGAATGCACAGCACCATGGAATTAATGGTGCTTTAAAATAAATAATAATAAAAGGACTTCCCCTTTAAGTTTTTTTTTTTTTACTATATCATCCTATTCAATGTACTTTAAATATTTGTTGTGTTTCCTCTTGAGCAAATTCCAAGTTTATATTCAGTCCTTCAAAATTGTTCTGCGTCTCTGTTTATTGGGCTGGAAAGGAGATCAGCGTAAACAGTATAAACCACACATTAGCTTTCCGTCTACTGACGTATTCACACCAGCCCTGAACTGAAACCAGACAGGAGGGTCCGGCTCCTCCAGTGCAGGCAGTTTCTCATGTAAGCTCAGATTTCTCCTGCTTTCATATTCTTACACGAGACGGATACTTCCCATCATCCACATTAGCTCTCATTAGGCATGTGTCGTCGCATTAAGCCCAGAGCCTACAGGAAGACCATATGTAACCACTATTGCCCTCTTCTTGTGCAGAAACTTTACACTGGGCGACGATCTAACAGGATTGTTGGGAAGGAACGCTTCCTTCCCAATAATCAGCTGATCGCTAGGGGAGAGGATCGGAGCATTTACATGCACCGATCTCCTCCATAGTATTGCCCAATTACCCAATGAGCTAGCAGTTCCCTGGTGGTGGCTTGTCATGGATGCGGCAGAGTCTCATGGTGTCCAGAGATTTGTGGTGTCATACTCAGAATATATAATGTCAACCCTATAACCTGATAAATGTATACACATTGTGACACAGTGAAGGGTCTGGTGTTGGATGGAAGGTATTTTCCTCCCAGCATCTGCTGGCGGATTGATTGACAGCCAGGTGAGGTGAGGTCAAGCACCGTGCCGGATCTCACATGCCGGACCGGGCTTTGCCGACACCTGACTGTCTAAAAAAGGGAGCTGGACCACAGTAGGGTGTCTGTGGCTGGATGTCGTCTCGCGGCCTTTCTTGGAGGACGGGTCG
Organism: Bufotes viridis; assembly: GCA_033119425.1. Lineage (NCBI taxonomy): Eukaryota > Metazoa > Chordata > Amphibia > Anura > Bufonidae > Bufotes > Bufotes viridis. The sequence continues at coordinate 433,510,883 of CM065592.1, forward strand.
ATGACCACCAGGACTTGTCCTTGTTAAGCGGTACCTGCAGCACAATGTGAACTGAACACCAAGACTTGACCTTCTTAGGCTACTTTTACACCAGCGCTTTCCCTTTCCGCTTTTGAGATCCGTCATAGGATCTCAATAGCAGGGGAAAACGCTTCTGTTTTGTCCCCATTCATTGTCAATGGGAACAAAACTGAGTCACCAGAATGCATCCCGCTCGGTTTGGTTAGCGTCCCCATCGCAGACAGAATAACGTTGCAAGCAGAGTTTTTCTATCCGCGATGTGGTGCGGAGCAAGACGATTGTAAGTCAATGAGGGACGGATCAGTTTTCTATTGTGTCAGAGAAAACTGATCCATCCCCATCGACTTATATTGTGTGTCAGAATGTATCCGTTTTTTCTGACACAATAGAAAACGGATCCTTCCCCCATTGACTTTCAGCGGTTTTAGACAGGGATCCGTCTTGGCAATGTTAAAGATAATACAACCGGATCCGTTTATAACAGATGCAGGAGGTTGTATTATCATGACGGAAGTGTGCTGGATCCAAAAAGACGCTGGTGTGTAAGTAGCCTTACGCGGTACCCGCAGCAGGGTGTGAAGTGAACACCAGGACTTAAACTACGGTGACTGTTTGTGTGTTTTTTGGTAACTTGCCAAGTGTGAATAAATACTGAACTTTTGGTTAAGAACTGTTTTTGTGCCTCTGTACTGCGCCCACTCACTGCCGACCAGAGCGAATCCTCACAACATAATAATGCATGTGAAGATGAATGTACATCCATCAGCCATTGCATTATAACCGTGGACAGGTAGAGAGAATGGCGCCTGTGGGGGGTATATATTAGGCCGCAGGTGAACAGTCAAGTGTAAGAATCTGAATGTGATATCTGGACGACTAGGTCAGTTCTAGAACAATCGGTCTTGTGAGGTGTTCCTGGTATCTAGTGATTGGTACCTATCAGAGGGGATCCCAGGAAGGACAACCAGTGACCGGATCATAGGTTCACAGGGCGCATTGATGGGGGCTGAAGCGGAGCCCACCTGGTCTGATCTCACACATGAGCCTGACCTTACTGCTGTCAATGATAGAAAGGTGTCAGGACACACAGGGCCCCACAGCTTGTTGTGTACGGGGCTGCAGAGACAGACTAGTCAGAGTGCCCATGTATAATGGCACCAGGTGCACTGTGGGAAGAAGGCGGCCTGGTCTAATGAATCATATGGACGGCCGGGTGAGTGTGCGCCACCTACCTGGGGAGGAGATGGCACCAGGTGCACTATGGGAAGAAGACGGCCTGGTCTAATGAATCAGGTTACATCATTTGGACGGCCGGGTGAGTGTGTCTCTTACCTGGAGAAGAGATGGCACCAGGTGCACTATGGGAAGAAGACGCCTGGTCTGATGAATCAGGTTACATCAGGTGGACGGCCGGGTGTGGGTGCGTCACTTGCCTGGAGAAGAGATGGCACCAGGTGCACTATGGGAAGAAGGCGGCCTAGTCTAATGAATCACATTACATCATGTGGACGGCCGGGTGTGCGTACATCACTTACCGGCGGAAGAGATGGCACCAGGTGCACTATGGGAAGAAGATGGCCTGGTCTGCTGAATCACATTACATCATGTGGATGGTCGGGTGTGTGTACATCACTTACCGGCGGAAGAGATGGCACCAGGTGCACTATGGGAAGAAGATGGCCTGGTCTGCTGAATCACATTACATCATGTGGATGGTCGGGTGTGTGTAGATCACTTACCTGGGGAGGAGATGGCACTAGGTGCACTATGGGAAGGAGGCGACCTAGTCTAATGAATCACATTACATCATGTGGACGGTCGGGTGTGTGTAGATCACTTACCTGGGGAGGAGATGGCACTAGGTGCACTATGGGAAGAAGACGGCCTAGTCTAATGAATCACATTACATCAGGTGGACGGTCGGATGTGTGTACATCACTTACCGGCGGAAGAGATGGCACCAGGTGCACTATGGGAAGAAGACGGCCTGGTCTAATGAATCACATTACATCAGGTGGACGGCCGGGTGTGGGTGCGTCACTTACCTGAGAAGAGATGGCACCAGGTGCACTATGGGAAGAAGACGGCCTGGTCTAATGAATCAGGATACATCATGTGGACAGCTGGGTGTGTGTGTCTCTTACCTGGAGAAGAGATGGCACCAGGTGCACTATGGGAAGAAGACGCCTGGTCTGATGAATCAGGTTACATCAGGTGGACTGCCGGTGTGTGCGTCACTTACCTGGGGAAGAGATGGCACCAGGTGCACTATGGGAAGAAGGCGGTCTAGTCTAATGAATCACATTACATCATGTGGACGGTCGGTGTGTGTGTGTCACTTACCTGGGAGGAGATGGCACTAGGTGCACTATGGGAAGGAGGCGGTCTAGTCTAATGAATCACATTACATCATGTGGACGGTCGGTGTGTGTAGATCACTTACCGACGGATGAGATGGCACCAGGTGCACTGTGGGAAGAAGGCGGTCTAGTCTAATGAATCACATTACATCATGTGGACGGTCGGGTGTGTGTACATCACTTACCGGCGGATGAGATGGCACTAGGTTCACTATGGGCAGAAGGCGGTCTAGTCTAATGAATCACATTACATCATGTGGAAGACCGGGTGTGTGTGTCACTTACCTGGGGAAGAAGATGGCCTGGCCTGATGAATCAGGTTACATCATGTGGATGGCTGGATGTGTGTGTGTCACTTACCTGGGGAGGAGATGGCATCAGGTGCATTATGGGAAGAAGACAAGCGGCGGGAGGCAGGGTGATGCTCTGGGCGATGTTCTGCTGGAAGCTTTTGCCTGTATAAGCATACACTAGGATATGTCGCTAATAGCCCCTGCCCCCCTCCCATTAAGAAATGTGTATCACCATTATGCCATTTCTTAGGGATGACTGATTCCAATATGGCTGCCGGTACTGCTCCTACAGAAGTGGTCACCGAGCTTTGTCTAGGTAGATTTCTACAGTATTTGCCATCAGTCTATGTGGGAACTGTCAGAGCAGCCATTCTAGTTATCACTCAGCTTTCCCAGGAAGAGAAATAACTGTAGTGCCTGGCATTTCTGTAGATTTCTTCACTGTTATGACGAGTGGCGCCAGGCCCATCTGGTTTATGATACTTTGAGGTCACATCTCCACCGTGTTTTATCTGTGACCTGCCCTAGAACTTGCCTAACCTGAACCTACAAAATGTGTAACATCTGCGACAACCAGATAAGGAAGGCGATACTCCACCTGATGTGCTGACGTCACTCCTTAAACCAGTTTCTTCTCCCTTTATTCCTACACACGAGAAGGCTGCAGATATCATCTCTGGAGGTGGATATAAAGTTAGAAGCAGCTCGTGACTTCTGTTTCCTAATCGCATCAGATGATGACATCTTACATCACAGCCCAGGGCAAGGGCAACACCTAAAAGTGGAGCAGAGGATGAAGAAATCTTCATCTGAGGAGTAATAGTCCGGTCTGCACGTTACACAACATCAGCCTCCAACTGCAGGAACCATCCACAGGAGATATCCAGGTTCTACTGTACAAATAGATACACTATATGGAGAGAACTATTTGGACCCCTACAAGTTCCACCTCCAGGATATTTTCTGACCTCCCATTCTACATCCATAGACATTAATATGGAGTTGGTCCACCCTTTGCTCTTCTGGGAAGGTTCCCTTCCCCTTTGTTCTTCTGGAAGGCTTTCTACAAAATTTAGCAGTGGGGATATTTGCCCTTGATCTAGGGCACCAGTAGTAAGGTCAGACGCTGATGTTAGAGGACAGGCCCTGGCTCACAGTCTCCATTTTGGTGTTGGATGGGGTTGAGGTCAAGGCTCTGTGCAGCCAGTCAGGTTTTTCCAGACTTCCCCAACCATGCATTTATGGAGCTTGCTGCGTGCACTGGAGAACAGTCATGCTGGAACAGAAAAAGGACCTTCCCAAACTGTTCCCACAGAATTGTCACCATACTGTACAATTCTCCACAATGTTTTGCCGGCTAAAACATTAAGATATCCCTTCACTGTAGATTAGGGCCCAAGACTGACCCTGGAAAACCTCCCATAGCGTTACCCCCTCCTCCAACAGACTGTACAGCTGGCTCAAATCCTGGCTTTCACCAAACTGGATGTTATACACCTGTGGTAATGGTAGACTGCATTGCTAGAGGCTGGATTTATACACCTGTGGTAATAGCACACCGAATGGCTAGAGGCTGGATGTTATACACCTGTGGTAATGGCAGACTGCATGGCTAGAGGCTGGATGTTATACACTGTGGTAATGGTAGACTGCATGGCTAGAGGCTGGATGTTATACACCTGTGGTAATGGCAGACTGCATGGCTAGGATGTTATACACCTGTAGTAATGGTAGACTGCATGGCTAGAGGCTGGATGTTATACACTGTGGTAATGGCAGACTGCATGGTTAGAGGCTGGATGTTATACACTGTGGTAATGGTAGACTGCATGGCTAGAGGCTGGATGTTATACACTGTGGTAATGGCAGACTGCATGGCTAGAGGCTGGATGTTATACACTGTGGTAATGGTAGACTGCATGGCTAGAGGCTGGATGTTATACACTGTGGTAATGGTAGACTGCATGGCTAGAGACTGGATGTTATACACTGTGGTAATGGTAGACTGCATGGCTAGAGGCTGGATGTTATACACTGGGGTAATGGTAGACTGCATGGCTAGAGGCTGGATGTTATACACTGTGGTAATGGTAGACTGCATGGCTAGAGGATGGATGTTATACACTGTGGTAATAGTGGACTGCATGGCTAGAGGCTGGATGTCATACACTGTGGTAATGGTAGACTGCATGGCTAGAGGCTGGATGTTATACACTGTGGTAATGGCAGACTGCATGGTTAGAGGCTGGATGTTATACACTGTGGTAATGGTAGACTGCATGGCTAGAGGCTGGATGTTATACACTGTGGTAATGGCAGACTGCATGGCTAGAGGCTGGATGTTATACACTGTGGTAATGGTAGACTGCATGGCTAGAGGCTGGATGTTATACACTGTGGTAATGGTAGACTGCATGGCTAGAGGCTGGATGTTATACACTGGGGTAATGGCAGACTGCATGGTTAGAGGCTGGATGTTATACACTGTGGTAATGGTAGACTGCATGGCTAGAGGCTGGATGTTATACACTGTGGTAATGGCAGACTGCATGGCTAGAGGCTGGATGTTATACACTGTGGTAATGGTAGACTGCATGGCTAGAGGCTGGATGTTATACACCAGTGATGATGGACTGAATGAAACACCTGAAGACAATGATGAAAGATGTGGGGCCCAATAGTGAACTCAATATAGGATAGATAGATAGATAGATAAATAGCTGCTCCTCAAGGCTTTGACAGAGTCTTCTACCTTTATGCATAGCCTTATACTCTTTGTGTATTCTGCTCATGGACTTTAATGCATGCATAATAAATCAATTCTCTTTTGCAGGATGGACCCCTTATTGTTTCTGAGACCCTGATATTTCTGTGGGTTCACATATTTCTGGACGTCTCTATAGTTACCCATGGCGCGGGTGCTGTAGCCATGTGTTAATGTGTTGGAACAAGTAATAATCTCTGCTGCAACTCTATCCGCTCAGTCTTTCTACCTTGTGTTTGTTTTGTGTTTGTTTTTCCTGCGCCGTCCTCGCCAAAGATGATGAAAGGAGTGCGACGACCGGAGAAAACACCAAACAACCAATGTCAGACCGGAAACTTGCACCATTAACCCTCTGCTCACTGGGCACCACAGGCGTGTTCTGCTGTGTACACGCTCCTGCACATTACAGGGTGATTATAGGCAGTAATCAGAATCTGACATGACAAGCATCCGGAGGGACACCTATTGCCTAATGATATGTCCCCGGGATGGTAGAACTAATAATCCGTAATCTTTCAGTCTTCTGTAAATAAAACGTCATCATTGTGATGTCTGGAGCAGTAGGTACAGGGGTGCACCACCAATGAGGCCAGGTGAGGGCAAGAGGGGGCAGCGAAGGGCCATGGCAATGAGCGCTTTCATTGTTGCAAAGGGGTAAGGTTAAGAAATTGGCACGGGGGCTAGCCATTTCAGTTTTCGCCTCAGGAAGCAGAAAGGCTAGGTACACCCCTGAGTAGGTAACACAGTAACAGAGTCTCAGCTCTGAACAGTACCAGCTGTATGTGAAGACCCTGCTCCATTGTACTGCCGCCGGAGTCCTCCTTGACACCAGACACTAGTTGGCAGCGATGTAGGTGACACCAGGAGACAAATCGCTACTCCTAATCCCATAAATTCTGAGTTCATTCAGCTTCTTTTTGTCCTGCAGTTTATGAGGCTGTTTGTTTGTAAGCAAATCTTAATCCTCCTGCAGAGGAGCGGGCCACCCTGGCATGTCACCAGCGGATGAGGATGGCCACCAGCATGCCTCGAGTCCGCAGCGGATTTTTTTTATCTGCTATGAGTCAATGGGGTAAAACATTGTGCGGTGAAATTTTACTGTAGATTCGAATACGCAATGTGCGAGTTCGTCTTTGTCAGACTCCATCTGCTATGGAACCTATCAGCGCCCTATGATCTCGATACAGTGCGCTGACGGGCTGATAGAAGGAACATCTTCCCACTGCCAAGATTCTTAAACCATAGAGTCCCGGAGGATTTTTCATATTTGCATTTTCATTTTTCCTCCTTTCTTCGCCATATTCTGGCCCCTTAATAGAGTTGAGCTTGAACACCTGCATGCACTGGGTTCGAGAAGTTCGACCGAACTTCCCAAAAATGTTCGGTTTCGGGATCCGAACTCGACCCAAACTTCACCCCGAACCCAAACCCTATTGAAGTCAATGGGGACCCGATCTTTGGGCACTAAAAAGGCTGTGAAATAGCCCAGGAAAGGGCTAGAGAGGCTGCAAAAGGCAGCAAATGTAGGTAATTCCCCTGCAAACAAATGTAGATAGGGAAATTAATTTAAATAAAATAAATAAAAATAACCAATATCAATTGGAGAGAGGTCCCATAGCAGAGAATCAAGCTTCATGTCACCCACCAATGGAGAAGGCCACTTTTACTTGTTTAGGCCCCAGCACCCAGACAGAGGACAGAGGTCCCATAGCAGAGAATCAGGCTTCATGTCACCCACCAGGGCTGGGCCGACACAGAGGCTGGGGAGGCTCCAGCCTCAGGGCGCTCCAGCCTCAGGGCGCAGGCAGGGGCCGGCGAGAGGGAGAGGGACTGACAGGGGGGAACCGCTCAGCGCTCCCTCCTGTCATTCCCTGAGCCAGGCCCTGTCAGAGCGCTCCTCTCACCTCCATTATGCTGCTTCAGGCCTCCAGCATCAGGCCCCGCTGCCTCAGGCCTCTAACTAGAAACAGAGTAGCAGGTGGGCGGAGCCTAACGGACCTCCGTTAGGCTCCGCCCACCTGCTTAATGTGAGGCAGCGCTGGGGCCTGATCCTGGAAGCCTGGAGAAGTGACCATAATGGAGGTGAGAGGAGCGCTCTGATGGGGCCCGGCATTAAGTACAGTGAAATGCCGGGCCCCTTTCATTAAGTCTGTGACAACATGGGGGCAGAAAGAGCATGACAACATGGGGGGGTAAAAGAGCATGAAAAGATGGGGGAGAATGACGGGGCAGAAAAAGCATGACAAGAAGAGGGATTATGACAAGAGGGGGGAGAATGACAAGAGGGAGGGCATGACAAATTACTATGTGGGGGCACTGCTGTGTGGTTGAGGGGGTGTGGGGACATTACTGTGTGGGGGCAGTGTGGCTGACATTACTGTGTGGGGGGCAGTGTGGCGGACATTACTGTGTGGGGGCAGTGTGGCGGACATTACTGTGTGGGGGCAGTGTGGCGGACATTACTGTGTGGGGGCGTGTGGCGGACATTACTGTGTGGGGGCAGTGTGGCGGACATTACTGTGCGGGGGCAGTGTGGCGGACATTACTGTGCGGGGGCAGTGTGGCGGACATTACTGTGCGGGGGGCAGTGTGGCGGACATTACTGTGCGGGGGACACTACAGTGTGTGGTGGCATTATACAAAAGCTCTGCAGATGTAACTCCCATGTATTGGGTCACCACAATTTGGGTGGTCATTCACTAAATGAACCCTGTTATGGGGAGAATCTGTGGATGACACATATTTGTCCCACAGACACCCCTCCCCCAAAACAGGGTTAATTTACTGAATGACCACCAATAAAAGAGGTGGGGGTCACATATGCTATTTCATAATGACAGCAGGGCCGCGCAGTGACTGTATTCTACTACACTCCCATCCCCTCGCTCACTGGATATAATCTTATTAACTATATAACTGCAGCAAATCACTACAGTTATATAGTTAAGATTATATACAGTGTGTGTGGGGGGAGGGGGGTGTAGTAGAATACAGTCACTGCACGGGCCCCACTGGCGCTGTCATCAAAAAAGCAGATACAACCCCACAGCCTCACCCCTTGTATTGGGGGTCATTCCTACATGGACCCTGTTATGGGGAGGGGGGAAATGTGTCATCCACAGATTCCCCAATAACAGTATCATTCATCACAGATCCCCATAGCAGTGTCATCCACTAGTTGGAGGGGGCGCACTTGGGCAGCTCAGCCTCTGTTGGTGGTGGACCTTGTCCCAGCCCTGTCACCCACCAATGGAAAAGGCCACTTTCAGTTATTTATGCCCCAGCACCCAGATAGAGGAGAGAAGTGGCATAGGAGAGAATCAGGCTTCATGTCACCCACCAATGGAAAGGCCACTTTTACTTATTCAGGCCCCAGCACCCAGACAGAGGACAGAGGTCCCATAGCAGAGAAGAATCAGGCTTCATGTCACCCACCAATGGAAAAGGCCACTTTCAGTTATTTAGGCCCCAGCACCCAGACATAGGAGAGAGGTCCCATAGCAGAGAATCAGGCTTCATGTCACCCACCAATGGAGAAGGCCACTTTTACTTGTTTAGGCCCCAGCACCCAGACAGAGGAGATAGGTCCCATAGCAGAGAATCAGGCTTCATGTCACCCACCAATGGAACAGGCCACTTTCAGATATTTAGGCCCAGGCACCAAGACAGAGGAGAGAGGTCACATAGCAGAGAATCAGGCTTCATGTCACCCACCAATGGAACAGGCCACTTTCAGATATTTAGGCCCCAGCACCAAAACAGAGGAGAGAGGTCGCATAGCAGAGAATCAGGCTTCATGTCACCCACCACTAGAACAGGCCACTTTACGATTTTTAGGCCCCTGGCACCCAGACGAAGGAGAGGTTCATTCAACTTTGGGTTGCCCCACAATATAATGGTAAAATTAAAAAAGAGGATTGAATAAAGAAGTGCCCTGTTAAATGTCTGTGTGTACTGTAAAGGGTGGGACATTGTATATTGAATAGTGATGTCTGTCCTATTGTCCCCACGTGTGTATTGGCAATTTCCTTTGTCCTGAGAGATAATTGAATGAGTCCTCGATTGTCTCCAGGACAGAAGACATTGTGTATTCTCCTGCCTGTGATGATTACATTAACCTGTGAAGGGTAATTGTATCACAGGCAGAGGGGAGGATATGCTGGGGGTGTCTGTATTGTCCCATTGTGTGTGATTGGCTGCTGTATCCTGTGTCGCAGTCTTCCTTCTGGTCCCCTAGGGAGTGTCCACCAGGTGGGAGACCTGCATAAATACCGGGCAGGTAGCCCTCAATAAAGTGAGAATTCCTGTTTAACCATTAATACGGAGCCTCGTCTCGTACTTGGGGGAATTGCTACGTCAGAACGTTCTCTTGCCTGTTCCAGGAAAGGAGGACTTCGTATGGTTCCAGTTCGGTGGATTCCAGCGGTTGTAGGTTGCTGTGCTCTTCTCCAGGGAATCGCACGAACGGTATTAACCCTCACTATATCGGGTTATACCGTAACAGCACCTAACACTATCTTGCTATCTATTTATGTACTGTATTACACTAATCCAGGCACAGCAGTAACCACAGATTTAGGGAATATCAATTGTAGGCCTAGTATTTAGGCCCTGGATGAAAGGTATCCTTTTACGGACAGATTTACACTTGGCGATGCACAGTAGCGTGTAAAAATATATATAGGATTATGCTTTCAGCACTTGTATTTAACACTTTGTGTATTATACCCTTTAATGGAAAGAAATACACTTAGAGATGTAAAACAGTGTGTGCAAATGTAGAGGATTATGCTGTATTTTAACACTTACTGTAATATACCCTTTAACGGAAAGAAATACACTTGGAAATGCACGGCAGCGTGTAAAGTTATTGAGGATGATGCTATCAGCACTTGTATTTACACCTTGAGTGTAATATACCCTTTACGGACAGAAATACACTTTGAGATGCACAATAGTGCATGCAAATGTAAAGGATTATGCTTTCAGCAATTGTAATTTAACGCTTTGTGTAATATACCCTTTTATGGAAAGAAATACACTTGAAGATGCACGTTGAGTGTAATATACCCTTTACGGACAGATTTACACTTGGCCTGCAACAGCTGGAACACCAGATTTTGGGTATTGCTATTTTGGCAATTGAATTTCACCCCAGAACAAAGTATATCCTTTGACGGACACTAAGAAACTTGTCCAGTCGCAGCTGGAACACCAAATTTACGGTATTGCTATTTTGGTAATTGAATTTCAACCCAGAACAAAATATATACTTTGACGGATACTATTAAACTACTTGTCCAGTCACAGCTGGAACACCAGATTTACTGTATTTCTATTTTTGCAACTGAATTTCACCGCAGAAAATAATATATCCTATGACGGACACTATGAAACTTGTCCAGTCACAGCTGGAACACCAGATTTACGGTATTGCTATTTTGGTAATTGAATTTTAACCCAGAACAAAAGCTATCCTTTGACAGACACTATAAAACTTGTCCTGCCACAGCAGAAACCACTGATTTAGGGATTGCTATTTTGGAAATTGAATATCACCCCAGAAAAAAATATATTCTTTGCCAGACAGTATTACACTTGGCTAGCCACAGCTGGAACACCAGATTTAGGGGATTGCTATTTTTTAAGTGAATTTCACCTCTCAATAAAATATAGAAATTTCTATCCTGAGTTTCTAGGGGTGACAATAAGCACAGCCAAGCCCCTGATGTAGGATATAGCAAAAAAAAACCCTACTTTTGATGGATTGATGGAATTGGTGGCAGCTTTTGCACCACAAGACACAAAATGGCCGCCGATCACCCCAGAAAAAGTGACAGAAAACGCTCTGGGCAGCCTGAAAACAGTTAGCAACTAGCAGAAGTTGAATGATTCACAGCTGTAGATCGATCACTTCATTAAGTGTTTTGCTGAGTTAATCCCTGCCTAATCTCGCCCTCACAGAAGCTGCATCCTATCCCTACACTAATCAGAGCAGAGTGACGTGCGGCGCGACTTGACTCCAGCTAAATAGTGGCTGGGTCACATGCTGCACTTGGCCAATCACAGCCATGCCAATAGTAGGCATGGCTGTAATGGCCTCTTGGGTCAAATAGTATGACGCTTGTTGATTGGCTGCTTTGTAGGCTTTCAAAATGCGCCATAGAAATAGCCGAACAACGAACCCGAACCCGAACTTTTACGTAAATGTTCGGTCCGTGTCACCCTGAAGTCTGGTACGAACCTGAACTATACAGTTCAGGTTCGCTCATCCCTACCCTTAACCTTTTATAGTTATGCGTATGGAGCTGTGTGAGGCTAATTTCTTTGCAGGGCGATCTTTTTGGTAAATGAAGCAGTGAAAAAATGTCGAATCGGTCATTTTTTCCTTTTGGCCATTTGCCATATGGGATAAATATTTTATATTTTGATCACTCAGGCATTTTGTAATGTGGCAATGCCCATGATCTTTATGTTTTTATATTTATTCTAGGGAAGGGGATTGGTGACTTAAATTTTTATATTTTTAAATTTTTTTACATATTTTAAAAAATTTTTTAACTTTTTACTTTTTTAGCCCCATAGAAGGCTAGAATATGTGACAATTGCTTTTAGTTTACACTGTAGTTCAGTAGAGCTACAATCTAAGCTCCAGTTATTGTTATCCTGTCGAGCCCTGCCATTCGCAGGCCTCCCAAGGAACTACAGCAATAAATAAGTGGGTTTTGGGTTGCAGTTTGGGCACTTGGTCTCTAAAAGGTTCACCATCACTGCTCTATAACATGCTGCCTCAGCTTGTCTTGGTCTGTAAAATGCTGCCTCGGCTCCCCTGCACTATAGCAAGCTGCCTCAGCTCCCCCTGCTCTATAACATGCTGCCTCAGCTCCTCCTGCTCTATACCATGCTGCCTCAGCTCCTCCTTCTCTGTAACATACTGCCTCAGCTCCTCCTGCTCTGTAAAATGCTGCCTCGGCTCCACCTGCACTATAGCAAGCTACCTCAGCTCCCCAAGCTCTATAACATCCTGCCTCAGCTCCTCCTGCTCTATAACATGCTGCCTCAGCTCCCCAAGCTCTATAACATCCTGCCTCAGCTCCTCCTGCTCTATAACATGCTGCCTCGGCTCCTCCTGCTCTATAGCATGCTGCCTCAGCTCCTCCTTCTCTGTAACATGCTGCCTCGGCTCATCCTGCTCTATCGCATGCTGCCACAGCTCCTCCTACTCTATGACATGCTGCCTCAGCTCCCCTGCTCTATAACAGGTTGCCTCAGCTCTCCTGCTCTATAGCATTCTGCCTCAGCTCCCCTGCTCTATAACATGCTGCCTCAGCTCCTCCTGCTCTATAACATGCTGCCTCAGCTCCTCCTTCTCTGTAACATGCTGCCTCAGCTCCTCCTTCTCTGTAACATGCTGCCTCGGCTCATCCTGCTCTATTGCATGCTGCCACAGCTCCTCCTACTCTATAACATGCTGCCTCAGCTCCCCTGCTCTATAACAGGTTGCCTCAGCTCTCCCTGCTCTATAGCATTCTGCCTCAGCTCCCCTGCTCTATAACAGGTTGCCTCAGCTCTCCCTGCTCTATAGCATGCTGCCTCAGCTCCCCACTCCATAACATGCTGTCTTAGCTCCCCTACTCTATAACATGCTGCCTCTGCTCACCCTGCTCTATAACATGTTGCCTGTGCTACTTCTGCCCTATAACATGCTGCCTCAGCTCCCTGCTCTATAACATGCTGCCTCAGCTCCCCCTGCTCTATAACAGGTTGCCTCAGCTCTCCCTGCTCTATAGCATGCTGCCTCTGCTCCTCCTGCTCTATAACATGCTGCCTCTGCTCACCCTGCTCTATAACATGATGCCTCAGCTTCTCCTACTCAATAACATGTTGCCTGTGCTACTTCTGCTCTGTAACATGCTGCCTCAGCTCCCCCTGCCCTATAACATGCTGTCTCAGCTCTCCTTGCCCTATAACATGCTGCCTGTTCTCCTTCTGCTCTATAACATGCTGGCTCAGCATCTCTATAATGTGCTGCCTCTGCTCTTTTTGCACTATATAGCTACTTTCACACTTGCGATTTCCCTTTCCGCTATTGAGATCCGTCATATTGTCAATGGGGACAAAACTGAACTGAATGAAAAGCAATGCACCAGAATTAGAGATGAGCGAACTTCAAAAATTAGTTTGGCGTTGGGGTTGGGGTAATCGCAGCATCCCGTTATGGATTCCACTACCGCTGACTATCCCGGCATATGGAATCCATAAGGGGCGGCTTCCACGAACCCGAACTTTGGAAAACCGAAGGACCTGGGATGACGTCACCGTCATGTGATCAGTGCAGAGGGCCTGGCTCAGCACAATGTAAGTCAATGGGGACGGATCGGTATTCTCTGACACAATAAAAAACGGATCCGTCCTGGCTATATAAGACATAATACAACCGGATCCGTTCATGCATGCGGTTGTATTATGGTAACGGAAGCGTTTTTGCAATCCATGATGGATCCGCAAAAAACGGTAATGTGAAAGTAGCCTAAATAACATCATCCCCTCCCTTGCCACCTCCAAAACACCATCAATCCCTTCAACCCTAACATACAGTCCCAGTTAAATAACTACAACTCCCAGCATTGCTCTGCTTCTCCTCATGTACAGACCTTACCACAGCTTCTTCCCCCAGGACTTCTTCCTCTTCTGCACTGGTCACATGACGGTGACATCATCACAGGTCCTTCTCAACCACTGCCTGTTTTACTGGTCACATGACCTGTGATGTCACCACAGGTCCTTCAGCTCTTCCAGTGCATTAGATTCAATTGTATTGCTGTCCTGAGCCCTTACAGTTCTATCTAGCTGGCAGGCAGGATGTTCGGGGCCTGGAACAAAACATCAGGGGCCCCGAATGTTTTAACCTAGGGGCAACCAGTGAACTGATTGGCACAGGCTACTAGCATCAGTGTATTGCAATAAACCGTTAAAGACAACTGTGCCAAATTATTTATTACACAGTAGACCGTCCTCTGTGATACGGTGTAACAGCCTGGACTCCAGACTGATATATGTTACCTGCACTGATACATTGTAACAAACTCTCAGGACAGCAGAGAGACTTGTGCTGTTGCTACATTTAGAGGATTGTCAAGACTTATACATTGTAACAAACCTTCAGTGGGGAGAATTAGATCTGTACTGGTTTTCAGCCTATAGGTTCACTGACAAGGAGCAGAGATCTTGGAAATGGTGAGGAACTGAAACACACAATCTGTTAGGCTTCACAGCTGCGTTTTCCTTCCGTCATAGGATCTCAAAACCGGAGGAAAACGCCTCAGTTTTGTCCTCATTTATTTTCAATAGGAACAAAACTGAATGGAACGGAGTGCACCAGAATGCCTTCTGTTCCGGTGTGTTGCTTTCCCATGCCGGGCACAAAACCGTCACAAGCACCATTTTTGCGTGCGGCATGGGAAACTGAAGAAGCTGGATCCGGCACCGAAAACCATGTAAATCAATGGTTCTGGATCCGTTTTTTCAGACATGAAAGGTATATTTTCGATATAATACAACCTGAACCGATGCAGCCGGTTGTATTATTCAAATGGATCCGTTTTCTGCGGTTTTCAGATCCCATGCAGGATGTCAAAACCGGATAGCAATAACGCAAGTGTGAAAGTAGCCTATAAAGCTGCAGAACTTTTCACTTCATTCACAGAACTAGGTTTTCGCTGTGTTTTCCCTTAATTCTGAAGACCAGTGATGGCACCATGAGAGTTTCTTGGTCTGCGTTTTTGATTTCTTCCTTGCCTTGGTTCAGATTCCTCTACATTGACCTTGGCAGCTATAACCCCTATTTATGAACTTCACTCACACAGCGCGGACATGATGGGCAGCACTCTACAGACATTGTCATTGCTCACGGTCTCCAACGGAAACTAAGTTCCTTGTCAATCTGTCTTTGGAGAGTGAGCGGAAACTGGAGGAGACCCCGCAAACACGGGAGAACATACTGACTCCATGCAGATGTTGTCCGTGGTCAGATTGGAACCTAGGACCCGAGAGCAGCAAGGTATCACTGCTACCCACTGAGCCACCGCTACCCACTGAGCCACCGCTACCCACTGAGCCACCGTTCTGCCGCATGGTAGTAGATGGAATTGCATTAGATCCCGGGTGCATGCACGCTTCAGAGCTGCAGTTCTTTAGACTGTCTTAGAGTTCTGAGATTGTGGAAATCCCTATTTGTGGTGTTGTTTAAGATCATCTTTGAATCTACAAATAAAAATGCAATACAGTTATGTCCGCGAAGTGACTGCAAAGCAATGAACAAGTGTCGGTGTGCGCTGGTCAGACTGATGAGAGTCGTGTATAAACTGACTGGACTGTGTGTACGGACGTCTATGTGGACATCACCGGGTCACTCATCAGAGAGCCCAGAATTCATGGATAATAACAATGTATAGATGGACGTTTATGGTGGGGGGCTGTTTATATGGAAGGTTCCTTTAAGTCTCGGCCTTTGGACCTGTCCCAGGAGCAGCAGCTGCAGACAGGGAGCTGGACATGGAGGAGGGAGGAGAATCCACACTTCAGCAGATTTTCTCCTTCCATTAGGTGTGAGGGGAGCTGATCAGAATATTGCATCTGATGTTGACACAGAGCAGATAAGTGCAGGATCTGCGTTATCCTGTCACTGCTACCTGATTTATAACATGGGTGAGGGCAGCCAGAAAATGGACATTTCCACCCATTACATTCACTCTGCTCCTCACTTCCACTTCAGTTTTCCATCATGCTGGGTTTTAGCCAACAATTCCCAGTAACAGCTAGCCAACCAGTAACAGTTATTATCTAAGCCCATCATATGCGAGCTGCGTATACTGTACTGTACAAATGTGAGCTTCTAACCCCATCATGTGTGAGCAGTACTGACATATACAGGTATATACACCCAAAAGAAGGAGACGGCCGCCGCGGTGCACACAATCCGGAGCCTGATCAGACCATGCAGAAGGGATCACAACACTCCAGGGAGGTGAAATTAGTTAGATTCATTCCTCTGTATCCAGAAAATGCAAGGATTCAGCTCTCACTTGGAGCTTTTTCAGGCACATTGTGATATACTGTACACACATAGTGATTTAAAATTCCAGATAAATATAATATAGATTGAAGTTTTTGCTAATTTAGACATAATCAGTTGACTAGTTTGTATGGGTGTCCCCAATCCACCCCTCATGGAAGATTTTGGCAGTGAAAGAGTGATCGTGCATTTTGGATTCAAGTAATTTTATTTGTATGGGAGTTACACCATGATTAGAGAATTCTAGAGAGGACTGAAAATTCTGGAACCAGGGCCAGGAGAGGAACAGAGAGGTCTGGAGAGGAACAGATGAGTCTGGAGAGGAACAGAGAGTCTGGAGAGAGAAAGAGGAGTCTGGAGAGGAACAGAGAGGTCTGGAGAGGAACAGAGAGGTCTGGAGAGGAACAGAGAGGTCTGGAGAGGAACAGAGAGGTCTGGAGAGGAACAGAGAGGTCTGGAGAGGAACAGAGGAGTCTGGAGAGGAACAGAGGAGTCTGGAGAGGAACAGAGGAGTCTGGAGAGGAACAGAGGAGTCTGGAGAGGAACAGATGAGTCTGGAGAGGAACAGATGAGTCTGGAGAGGAACAGAGAGTCTGAGAGAGAAAGAGGAGTCTGGAGAGGAACAGAGAAGTCTGGAGAGGAACAGAGAGGTCTGGAGAGGAACAGAGAGGTCTGGAGAGGAACAGAGAGGTCTGGAGAGGAACAGAGAGGTCTGGAGAGGAACAGAGGAGTCTGGAGAGGAACAGAGAGGTCTGGAGAGGAACAGAGGAGTCTGGAGAGGAACAGAGGAGTCTGGAGAGGAACAGATGAGTCTGGAGAGGAACAGATGAGTCTGGAGAGGAACAGAGAGTCTGGAGAGAGAAAGAGGAGTCTGGAGAGGAACAGAGAGGTCTGGAGAGGAACAGAGGAGTCTGGAGAGGAACAGAGGAGTCTGAAGAGGGACAGAGGAGTCTGGAGAGGGACAGAGGAGTCTGGAGAGGACAGAGAGGTCTGAAGAGGGACAGAGGAGTCTGGAGAGGGACAGAGGAGTCTGGAGAGGAACAGAGAGGTCTGGAGAGGAACAGATGAGTCTGGAGATGGACAGAGGAGTCTGGAGAGGAACAGAGGAGTCTGGAGAGAGAAAGAGGAGTCTGGAGAGGAACAGATAAGTCTGGAGAGAAACAGATGAGTCTAGAGAGGAACAGAGGAGTCTAGAGAGGAACAGAGGAGTCTGGAGAGAGAAAGAGGAGTCTGGAGAGAGAAAGAGGAGTCTGGAGAGGAACAGAGAGGTCTGGAGAGGAACAGAGGAGTCTGGAGAGGAACAGATAAGTCTGCAGAGGAACAGATGAGTCTGGAGATGGACAGAGGAGTCTGGAGATGAACATATGAGTCTGGAGAGGAACAGATGAGTCTGGAGAGGAACAGATGAGTCTGGAGAGGGACAGAGGAGTCTGGAGAGGGACAGAGGAGTCTGGAGAGGGACAGAGGAGTCTGGAGAGGGACAGAGGAGTCTGGAGAGGAACAGAGGAGTCTGGAGAGGGACAGAGGAGTCTAGAGAGGGACAGAGGAGTCTAGAGAGGGACAGAGGAGTCTGGAGAGGAACAGAGAGGTCTAGAGAGGAACAGATAGGTATGGGGGGGGATAAAGGGTTCTGGAGAGGGACAGAGGAGTCTGGAGGCACAAAAGAGTCTGGAGAGGGGGCTTGATAGGGACAGAAAAATCTGGAAATGATGGAGGGTTTAGGAGGAGACAAGGGGTTTAGAGTGGACAGGTGTCTGGAGGGGACAGTAAGTGACAGAGGAGTTTGGAGAAGACAGAATGGTCTGTAGAGGACTAATGACTTTGGAGGTGACAGAAGAGTTTTGAGGGGACAGGGGAGTCCAGGGAGCCCATAGAGGTGTTGAGGGAATATAAAGGTTTGAAGGGGACAGAGTAGTCTATAGGGGTCTGAATGGAAAGAGGAGCCTGACAGGGATTTACATGTAATGTTCTAGAAGGGACAGAGGAGTCCAAAGGAGCCTTGAGTGGGGGTGGGCAGAGTTATCTGGAGAGAACTGCGGAGTCTACTGTTTCACCAAACATGTACAACTTTTGTGGAGCAGAAAACTGATGTTCAGCTTTAGTACATAGGCCCCTTGGTCTTTCCTTCATATGTGTTCTCTGTTTACCATCAGCTCTTGCCTTAGACTTCAAAAGGTGCATTAAAAAATCTGAACTCGGGAACCGAGCCCTAGGACTCATGCACACGAACGTATGCATTTTGCAGTCCGCAAAAACGGATCCGTAAAAATATGGATGACGTTCGTGTGCATTTTGTATTTTGCGGAACGGAACAGCTGGCCCCTGATAGAACAGTACTATCCTTGTCCGTAATGCTCTACATGTTCTATTTTTGGCGGAATGGAAATACGGAAACAGAATGTACACGGAGTAACTTCCTTTTTTTGCGGACCCATTAAAATGAATAGTCCGTATACGGTACACACAAAAACGGAACGGACAGGAAAAAAATATAAGTTCTTGTGCATGAGCCCTTAGGCTGTTGTTCTAACTGCACCAGTAATGTGATTAGTTGGACTTAAAAATTAGATTAATTCGGAGAATGTAAAGCGCACCTGACGCCCGAGGTGAAGCATTCTAGAGTACAGGGAAGCACAGGGCGGAGGGACCGGCTGCTGATGTATCAGGATTGTTTTGGAGCAGAAACAGTTTTGTTAATTGATGACCCGTCCATCATAGTTTCCTCTAATCAAGGCCGGCCCATGTAGCGGATATCATATGGCCGAGCTGCAGCCGGAACGCAGCTGTAAAGTGGCCAAAAGTCATTAGCATTTTAAATGTCCGTGATCTGGTAACGAGAAATGCAGGAAATGTTCAGTGAACGTGAGAATGATGACCTGATTCTGGAGTACAGGTGACGTGATGTGGGGGATTGGTCGAATACTGTGTCCATAATCCAACCAAGGCGAGAAATTTATCAGGGTGTGGATTAGGGTGACAGCCACATCACAGCACCCGTAGTATTTTATCAGATACTGGAAAATGCAGGAAACGTACCATGCAGCAATTCCACAAGTGTCTGCCATTTATTGTAATGGATAGTAATGTGAAGGGGCAAAATGGGGCTCGAGGCGCTAATAAAATGCATTTATTAAAACAGCAGTCCGCTGGCAAAACGCATTGCACCCCACACTGTTTTATTAGATCTTTAGCCTGTGTGTTTTAATAAATATTATGTTATGAGCACCGCCAAGCAGCATTTCCCTTCATGTTACTACGTTTTTGGTACAGGCTGCAATCGGTTCTTCTACATTCCTATGACCGAAGTGTGTTATCGAGGCAGTCCCCTGGGATTCACCCTTTAACCACTATCCAAGAATCTGGTCTTTGCTGTGGGGAAGAGCATTGTGAGGGTCTAGATAAGGCAACCTATAATGAGATAAGGAACTGCGTGAGGTTCTAGATACCGTAGTGATTATAAGATAAGAAATATGAGGTTCTAGAAACAGATTTAATGTTACATTCCTTATTCAGACTTGTATGATGAGAGGAGGAGCAGTGTGTCTTTCTAGATTCATAATTAATTATGTGGCAAGAGAAGAAGTGTAAGATTCTAGATACATGGGTAATTATATGACTAGATGAGATGCGGTGTTTAGAGCCAGGCTTATTATATGATCACAGTAGGAGCCATGTGAGGTTCTAGACTGAGGAAGAGAAGAAGTGTAAGATTCTAGATACATGGGTAATTATATGACTAGATGAGATGCGGTGTTTTAGAGCCAGGCTTATTATATGATCACAGTAGGAGCCATGTGAGGTTCTAGACTGAGGAAGAGAAGACGTGTGAGATTCTAGATACAGGTGTAATTATATGACTGGATGAGATGCAGTGTTAGGTTTTAGAGCCAGGCTTATTATATGATCACAGTAGGAGCCATGTGAGGTTCTAGACTGAGGAAGAGAAGAAGTGTGAGATTCTAGATACATGGGTAATTATATGACTAGATGAGATGCAGTGTTTTAGAGGCAGGCTTATTATATGATCACAGTAGGAGCCATGTGAGGTTCTAGACCGAGGAAGAGAAGAAGTGTGAGATTCTAGATACATGGGTAATTATATGACTAGATGAGATGCGGTGTTAGGTTTTAGAGCCAGGCTTATTATATGATCACAGTAGGAGCCATGTGAGGTTCTAGACTGAGGAAGAGAAGAAGTGTGAGATTCTAGACACATGGGTAATTATGTGACTAGATGAGATGCAGTGTTTTAGAGCCAGGCTTATTATATGATCACAGTAGGAGCCATGTGAGGTTCTAGACTGAGGAAGAGAAGAAGTGTGAAATTCTAGATACATGGGTAATTATATGACTAGATGAGATGCAGTGTTTTAGAGCCAGGCTTATTATATGATCACAGTAGGAGCCATGTGAGGTTCTAGACTGAGGAAGAGAAGAAGTGTGAAATTCTAGATACATGGGTAATTATATGACTAGATGAGATGCAGTGTTTTAGAGCCAGGCTTATTATATGATCACAGTAGGAGCCATGTGAGGTTCTAGACTGAGGAAGAGAAGAAGTGTGAAATTCTAGATACATGGGTAATTATATGACTAGATGAGATGCAGTGTTTTAGAGCCAGGCTTATTATATGATCACAGTAGGAGCCATGTGAGGTTCTAGACTGAGGAAGAGAAGAAGTGTGAGATTCTAGATACAGGTGTAAACATATGATGAGATAAAGAGTAGTGTGAAGTTCTATACTTATCATATGTTGAGAGGGGAGTAGAGTGAGGTTCTGGATTCAGAAGTAATATGTCAAGTGTAGAAAGAGTTTAAGATTCTAGATATGTTTTTCTGGGTTTATACATTTGAGGGATAGCACATCTGTTACATATACTGAGAAGAGATCTTATAGGGAACCTGTCACCTATACTATGCTGCTTTCAATGAGGGCAGCATAGGGTAGTGACAGTGTCACTGGACTTACTGAGACATACGGACATTCCCGCGACAGGTGGCAGTAGATCGGTGAGACTGGCAACACGCGGTTTGATCTGACAGGTTTTCCTTTTGGATCTAATGACGCCTGTGTTGTTTCTGGTGCTCGCCTTCTTTCCCCAGGTGCGGTTATTATGGTCATTTTACCTTCTCTATTTAATGTTGTTTCTCGCACTGTGCTATGCGGTTTATAGCTTCTGTTGGATTTGTGGTTAGCTTGTGTTTGGATTTTTGGCTGGGTTCCTGGTGCTACCAAAGCTTCATTGAAGATAAGTGTTTCCTTTCCCTTTTGTATTTTGTTTATACATATGTGTGTGTTGCCTTTCCCTGTTGTTTGTCATTAGGCCTGAGGGAGACTCCGGTTCGTCCTTTCTTTCGGAGGAACAGGTAGACTCAGTCCTGACATTAGTTCCAGGGTCCTATAGGGTGAGATAGGATTCTAGGTATCCGGTGAGTGAACTTGCCTACCTTTGGGACCTGTTCATACTGGTAGTCTGTCAGGACTGCAGTTAGGCTTTTCTGTAGGAGGTGTCCATATTCCTTCCCTAGTTTCCAGGCCTTATTCCGGTATTTCCTTTCCTCCTATGCTCGGTGTGGTGTTTTCAGACCTGCTGATATCAGGGTGCTGTTACTTCTGGGCTTCCATTTAGTACTGTTAGATGACTGACATGAAAAAGCGCACAGCATCCCAGCGCAGCGAAGGAGGTTAGTCCGATGAGACTTGCTGCCCCAATCAATGACTGGCAGGTTTCTTTCCTGTGCACAACAGGAGGAGGTGGCAGTGAGTCTCATCGAACACATCTCCCCGCAGCACAGGCACACCGCAGGGTTCCTTATGTCTGTCCTATAAAAATACTGAGTGACGGCCGACTGAAATCAGCTGGTCTGTCACCACGCTATGCTGTGCTTATGAGGGCAGCATAGTACTGGTGAGTTTCCTTTAAAACACAGAATGCAGCTAGTTTAGAGCAAGACAGGTTATTTCACAGTGAGGAGAAGACAATAGCTAATTGGATTCAATTATTATTTTACATAGAGAGGTTTTAGAGACAAAAGCGATTGCTTCTTCATTGCCCTAGATCTCAAGCACACAGTCACCTGCACATATATTCATGGCGGTACAATTACTGGAGGTGGAAAATGTATGTATTTTATTTAACACAACACCAAACCTGTTAATAATCATCAAAAGGGGTAATTTTAGGAACGCTTGTTCAGAACAAGTCACTGCATTTTCCTGTACTCCTATGTGTGTATAAACACCGGCAGACATATACCCCTGATAAGAAGCATATAAAATCTGACAATACAGTGTGTTATTAACAGGCTGTTACTGTCGGCTCCATCCATTTACTCATAGCTGTATATGTCACTGTAACTCTGACTAGGGCTGACTAATTGGCGTTAAAAAGCTTGAAAACGGTTGGATACAAGGCATAATTGGAGCAATTTTCATTTTGGGTTGAATTTATTTGGACTGAATCGAATCTGACACCTGAATCAATAGAATCAGAACCAATTTCAGGAAGTCTGCTTACCTTAACCCTGGGTTCACACCTGAGCGCTTCTGAGACGCCCGCTTTACGCGCGCTTTTGTTGCGTGTATTACAGCGTGTTTTTGCAAATAGGAAACGCGCGTCATACGCGCGTTCGTGACTCTGGAGACAAATTGAAAAAGGCATATCTACACTTTAACACGTGTTAAACGCACGCTTTATGCGCATTTTACGTGCGTTCTCATTGAAGTCTATGGGTGCAACGCGCGATAAAACACCCCAAAGAAGCTCAAGAACTTCTTTGAGCGTAGGGCGTTTTACAGCGCGTTCAAACGCACTGTAAAACGCTCAGGTGAGAACCATGCCCATAGGGAAACATGAGACATGAGACAAAATAAAGAGTAGCGTGAGATAGAGGCAGACTTGTGAGGTTCTAGGTTCAGAGGTGAGGCAGTGTGCGGTGCTACATACAGGGCTAATTACGTGGCAAGGTGAAGAGCAGCTTGAGATACTGGATTTAGACTAAATTATTGTATAGGAAAAAAGTGTGATGTTCTAGATACTACAGTGATGGAATGAGGTAATTACAGTATATGACGAGATGCGGAGAAGTACATTCAAACTAGATAGGGTGAGTGCGAAGTTCTAGGTACAAAGGGGATGTGAGGTTCTACAGACAGATAATTCTAGAATAGCTTCATTTATAACCCGGATTCTCAGAATATGGATTCATCCTGCTGTAGATGTTTTTGTGCATTATGTGGATGACATTATTACTGTAAAACTCGGCTGAATTTACAAACACACAATTCCACAGCGTTTTCCCACATGTGGCTTTACCCCAAGCGTATATTCATATGATGCAGTTTACAGTGTTTTTTTTGGCGCAGTTGTAGTTTTTACCGTTGAATATTTCTGATCTGAATACATCGCCACCATATCAAAGCCGCACTAATAACTGCATGCACCCCCCCCCCCCACACATATTTTTTAAATGTGGTTTTAATCTAACCCAATTGCACTGTCTGAATAAACCCAAAGCGAACCCTCTAGAACACCTCACCCTCAGATGAAAGCGATCAGCTGGGTGTGTCCACATCTTTACATAATGACACAAACAATGGAAAAAATTCATTCCAGTTATAAAACGAGATGCCAGACTCTATACTGAGACTTTATGAGATAATGACAGGAACACAAGCGGCTTTGTTTCTACAGTAACCCGGCTGAAAATGAAAATCCCAGGAAATAAACAAACATATTAGTGGTTAAAGCCGCAGTCATCTCTGATCCTCAGGTTACCAATCGTAGAAAATGAAGATCCATAAACAGCAGAATTACTGTGTGCGTATATTGCATTACTTGGGGTACTTTCACACTAGCGTCCGTTGCCGGAAATCCGTATGCAAATGGATATCTTTTTTTTTTCGGATCCGTTAGACTTTTGCATTATAATACCGGATCTGTATTTCCGGTATTTAATTTTTTCAAAGCTAGAAAGAGCTGCTCATACGCAGACCGGAAAACCGCATTGCGGCAATTTCCATAGCACTTGGTACAGGATCCGGGATTAATACATTTCAATGGAAATTAATGCCGGATCCGCAAGTGCGGTAGTGTTCCGTGATTTTGGCATGCTGCGGTATTTTGTCCGTAAAATACCGCATAAGGGACGGAACGGAAGACATCCTGATGCATACTGAACTGATTCTATTCAGAATGCATTGGGACAAAACTGATGCGTTTTTCCGGTATTCAGACCCTTTACCGGATTTCAATACCAGAAAAGAATAACGCTAGTGTGAAAGTACCCTGAGCTGTACTGATCCTGAGTTACATCCTGTATTATACTCCAGAGCTGCACTCACTATTCTGCTGGTGCAGTCACTGTGTACATACATTACTTATCCTGTACTGATCCTGAGTTACATCCTGTATTATACTCCAGAGCTGCACTCACTATTCTGCTGGTGCAGTCACTGTGTACATACATTACTTATCCTGTACTGATCCCGAGTTACATCCTGTATTATACTCCAGAGCTGCACTCACTATTCTGCTGATGCAGTCACTGTGTACATACATTACTTATCCTGTTCTGATCCTGAGTTACATCCTGTATTATACTCCAGAGCTGCACTCACTATTCTGCTGGTGGGATCACTGTGTACATACATTACTTATCCTGTACTGATCCTGAGTTACATCCTGTATTATACTCCAGAGCTGCACTCACTATTCTGCTAGTGCAGTCACTGTTTACATACATTACTGATCCTGCACTGATCCTGAGTTACATCCTGTATTATACTCCAGAGCTGTACTCACTATTCTGCTGGTGCAGTCACTGTGTACATACATTACTTATCCTGTACTGATCCTGAGTTACATCCTGTATTATACTCCAGAGCCGCACTTACTATTCTGCTGGTGCAGTCACTGTACATATATTACTTATCCTGTACTGATCCTGCGTTACATCCTGTATTATACTCCAGAGCTGCACTCACTATTCTGCTTCGTGCAGTCGCTGTTTACATACATTACTTATCCTCTACTGATCCTGAGTTGCATCCTGTATTACACTCCAGAGCTGCACTTACTATTCTGCTGGTGCAGTCACTAATGCATTACTTATCCTGTACTGATCCTGAGTTGCATATTGTACTGTATTGTATGTATTATACTCTAGAGCAGTATACTGTCCTCTGTAGTGTATATATATATAGTATACTGTCCTCTGTAGTATATATATATATATATATATATAGTATACTGTCCTCTGTAGTATATATACAGTATACTGTCCTCTGTAGTGTATATACAGTATACTGTCCTCTGTAGTATATATACAGTATACTGTCCTCTGTAGTATATATACAGTATACCGTCCTCAGTAGTATATATACAGTACACTGTCCTTTGTAGTATATATACAGTATACTGTCCCCTGTAGTATATATACAGTATACTGTCCTCTGTAGTGTATATACAGTATACTGTCCTCTGTAGTGTATATACAGTATACTGTCCTCTGTAGTATATATACAGTATACTGTCCTTTGTAGTATATATACAGTATACTGTCCTCTGTAGTATATATACAGTATACTGTCCTCTGTAGTGTATATATACAGTACTGACCTCTGTAGTATATATACAGAATACTGTCCTCTGTAGTATATATACAGTATACTGTCCTCTGTAGTGTATATATACAGTATACTGTCCTCTGTGGTGTATATACAGTATACTGTCCTCTGTAGTATATATACAGTATACTGTCCTCTGTAGTGTATATATACAGTATACTGTCCTCTGTAGTGTATATATACAGTATACTGTCCTCTGTAGTGTATATACAGTATACTGTCCTCTGTAGTATATATACAGTATACTGTCCTCTGTAGTGTATATACAGTATACTGTCCTCTGTAGTATATATACAGTATACTGTCCTCTGTAGTATATATATACAGTAGACTTTCCTCTGTAGTATATATACAGTATACTGTCCTCTGTAGTATATATACAGTATACTGTGCTCTGTAGTATATATATTGTATACTGTCCTCTGTAGTATATATACAGTATACTGTCCTCTGTAGTATATATACAGTATACTGTCCTCTGTAGTGTAGTATATATATACAGTATACTGTCCTCTGTAGTGTATATACAGTATACTGTCCTCTGTAGTATATATACAGTATACTGTCCTGTTTAGTATATATACAGTATACTCTCCTCTGTAGTATATATACAGTATACTGTCCTCTGTAGTATATATACAGTATACTGTCCTCTGTAGGTAGTATATATATACAGTAAACAGTCCTCTGTAGTATATATATACAGTATACTGTCCTCTGTAGTATATATACAGTATACCGTCCTCTGTAGTATATATATACAGTATACTGTCCTCTGTAGTATATATATACAGTATACTGTCCTCTGTAGTATATATACAGTATACGGTCCTCTGTAGTGTATATATACAGTATACTGTCCTCTGTAGTATATATACAGTCTACTGTCCTCTGTAGTATATATACAGTATACTGTCCTCTGTAGTGTAGTATATATATACAGTATACTGTCCTCTGTAGTGTATATACAGTATACTGTCCTCTGTAGTATATATACAGTATACTGTCCTGTGTAGTATATATACAGTATACTCTCCTCTGTAGTATATATACAGTATACTGTCCTCTGTAGTATATATACAGTATACTGTCCTCTGTAGTGTAGTATATATATACAGTATACAGTCCTCTGTAGTATATATATACAGTATACTGTCCTCTGTAGTATATATACAGTATACCGTCCTCTGTAGTATATATATACAGTATACTGTCCTCTGTAGTATATATATACAGTATACTGTCCTCTGTAGTATATATACAGTATACTGTCCTCTGTAGTATATATACAGTATACTGTCCTCTGTAGTATATATATACAGTATACTGTCCTCTGTAGTATATATATACAGTATACTGTCCTCTGTAGTATATATACAGTATATTGTCCTCTGTAGTGTATATATACAGTATACTGTCCTCTGTAGTATATATACAGTCTACTGTCCTCTGTAGTATATATACAGTATACTGTCCTCTGTAGTGTATATACAGTATACTGTCCTTTGTAGTGTATATATACAGTATACTGTCCTCTGTAGTATATATATATATACTCTATCTGCACTATCTTCTGCTCCTATAATGTAATTACCCCCCAGTCCCACTACCTCGCCCGGTCTCTATCTGCACTATCCTCCCTCCTATAATGTAATTATCCTCCCCCAGTCCCTAGTTTAAACACTCCTCCAACCTTCTAGCTATCTTTCTCCCCAACACAGCTGCCCCTTCCCCATTGAGGTGCAGCCCGTCCCTACGATAGAGCCTGTACAGAGAAGTCGGCCCAGTTCTCCAGGAACCCGAACCCCTTCTTCCTACACTGGTTCTTGACCCACTTGTTAACCTCCCTAATCTCCGCTGCCTTTCTGGTGTGGTCTCGTGGTTGAGAACACACTGATCTTCACTGGTTCTCTAGGTGCTCCCTGTACCCACCTAATGCACACCTCTCCAAAACTACAGAAAGGTGCCTGCATTCACCAGATGCGGAGGAGAGCAGGAATGATCTATGTACCCGTCCCTCGGCCTTCTCTAAATTGTTTTTCGTGCAGTTTTTGTAGCAAGACATGTTGGGAGTAACTTGCAGATTTTTGGTGATTTCCTTTTCTTTCTACCATCCCATTTTTGGTGGACTTTGCCACGAACATGACCATGAAGAGAGGGGGTTATGTTGATCGGCATGAAGGGGTGTCTAAACAGTTTGGGGGCCATTTCCATTTTGAAAGCCATTGCTTTGGGATTTAGGTGAGAGAGGGTTGGTTCATGTTCTTTTCCCAAGTCTGCTGAGTGCTCTTCTTGGTTTGATGCCTGAGCTGTCCCACCTGCCCCTCCATGCTGTGTCACTGACACACGTAGAGTCTGCAGCTGCATCCCCTCCTCCTTCGTGTCTTTTCATTTCTGTATCACTCTTAGGGGATCATTGGTGACTGAGGTCTTGTGGACATTGACAGACCCTGCAGCCCCAGTGTAGCCCTAGGTGCAGACCCATAAAACTGAAGTGTGTCAGTCACAGTCTATGAGACACTAGCTGACAAGCCGCATATCTGTGTGTATTCAATCCTATGCAAGACTTTTACCATTTATGCGAAGAATACAGAATCACTAGTCCAACATGCGTTTCGCCCACAGAAGCCATTCTCAGCTGTCACTGAATGGCTACAGTCACTGTCCCGCACCAACGTGGATCATTATATTCACATTTCATTTTTGATTTAAGAGCCGTGCATCAGTGGGTGTTGTGGAAAATCATACCCACGCGTTTTGTGCCATGTAATTAAATAAAATCTTGTTACTCTCTCATGATTACATGTGTTGGCCTCTAACGCACCCTCCGTGTTTAGACATGAGGTGGTTTCTTTACAAACACTAGCTGGATGCACGGAGACCTACAGGGAAGATGTGGAGCGATCAGACAGAAGCCATCTGCTCCTCCTGGAAACACTTAAGAGATGTTGTGCAGAGATGCGGTCAGCGTGACGTCACTGCGCTGGTGTCCTCTTACTTCTATTAACATGGAATTAATCTGTGACATTCAAACATTAGCTGTATGGTCTGTATGTAGTGAGCTTCCCTAGTGGTTGTTGTATAATCTGTATACAGTTAGCTCCCTAGTGGTGGCTGTATAATCTGTATGTAGTGAGCTCCTTCTATTGGTGGCTGTATAATCTGTATGTATTGAGCTCCTTCTATTGGTGGCTGTATAATCTGTATGTAGTGAGCTCTCTGTACTGATGGTTGTATAATCTGTATGTAGTGAGCTCCTCCTAGAGGTGGCTGTATAATCTGCATGTAGTGCGCTCCCTCTAGTGGTGGCTGTATAATCTGTATGTAGTGAGCTCCTCTAGTGGTGGCTGTATAATCTGTATGTAGTGAGCTCCCTCTAGTGGTGGCTGTATAATCTGTATGTAGTGAGCTCTCCTTAGTGGTGGCTGTATAATCTGTATGTAGTGGGCTCACTGTAGTGGTGGCTATATAATCTTTATGTAGTGAGTTCCTTCTATTGGTGGATGTATAATCTGTATGTAGTGAGCTCCCTCTAGTGGTGGCTGTTTAATCTGTATGTACTGAGCTTCCTCTAGTGGTGGCTGTGTAATCTGTATGAAGTGAGCTCCCTCTAGTGGTGACTGTATAACCTGTATATAGTGAGTTCCCTCTAGTGGTGGTTGTATATTCTGTATGTGGAGAGCTCCCTCTAGTGGTGGCTGTATAATCTGTATATATTGAGATCCCTCTAGTGGCGACTGTATAATCTGTATGTAGTGAGCTCCCTCTAGTGACGACTGTATAATCTGTATGTAGTGAGTTCCCTCTAGTGGTGGTTGTATACTCTGTATGTGGTGAGCTCCCTCTAGTGGTGGTTGTATAATCTGTATGTAGTGAGTTCCCTCTAGTGGTGGCTGTATAATCTGTATGTAGTGAGCTCCCCCTAGTGGTGACTGTATAATCTGTATGTAGTGAGCTCCCTCTAGTGGTGGCTGTATAATCTGTATGTAATGAGGTCCCTCTAGTGGTGGCTGTATAATCTGAATGTAGTGAGCTCCCTCTAGTGGTTGCTGTATAATCTGTATAAGGTGAGCTCCCTCTAGTGGTGACTGTATAATGTGTATGTAGTGATCTCCCTCTAGTGGTGGCTGTATAATCTGTATGTAGTGAGCTTCCTCTAGTGGCAGCTGTATAATCTGTATGTAGTGAGCTCCCTCTAGTGGTGGCTGTAAAATCTGTAAGTAGTGAGCTCCCTCTAGTGGTGGCTGTATAATCTGTATGTAGTGAGCTCCCTCTAGTGGTGGCTGTATAATCTGTATGTAATGAGCTCCCTCTAGTGGTGACTGTATAATCTGTATGTAGTGAGCTCCCTCTAGTGGTGGCTGTATAATCTGTATGTAGTGAGCTCCCTCTAGTGGTGGCTGTATAATCTGTATGTAGTGAGCTCCCCTAGTGGAGACTGTATAATCTGTATGTATTGAGATTCCTCTAGTGGTGGCTGTATAATCGGTATGTAGTGAGCTCCCTCTAGTGGTGGCTGTTTAATCGGTATGTAGTGAGCTCCCTCTAGTGTTGCCTCTATCGTCTGTATGTAGTGAGCTCCCTCTAGTGGTGGCTGTATAATCTGTATGTAGTGAGCTCCCTCTAGTGTTGCCTCTATCGTCTGTATGTAGTGAGCGCCCTCTAGTGGTGGCTGTATAATCTGTATGTAGTGAGCTCACTCTAGTGGTGGCTGTATAATCTGTATGTAGTGAGCTCCCTCTAGTGATGACTGTATAATCTGTATGTAGTGAACTCCCTACAGTGGTGGATGTATAATCTGTATGTAGTGAGCTCTCTCTAGTGGTGGCTGTATAATCTGTATGTACTGAGCTCCCCCTAGTGGTGACTGTATAATCTGTATGTAGTGAGCTCCCTCTAGTGGTGGCTGTATAATCTGTATATAGTGAGCTCTCTCTAGTGGTGGCTGTATAATCTGTATATAGTGAGCTCTCTCTAGTGGTGGCTGTATAATCTGTATGTACTGAGCTCCCCCTAGTGGTGACTGTATAATCTGTATGTAGTGAGCTCCCTCTAGTGGTGGATTTATAATCTGTATGCAGTGATCTCCCTCTAGTGGTGGCTGTATAATCTGTATGTAGTGAGCTCTCTCTAGTAGTGGCTGTATAATCAGTATTTAGTGAGCTCCCTGTAGTGTTGGCTCTATGGTCTGTATGAAGTGAGATCCCTCTAGTGGTGGCTGTATAATCTGTATGTAGTGAGCTCCCCCTAGTGTTGCCTGTATAATCTGTATGAGGTGAGCTCCCTCTAATGGTGGCTGCATAATCTGTATGTAGTGAGCTCCCTCTAGTGGTGGCTGTATAATCTGTATGTAGTGAGCTCCCCCTAGTGGTGGCTGTATTATCTGTATGTAGTGAGCTCCCTCTAGTGGTGGCTGTATAATCTGTATATAGTGAGCTCTCTCTAGTGTTGGCTGTATAATCTGTATGTACTGAGCTCCCTCTAGTGGTGACTGTATAATCTGTATGTAGTGAGCTCCCTCTAGTGGTGGCTGTATAATCTGTATGTAATGAGCTCCCTCTAGTGGTGACTGTATAATCTGTATGTAGTGAGCTCCCTGTAGTGGTGGCTGTATAATCTGTATGTAGTGAGCTCCCCCTAGTGGTGGCTGTATAATCTGTATGTACTGAGCTCTCTGTAGTGGTGGCTGTATAATCTATATGTAGTGAGCTCTCTCTAGTGGTGGCTGTATAATCTGTATGTAGTGAGCTCCCTCTAGTGGTGGCTGTATAATCTGTATGTAGTGAGCTCCCCTAGTGGAGACTGTATAATCTGTATGTAGTGAGATTCCTCTAGTGGTGGCTGTATAATCTGTATGTAGTGAGCTCTCTCTAGTGGTGGCTGTATAATCTGTATATAGTGAGCTTCCTCTAGTGGTGGCTGTATAATCTGTATGTAGTGAGCTCCCTCTAGTGGTGGCTGTATAATCTGTATGTAGTGAGCTCCCTCTAGTGGTGGCTGTATAATCTGCATGTAGTGAGCTCCCTCTAGTAGTGACTGTATAATATGTATGTAGTGAGCTCCCTCTAGTGGTGGCTGTATAATCTGTATGTAGTGAGCTCCCCTAGTGGTGGCTGTATAATCTGTATGTACTGAGCTCGGTCTAGTGGTGGCTGTATAATCTGTATGTAGTGAGCTCCTCTAGTGGTGGCTGTATAATCTGTATGTAGTGAGCTCCCTCTAGTGGTGACTGTATAATCTGTATGTAGTGAGCTCCCTCTAGTGGTGACTGTATAATATGTATGTAGTGAGCTCCCTCTAGTGGTGGCTGTATAATCTGTATGTAGTGAGCTCCCCCTAGTGGTGGCTGTATAATCTGTATGTACTGAGCTCGGTCTAGTGGTGGCTGTATAATCTGTATGTAGTGAGCTCCCTCTAGTGGTGGTTGTATAATCTGTCTGTAGTGAGCTCCCTCTAGTGGTGGTTATAGGCAGACATAATATTGGGACTTTGAATCTCTGAATTAGTAAGCTGTGGTCTGACGACTTAACAATTTTTTAAGATGTTAGGAGTTGTAGTTGATTTTTTTCACGTTGTACTGCAATAACAAAGCTGGTTCCAGGACAGCTTACTTATAGACTGGTGATACATAAAGAGGATGATGAGGATTATGGTCCATGTAACAAACTCTTCTATATCACAGTGCTGCAGTAAATGTGCTGCCACTTCAGAGTATTTGTGTGACCCGCATGCCAGAAGATTTCCCCCAGATAGTTGTCAGATTTGCAGTAATTCATTTTTACATAATTCCCATCATTTTAAGGTGCCCTCTTTCCTACCCTCATGGCACCTCGTCCTGATCGCCAGGAGACTCTACGCCTGATTGTTAGAAAATTTTTAGCTGTTAGACTGGGGTCAAGGGCCGGATCAGCACACATGGGGCCCCGAGCCAAGGGACACTGCGTGGAGAATTCATTAAAAAGTACAGAAAGTAAACTGTTTATTTGTGCAGCTAAAGCCGAGAGCAGCGAATACGCAAGGAGACGGCGCAGTGCGGACTCATCAGCCGCGTCGCACCTTCACTGTCCCCTCGTCCACTTACTTATATGGTAACGGTGGGGGCAGATGAGCAGAAGCCGAATATGTAGAGAGTCGTCTATACGCTGCTTGTATGTATGGAGCCAGATACAGCGCTCAGCCTGGAACGACTGTCAGCCGGACACCCAGAGACGACTCGGCCCTTCCTCTCTCAACCCTCCTGGCAGTCTGTGTGCTGAGACGTGCCGTACTGAAGAGTAGAGCGTCAGACATAATCAGTGAGCATATGTGAATTAGTCCATCAGTAGTCCGTCAGACTGAGCGGTGCAGAAACCAGTGGTCGACATACACCGCAATCTACTCCGCCGTGTCCTGCATGAACACGTTATCGTGCGAAACCCGGCGCAGGAGTGAGGATGTCATGTGAACCGCCTGCGCGGGACGCAGCAACACAGGCCACAGATCGGAAGAGGTCTGTGGCCTTCAGTGCAGATGGCGGCGGGGAATAGGAGGGACATTAGTGTATGCAGTGACATACTGGGAGCATCAAGGAAGGGAGCATTGTATACTGGCACTGGGGAAGGGGAAGCATTATATACTGGCACTGGGAAGGGGAAGCATTATATACTGGGGATGGAGGCAGCATTATATACTGGGGATGGAGGCAGCATTATATACTGGCACTGGGGAAGGGGAAGCATTATATACTGGGGATGGAGGCAGCATTATATACTGGGGATGGAGGCAGCATTATATACTGGCACTGGGGATGGAGGCAGCATAATATCCTGGGGATGGAGGCAGCTAGTGTTGGCGCGAATATTCGAATAGCGAATTTTTTAGCGAATATCGGCACTCGCTAATTCGCGAATATTTCGAATATAGCGCTATAAATTCGCTATTTCGAATATTCGTTTTTTGTTTTTTTTTGTTATATTTTTTCTTTCCCTCTTCCCAACAGTAGTTCTTACCTGTCCTGAGGATTCCTGGCTTCCTGGCTGCTCTAGTCAGTGCCCATTGCCGCTTCTGCCGACTTCCGTGCTCATGGAGCGTCCCCATCCATGGGAACGTCTCCATATACTAAAATGTACTGTCGGTTTGAGGAATTACGTTGAAATCGCAATGCGATTAATTCAAGTTATATTAATCGCATTGCGATTTCAACTTAGAGCTGGGTTTATAATGGGTCAGCTTGCTAGAATGAGCGAAGTTAACGAATATGGAATATAGCAGCACTGCTAAGTTGAATTCGCAATGCGATTAATTTAACTTAAAGTAATCGCATTGCGATTTCAACTTAGCACTGCTAGTGCCACTGCTATATTCCATATTCGTTAATTCTAACCTATGTAAGATAGCAGTGCTAAGTTGAAATCGCAATGCGATTACTTCAAGTTAAATTAATCGCATTGCGAATTCAACTTAGCAGTGCTGCTATATTCCATATTCGTTAACTTCGTTCATTGAATCGTTAACTTCGTTCATTCTAGCAAGCTGACCCATTATAAACCCAGCTCTAAGTTGAAATCGCAATGCGATTAATATAACTTGAATTAATCGCATTGCGATTTCAACATAATTCCTCAAATCCGACAGTACATTTTAGTATATGGAGATGTTCCCATGGTGATGGGGACGCTCCATGAGCAAGGAACTTTATGGTTGGCTTGGTAGAATTAGCGAATAGCGAATATGACGAATGTATTCGTCATATTCCTCAAAACGAAGATAGCGAGTATTCTACATCTTCGTTTTAGCAACCTATTCGTCAACCTCGCTAATTCTAGCAATCAAATAGGAAGGTTGACTATAGAGACAGCTGTGTTAAATTCGCTATGCGATTTTTTTTTTTAATAGAATAATTATATTACTTGATATAATTATTATAATTATTCTATTTATTAAAAAAATATATATAAATAATCGCATAGCGAATTAAACACAGTTGTCTCTATAGTCAACCTTCCTATTTGATTGCTAGAATTAGCAAGTTGACTGAATAGGTTGCTAAAGCGAAGATGTAGAATACTTCGTTATCTTCGTTTTGAGGAATATGACGAATACATTCGTCATATCCGTCATCTTCGCTATAATTCTAGATATGAAACCAATAGGAAAGTAGCCTTAAGTTAAAATCGCAATACGCGATTATTTAAATCGCATATTAATCGCGGTAACTAGAATAATGACGAATATTCGATTTCGACGAATATGAAACGAATATTCATTCGAATATTCGCGAATTTCGTCGAAATCGAATATGGCACATGCCGCTCATCACTAGAGGCAGCATTATATACTGGGGATGGAGGCAGCATTATATACTGGCACTAGGGAAGGGGGAAGCATTATATACTGGGGATGGAGGCAGCATTATATACTGGGGATGGAGGCAGCATTATATACTGGGGATGGAGGCAGCATTATATCCTGGGGATGGAGGCAGCATTATATACTGGCACTGGGGATGGAGGCAGCATTATATACTGGCACTGGGGATGGAGGCAGCATTATATACTGGGGAAGGGGGCAGCATTATATACTGGCACTGGGGATGGAGGCAGCATTATATACTGGGGAAGGGGCAGCATTATATACTGGGGATGGAGGCAGCATTATATACTGGGGATGGAGGCAGCATTATATACTGGGGATGGAGGCAGCATTATATACTGGGGATGGAGGCAGCATTATATACTGGGGATGGAGGCAGCATTATATACTGGGGATGGAGGCAGCATCATATACTGGGGATGGAGCGGCATTACATACTGGGGATGGAGGCAGCATTACATACTGGGGATGGAGGCAGCATTATATACTGGGGATGGAGGCAGCATTATATCCTGGGGATGGAGGCAGCATTATATACTGGGGATGGAGGCAGCATTATATACTGGGGATGGAGGCAGCATCATATTCTGGGGATGGAGGCAGCATTATATAATGGCACTAGGAAGGGGAAGCATTATATACTGGGGATGGAGGCAGCATTATATACTGGGGATGGAGGCAGCATTATATCCTGGGGATGGAGGCAGCATTATATACTGGGGATGGAGGCAGCATCATATACTGGGGATGGAGGCAGCATTATATCCTGGGGATGGAGGCAGCATTATATACTGGGGATGGAGGCAGCATCATATACTGGGGATGGAGGCAGCATTATATACTGGGGATGGAGGCAGCATTATATACTGGGGATGGAGGCAGCATCATATACTGGGGATGGAGGCACCATTATACGTTATACTGGCACTGGGGATGGAGGCAGCATTATATACTGGGGATGGAGGCAGCATTATATACTGCGGATGGAGGCAGCATTATATACTGGGGATGGAGGCAGCATCATATACTGGGGATGGAGGCAGCATTACATACTGGGGATGGAGGCAGCATTATATACTGCGGATGGAGGCAGCATTATATACTGGGGATGGAGGCAGCATCATATACTGGGGATGGAGACAGCATTATATACTGGGGATGGAGGCAGCATTATATACTGGGGATGGAGGCATCATCATATTCTGGGGATGGAGGCAGCATTATATACTGGCACTAGGAAGGGGAAGCATTATATACTGGGGATGGAGGCAGCATTATATACTGGGGATGGAGGCAGCATTATATCCTGGGGATGGAGGCAGCATTATATACTGGGGATGGAGGCAGCATCATATACTGGGGATGGAGGCAGCATTATATCCTGGGGATGGAGGCAGCATTATATACTGGGGATGGAGGCAGCATCATATACTGGGGATGGAGGCAGCATTATATACTGGGGATGGAGGCAGCATTATATACTGGGGATGGAGGCAGCATCATATACTGGGGATGGAGGCACCATTATACGTTATACTGGCACTGGGGATGGAGGCAGCATTATATACTGGGGATGGAGGCAGCATTATATACTGCGGATGGAGGCAGCATTATATACTGGGGATGGAGGCAGCATCATATACTGGGGATGGAGGCACCATTATACGTTATACTGGCACTGGGGATGGAGGCAGCATTATATACTGGGGATGGAGGCACCATTATATAATGGCACTAGGGAAGGGGAAGCATTATATACTGGGGATGGAGGCAGCATCATATACTGGGGATGGAGGCACCATTATACATTATACTGGCACTGGGGATGGAGGCAGCATTATATACTGGGGATAGGGGCACCATTATATAATGGCACTGGGGAAGGGGAAGCATTATATACTGGGGATGGAGGCAGCATTATATACTGGGGATGGAGGCAGCATTATATACTGGGGATGGAGGCAGTATTATATACTGGGGAAGGGGGCAGCATTATATACTGGGGATGGAGGCAGCATTATATACTGGGGATGGAGGCAGCATTATATACTGGGGATGGAGGCAGCATTATATACTGGGGATGGAGGCAGCATTATATACTGGCACTGGGGATGGAGGCAGCATTATGTACTGGGGATGGAGGCAGCATTATATACTGGCACTGGGGATGGAGGCAGCATTATATACTGGGGAAGGGGGCAGCATTATATACTGGGGAAGGGGGCAGCATTATATACTGGGGATGGAGGCAGCATTATATACTGGCACTGGGGAAGGAGGCAGCATTATATACTGGGATGGAGGCAGCATTATATACTGGGGATGGAGGCAGCATTATATACTGACACTCGGGATGGAGGCAGCATTATATACTGACACTCGGGATGGAGGCAGCATTATATACTGACACTCGGGATGGAGGCAGCATTATATACTGACACTCGGGATGGAGGCAGCATTATATACTGACACTCGGGATGGAGGCAGCATTATATACTGACACTCGGGATGGAGGCAGCATTATATACTGGCGATGGAGGCAGCATTATATACTGGGGATGGAGGCAGCATTATATACTGGCACTGGGGATGGAGGCAGCATTATATACTGGGGATGGAGGCAGCATCATATACTGGGGATGGAGGCAGCATTATATACTGGGGATGGAGGCACCATTATATACTGGGGATGGAGGCAGCATTATATACTGGCACTGGGGATGGAGGCAGCATTATATACTGGGGATGGAGGCAGCATTATATACTGGGGAAGGGGGCAGCATTATATACTGGGGATGGAGGCAGCATTATATACTGGGGATGGAGGCAGCATTATATACTGGGGATGGAGGCAGCATTATATACTGGGGATGGAGGCAGCATTATATACTGGGGATGGAGGCAGCATTATATAATGGCACTAGGGAAGGGGAAGCATTATATACTGGGGATGGAGGCAGCATTATATACTGGGGATGGAGGCAGCATTATATACTGGGGATGGAGGCAGCATTATATACTGGGGATGGAGGCAGCATCATATACTGGGGATGGAGGCAGCATTATATACTGGGGATGGAGGCAGCATTAAATACTGGGATGGAGGCAGCATTATATACTGGGGATGGAGGCAGCATTATATACTGGGGATGGAGGCAGCATTATATACTGGGGATGGAGGCAGCATTATATACTGGCACTGGGGAAAGGTGCAGGATTATATGCTGGCACCAAGAGGGAGCAGCATTATATACTGGCACTGGGGAAAGGGGCAGCATTATACTAGCTCCAAGAGGGGTCAACATTATATACTGGCACTAGGGGCAGGCAGCATTATATACTGGCACTAGGGGCAGGCAGCATTATATACTGGCACTAGGGGCAGGCAGCATTATATACTGGCACTAGGGGAGGGAGCTTTCTATACTGGCACTAGGGGCAGGCAGCATTATGTACTGGCACTAGGGGCAGGCAGCATTATATACTGGCACTAGGGGGAGGGAGCTTTCTATACTGGCACTAGGGGCAGGCAGCATTATGTACTGGCACTAGGGGCAGGCAGCATTATATACTGGCACTAGGGGCAGGCAGCATTATATACTGGCACTAGGGGCAGGCAGCATTATATACTGGCACTAGGGAGGGAGCTTTCTATACTGGCACTAGGGGCAGGCAGCATTATGTACTGGCACTAGGGGCAGGCAGCATTATATACTGGCACTAGGGGCAGGCAGCATTATATACTGGCACTAGGGGCAGGCAGCATTATACACTGGCACTAGGGGCAGGCAGCATTATATACTGGCACTAGGGGCAGGCAGCATTATATACTCGCACTAGGGGGAGGGAGCATTATATACTCGCACTAGGGGGAGGGAGCTTTATATACTGGTACTATGGGGGTACATTATATACACTACTCACAAAAAGTTAGATATATTTGGCTTTCAGGTTCATTTAATGGAAAACTCAAAAAGTTCCGGCTCCAGTGATATTACATCATGAAAGTCGGACATTTAAGTAGAAGCAGCGATGGTGATTTCCTCATCTCAAACAATTTATTAAAACAAAAGCCGACACCGTTGGTGGGTATGCCTCCACAAAATGTCAGTGTCTCAGGAACTTGTCCTATGGCCTTGAGCATCAATTACAGCCTGACAACGACGTCTCCTGCTGTTCACAAGTCAACTTATTGTCTGCTGAGGCATGGCATCTGCAACAGGCGCCTCCCCTAGGGCCCTCTATATATAAAGCGCGTCCCAGATGTAGGAATGCCGAGTGGTATAGTGCAGCCTAAAATGTCTCTCTATGCGTGTCACGGTGCTCCTACCTGGATAGGGCTGGACCCCAGGCATTGGCTCTGAAGCAATAAATAGGGAAATAATTGAGGGATTTGAAGTCCAGACTTTGTATGTAGCTGAACAGCAGCTTTACTTGAATAACGTTCATCAGAAACAGTCTTCGAGCTTTGTCTTGGTCCCAACAGGCTTTAGTATTAAACTGGCAGGCTTCTCCAATAACTCTGCTTGCTTTCCCTCTGACTCTGATGTACTGACAGGGTTGCTTAATATACTGTTACTTCTGTATGCTGCACTTCTCTCTTTGGTCTGACTTATGGTTATGCCAGGAAACGTTCCTTCTGGCTCCTGAGGCTTCTGCCTCCATGGGCAGCAGAGCTTAAGGTGCAGGCGTGGGAATGTCCAGCAGAGACGTGCCTCTGCACTCCTGTCCCCTAGTAGGGGGTAAGCTAGACTAACTCGAAACTGGTCCCCACCCTTCCTGCAGGAAGTGGGACTAACCCACTTCTCCCCAGAGGGAAGTTTGAATGGAATGGTAAGTTCCATTCTATCTAAGTGTAGCTCTGCCGTGTTTGCTGCCACCTGCTGGTGAACCAGGCACATTACATGAAATAAACCGTGACATAACATTAGAAATGCACAGTGTGGAGGCCCTGGAATAAATACACAAGATAACATGAGGTTAGACCAATAAAGACAGTAGCAGGGTGCAGGAATGGTAACACCACTCTGGGATGTTACACATCCTTCTTCTTGAAGGGCGACCCTCAGGTCATTGAGGTTCTGGGGTAGAGAGCCTCTACACGGCGACTCAGCTGATCCCATAGGTTTTCAATGGGATTCAGGTTGGAGAAAGTGCAGCCGCTCCATCTGAGGTCCCCCAGTCTCCAGCAGCCGCTCCATGTGAGGTCCCTCGGTCTCCATCAGCCGCTCCATGTGAGGTCCCCCGGTCTCCAGCAGCCGCTCCATGTGAGGTCCCCGGTCTCCAGCAGCCGCTCCATGTGTGGTCCCCAGTCTCCAGCAGCCGCTCCATGTGAGGTCCCTCGGTCTCCATCAGCCGCTCCATGTGAGGTCCCCGGTCTCCAGCAGCCGTTACATGTGAGGTCCCCCAGTCTCCAGCAGCCGCTCCATGTGAAGTCCCCAGTCTCCAGCAGCCGCTCCATGTAGGCTCCCTGGTCTCCAGCAGCCGCTCCATGTGAGGTCCCCAGTCTCCAGCAGCCGCTACATGTGAGGTCCCCGGTCTCCAGCAGCCGCTCCATGTGAGGTCTCCCAGGCTCCAGCAGCCGTTCCCTAATGATGCGACCTCGATGGGCTGGAGCATTGTCCTCCATGAAGATGACATTAGGCCTATGTTGTTCCTGCAGAGACACAATGACCGGATTAATGATGTTCTTCAAGTGGTATGGGCTGTCACTGGACCATTCACAAAGTGTAGGGCAGTTCTGTATTAACTAGAAACACCTGCCCACACTGTAACACCGCCACCACCACCAAAGGCTAGTCTGGTGACAGCAGTGGCTGATGCACAGCGCTCTCCTTGGCGTCTCCAATATTTTTGGTGGCCATCATTTCTGCTCAGCGTGAAATGACTTTCATCAGTGAACAGCACTGAGGCCCAACGGTCTCTCGTCCAGCATAGATGCTCCCTGGCCCAAGCAAGACGATGACGCCTGTGCCTGGTGGTGTGGTCAGGTTCACAATGAAGCGGTCATCAGTGTGGGATGTGGCCAAAGGACGTCCACGTTCCAGTCTCTGTATCTCTGATACAACCTGCTGATGACACTCTGTGACACTCTAAGCTCAGGGGCCACATCCTTCTGAGAACATCCTGCTTGAAGCCTCGCAATGGCAAGGTACTGTAAATCAATTGTTAGGTGTCTTCTTGGTCTCATGATGTAAAAATGTGATCAGCATGATGAGGAGGACTGTTTAAAGAGGACCTTTCACTGGTCCACAGTTTATCAGTTAAATATATCTACATTGAGAGCGGCACCCAGGGATGTCCCTGCACTTACTTGTATCCCTGGGTGCCGCTCCGTTCGACCGCTGTAGCCCCAGGTACCGGCGCTCCTGCTGCTGTAATTTTGCCTGGGGCGGAGACTTCTTCTTTTGCCCTGGGCGTCTCCTTCTCACAGGGCTGGAGCGCTGGCCAATCGCAGCGCTCAGCTCATATCCTGAATATGATACCGGGGGCTACAGAGGACGAACGGAGCGGCACCCAGGGATACAAGTAAGTGCAGGGACATCCCTGGGTGCCGCTCTCAATGTAGATATATTTAACTGATAAACTGTGGACCAGTGAAAGGTCCTCTTTAAATGCCAATTCTAATTGAACCAGGAAATGTATTGGGCGATTTATGGGTCAAACACCTGTTGTGAATTTTGCCATTAAGCTCCTTGTTAGAGAACA
Source organism: Bufotes viridis (assembly GCA_033119425.1). Taxonomy (NCBI): domain Eukaryota; kingdom Metazoa; phylum Chordata; class Amphibia; order Anura; family Bufonidae; genus Bufotes; species Bufotes viridis. The sequence goes on from CM065592.1 coordinate 433,553,083, forward strand.
GCAAGTTGTGCAAAAAGACCTGAAACATTGAAGAGTTGAACATGTGCATTCAGAAGTTTAGAGAAGGTCACATTACGTTCACCTGTAAAGGCTTAGAGGGCATTTTAGGTTCATCCTGAAATTTAACCCACAAGTCAAATATCCCTAACTTTTTGTTAGTAGTGTAGATACTGGAATTATGGTGGGAGCAATATATATACATATCAGGGGTGTGGAATTCGTATCGCCCGACGCCCCGGACATGTAGTTCCGGGCAAGTAGTTTGTGCGGGTAGCAGGGCTAGGGTGGCAGCGGGTTTTCATCTGATGCACGGCCCGGCAGCACGTTCAGACTGCTTACCGCACTGTGATCAGCGCTGTGCAGGCCGGGAGCAGAGGAGTGCGCCGCGGGACAGAAGTCATCCAGTTCCCAGCAGAAGCGCAGAGTCAGCGATTGTGGCTGAAGTAGTAGTGGGAGCTCCTGTCTCCTCACATGGTGGCAGCTTGTGCTCCGATAGTCCAGCAGGTAGTGTGTGTTGTACCTGCAGGGTGTGCGGTGACTCCTCCGGCCGAGATGTAGAGGATGCTCTCCTGTCAGGCTGCAGCTCTGCTTCTTCTCCCTGGCGCTGAAGCAAGGAGTGCTGCCAGGTTCCAGCCACTCACCCTCCATGTATGGGGTGGGAAATGCCCCATTATGGCATGTACATAACATTAAAGGGCCCCAGTATGGCATATATATTAAAGGGATTCACTGCCCCAGTATGGCATATATATTTAAGGGATTCACTGCCCCAGTATGGCGTGGCTGCCCCCATACAGTATAAATAATGTCTCCTTGTGGCCCCCTACAGTATAACGTCTCCTTGTGGCTGCCCAATACAGTATAACGTCTCCTTGTGGCTGCCCCATACAGTATAATGTCTCCTTGTGACTGCCCCATACAGTATAACGTCTCATTGTGGCTGCCCCATACAGTATAATGTCACCTTGTGGCTGCCCCATACAGTATAGCGTCTCCTTGTGGCCTCCCTACAGTATAACGTCTCCTTGTGGCTGCCCCCATACAGTATAACGTCTCCTTGTGGCTGCCCCCATACAGTATAACGTCTCCTTGTGGCTGCCCCATACAGTATAACGTCTCCTTGTGGCTGCCCCCATACAGTATAATGTCACCTTGTTGCTGCCCCCATACAGTATAATGTCTCATTGTGGCCCCCATACAGTATAATGTCTCCTTGTGGCTGCCTGATACAGTATAACGTCTCCTTGTGGCTGCCCCCATACAGTATAACGTCTCCTTGTGGCTGCCCCCATACAGTATAACATCTCCTTGTGGCTGCCCCATACAGTATAACGTCTCCTTGTGGCTGCCCCCATACAGTATAATGTCTCATTGTGGCTGCCCCCATACAGTATAACGTCTCCTTGTGGCTGCCCGATACAGTATAATGTCTCCTTGTGGCTGCCCCCATACAGTATAACGTCTCCTTGTGGCTGCCCCCATTCAGTATAACGTCTCCTTGTGGCTGCCCAATACAGTATAACGTCTCCTTGTGGCTGCCCCATACAGTATAATGTCTCCTTGTGACTGCCCCATACAGTATAACGTCTCATTGTGGCTGCCCCCATACAGTATAACGTCTCCTTGTGGCTTCCCCGATACAGTATAATGTCTCCTTGTGGCTGCCCCATACAGTATAACGTCTCCTTGTGGCTGCCCTCATACAGTATAATGTCTCCTTGTGGCTGCCCCCATACAGTATAACATCTCCTTGTGGCTGCCCCCATACAGTATAACGTCTCCTTGTGGCTGCCCCATACAGTATAGCGTCTCCTTGTGGCTGCCCCATACAGTTTAACGTCTCCTGTGGCTGCCCCATACAGTATAACGTCTCCTTGTGGCTGCCCCCATACAGTATAACGTCTCCTTGTGGCTGCCCCATACACCATAACGTCTCCTTGTGGCTGCCCCATACAGTATAATGTCTCCTTGCGGCTGCCCCCATACAGTATAACGTCTCCTTGTGGCTGACCCCATACAGTATAATGTCTCCTTGGGGCTGCCCCCATACAGTATAACGTCTCCTTGTGGCTGCCCCATACAGTATAACGTCTCCTTGTGGCTGCCCCATACAGTATAACGTCTCCTTGTGGCTGCCCCATACAGTATAACGTCTCCTTGTGGCTGCCCCCATACAGTATAACGTCTCCTTGGCTGCCCCATACAGTAACGTCTCTTGCCTACAGTATAACGTCTCCTTGTGCCCATACAGTATAACGTCTCCTTGTGGCTGCCCCATACAGTATAACGTCTCCTTGTGGCTGCCCCATACAGTATAATGTCTCCTTGTGGCTGCCCCACAGTATAACGTCTCCTTGTGGCTGCCCCATACAGTATAATGTCTCCTTGTGGCTGCCCCCATACAGTATAACGTCTCCTTGTGGCTGCCCCCATACAGTATAACGTCTCCTTGTGGCTGCCCCATACAGTATAACGTCTCCTTGTGGCTGCCCCATACAGTATAACGTCTCCTTGTGGCTGCCCCCATACAGTATAACGTCTCCTTGTGGCTGCCCCCATACAGTATAACGTCTCCTTGTGGCTGCCCCCATACAGTATAACGTCTCCTTGTGGCTGCCCCCATACAGTATAACGTCTCCTTGTGGCTGCCCCCATACAGTATAACGTCTCCTTGTGGCTGCCCCATACAGTATAACGTCTCCTTGTGGCTGCCCCCATACAGTATAACGTCTCCTTGTGGCTGCCCCATACAGTATAACGTCTCCTTGTGGCTGCCCCCATACAGTATAACGTCTCCTTGTGGCTGCCCCATACAGTATAACGTCTCCTTGTGGCTGCCCCATACAGTATAACGTCTCCTTGTGGCTGCCATACAGTATAACGTCTCCTTGTGGCTGCCCCATACAGTATAAAGTCTCCTTGGCCCCCATACAGTATACGTCTCCTTGTGGCTGCCCATACAGTATAACATCTCCTTGTGGCTGCCCCCATACAGTATAATGTCTCCTTGTGGCCCCCATACAGTATAACGTCTCCTTGTGGCTGCCCCCATACAGTATAACGTCTCCTTGTGGCTGCCCCATACAGTATAACGTCTCCTTGTGGCTGCCCCCATACAGTATAACGTCTCCTTGTGGCTGCCCCATACAGTATAACGTCTCCTTGTGGCTGCCCCATACAGTATAACGTCTCCTTGTGGCTGCCCCCATACAGTATAACGTCTCCTTGTGGCTGCCCCCATACAGTATAACGTCTCCTTGTGGCTGCCCCATACAGTATAATGTCTCCTTGTGGCTGCCCCCATACAGTATAACGTCTCCTTGTGGCTGCCCTCATACAGTATAATGTCTCCTTGTGGCTGCCCCCATACAGTATAACGTCTCCTTGTGCTGCCCCCATACAGTATAACGTCTCCTTGTGGCTGCCCCATACAGTATAACGTCTCCTTGTGGCTGCCCCATACAGTATAACGTCTCCTTGTGGCTGCCCCATACAGTATAACGTCTCCTTGTGGCTGCCCTCATACAGTATAATGTCTCCTTGTGGCTGCCCCATACAGTATAACGTCTCCTTGTGGCTTCCCCATACAGTATAACGTCTCCTTGTGGCTGCCCCATACAGTATAACGTCTCATTGTGGCTGCCCCATACAGTATAACGTCTCCTTGTGGCTGCCCCCCATACAGTATAACGTCTCATTGTGGCTGCCCCATACAGTATAACGTCTCCTTGTGGCTGCCCGATACAGTATAATGTCTCCTTGTGGCTGCCCCCATACAGTATAACGTCTCCTTGTGGCTGCCCTCATACAGTATAATGTCTCCTGTGGCTGCCTCCATACAGTATAACGTCTCCTTGTGGCTGCCCCCATACAGTATAACATCTCCTTGTGGCTGCCCCATACAGTATAAGGTCTCCTTGTGGCTGCCCCCATACACTATAACGTCTCCTGTGGCTGCCCCCATACAGTATAACGTCTCCTTGTGGCTGCCCCCATACAGTATAAGGTCTCCTTGTGGCTGCCCCATACACTATAACGTCTCCTTGTGGCTGCCCCCATACAGTATAATGTCTCCTTGCGGCTGCCCCCATACAGTATAACGTCTCCTTGTGGCTGACCCCATACAGTATAATGTCTCCTTGGGGCTGCCCCCATACAGTATAACGTCTCCTTGTGGCTGCCCCCATACAGTATAACGTCTCCTTGTGGCTGCCCCATACAGTATAACGTCTCCTTGTGGCTGCCCCATACAGTATAATGTCTTATTGTGTCTGCCCCATACAGTATAACGTCTCCTTGTGGCCCCCATACAGTATAACGTCTTCTTGTGGCTGCCCCCATACAGTATAACATCTCCTTGTGGCTGCCCCATACAGTATAACGTCTCCTTGTGGCTGCCCCCATACAGTATAACCTATGTGGCTGCCCCAACGTCTCTTGCTGCCCCATACAGTATAACGTCTCATTGTGGCTGCCCCCATACAGTATAACGTCTCCTTGTGGCTGCCCGATACAGTATAATGTCTCCTTGTGGCTGCCCCCATACAGTATAACATCTCCTTGTGGCTGCCCTCATACAGTATAATGTCTCCTTGTGGCTGCCGCCCATACAGTATAACGTCTCCTTGTGGCTGCCCCATACAGTATAACGTCTCCTTGTGGCTGCCCCATACAGTATAACGTCTCCTTGTGGCTGCCCCATACAGTGTAACGTCTCCTTGTGGCTGCCCCCATACAATATAACGTCTCCTTGTGGCTGCCCCATACAGTATAACGTCTCCTTGTGGCTGCCCCATACACCCTAACGTCTCCTTGTGGCTGCCCCCATACAGTATAACGTCTCCTTGCGGCTGCCCCCATACAGTATAATGTCTCCTTGTGGTTGACCCCATACAGTATAATGTCTCCTTGGGGCTGCCCCCATACAGTATAACGTCTCCCTGTGGCTGCCCCCATACAGTATAACGTCTTCTTGTGGCTGCCCCATACAGTATAACGTCTCCTTTTGGCTGTCCCATACAGTATAACATCTCATTGTGGCTTCCCCATACAGTATAACGTCTCCTTGTGGCTGCCCCATACAGTATAACGTCTCCTTGTGGCTGCCCCATACAGTATAACGTCTCCTTGTGACTGCCCCCATACAGTAAAACGTCTCCTTGTGGCTGCCCTATACAGTATAACATCTTGTGGCTGCCCCCATACAGTATAACGTCTCCTTGTGGCTGCCCCATAGAGTATAATGTCTCCTTGTGGCTGTCCCCATACAGTATAACGTCTCCTTGTGGCTTCCCCATACAGTATAACGTCTCCTTGTGGCTGCCCCCATTCAGTATAACGTCTCCTTGTGGCTGCCCCATACAGTATAACGTCTCCTTGTGGCTGCCCCCATACAGTATAACGTCTCCTTGTGGCTGCCCCCATACAGTATAACGTCTCCTTGTGGCTGCCCCATACAGTATAACGTCTCCTTGTGGCTGCCCCCATACAGTATAACGTCTCCTTGTGGCTGCCCCCATACAGTATAATGTCTCTTTGTGGCTGCCCCCATACAGTATAACGTCTCCTTGTGGCTGCCCCATACAGTATAACATCTCCTTGTGGCTGCCCCCATACAGTATAACGTCTCCTTGTGGCTGCCCCATACAGTATAGCATCTCCTTGTGGCTGCCCCATACAGTATAACGTCTCCTTGTGGCTGCCCCCATACAGTATAATGTCTTCTTGTGGCTGCCCCATACAGTATAAGTTTAGGAAAGGAAGATTTTAATGAGGGACAAGTAGATTGAGCCCCGCTTTAGTCCTTCGACAAGTAGTTTTAAAAAAAAATTCCACACCCCTGTCTATATAGATATGTACACTGAGGAGCAAAAGGGTAACAACGTTTCTACTTTCAGGCTCCATATCTCACTATCCACTATAGCTTTGAACGTGAGACTCCCATCATTTTATAGACAATCATCTCGGCTATCTCATACATACCGTATTTTTCACCCTATAAGATTTACCGGCCCGTAAGACGCACCTAGGTTTTAGTGGAGGACAATAAGAAAAAATATTTTTCATTAGACCTCACATCTCCAATGTTAATAAGACCCCAACAAGACCTCAGATCAGACCCAAATGTTAATGACCCCCAATCAGACCTCATATCAGCCCCCACTGCCTCTTCTTCCTCCTGCTGTCGGCTGTGCTGTGAACTGATGCGCACAGCGTGAGGTCACAGAGCGCCCTCACGCTGTGCGCAACCACTTCACAGCCGAGGGCCAGAAAGCGGTGAGTACAGAGCCTTCACCGCTTCCTGGTCCTCCGGTACTAATGAGCGCTTCCGTAGTGGAAGCGCTTATTAGTGTCGCCCCATAAGACGCAGCAGAATTTTTTCCCCACTTTTGGGGAAAATGCGTCTTATGGGGTGAAAAATACAGTACATTGGACTTGCAGCTATTTAGCAGATGATTAGTTCCGCAGATTCTTGTTACCGCTTTGCTCCTGGTGGTGGAACAATCTTCTTCTTCTCGTAGACTAAAAATTACACCCTGTCCTCACATTCCCTGATGGCTCAGTGTGTTATTAGGTTGATTCCCAAGTGAAAAGTCACAGGAGCCGCCATGAAGAAGATTTCCCAAGAAAAGAGAAACATCATCATCCAGCTCATCGATGGCGGTATCTTGGCCAAGAAAATCGCCAAACTGCATCATGTGAGGACATGACGGTCAGAAGAATATGAAATGAAGTCTGGACTTCCAGGCAAAATATTGGAGTCGGCTCATGACAAGGTCTATCAGTTCTGGCGCAACAAACACGGCAGTGAAGGCGGCTCGTATGCTTCGTAATAGTGAGATCACAGATGTCCACAGTGTGATGCGCATTACACAAGTCTTAAATGGTGGCCCGAAAAAGGTGAAGAAGCCTCGACTTCAATATCGTCATAAGAAGCGTCGGCTCGAGTCTGTAAAAACAGTGGAAAATAGAAGATCGGAAACGGGTGATTTGGAGCAATGAGACGAAAGTCAATAGACTGGACTCTGATGGGTGCAAATGGTTCTGGAAGAAACATGGGAAAAGGAGGCTAACGGATCGAGAAACTGAAGGAAATGTCAGATTCGGTGGAGGAAGTCTGATGATATGGGGTTGTTTCAAAGCCAAAGGTGTTGGATATTTGACCAGGATCGATGGTGGTCTCAGTGCGGAGCTGTATGTGAGTATCCTACAAGATGAGTTACTTCATACACTCGAGTACTATGGGTATGAAAAGGATGACATAGTGTTCCAGCAGGACAACGACCCGAAGCATACGCTGAGATTGGAGAAGAAATGGTTCAGTGACAATTAAGTAGAGGAGCTGGATCGGCCCTCACAGTCCCCGGACCTCAACCCAATCCAACACTCGTGGGTAGAGGTGAAGAAAAGCTGTGTACGTACTCCAAGTGAGTCGACCAGTATGGACCAACACTTGGAACATGTAGAAGAGACCTGGGGATAGATTTCAGTGGAGACATGCTTGAATCTGATGGAGAGCATACCCAGAAGGATTTAGGCGGTGTGAAAGCCAAAGGGGATTTACAAAATGATAAAAATTAAAATATAGAATGTTAGGAGCAAAACAGTAACAATGCAGATACATGAGAAGAATCTGCAGAACTAATCAGATGCGGAATAGCTGCAAGTCCAATGTATGTATGAGATAGCCGAGAGGATTGTCTGTAGGATGATGGGAGTCTCAGGTTCGAGGCTGTGGTGTATGTATGAGATAGCCGAGAGGGTTGTCTATAGGATGATGGGAGTCTCACGTCCGAAGCTGCAGTGGATGAGGAGATAGCCGAGAGGATTGTCTATAGGATGATGGGAGTCTCACGTCCGAAGCTGCAGTGGATAAGGAGATAGCTGAGAGGATTGTCTATAGGATGATGGGAGTCTCACGTCCGAAGCTGCAGTGGATGGTGAGATAGCTGAGAGATTTGTCTATAGGATGATGGGAGTCTCACGTCACGTCCGAAGCTGCAGTGGATGAGGAGATAGCCGAGAGGACTGTCTATAGGATGATGGGAGTCTCACGTCCGAAGCTGCAGTGGATGAGGAGATAGCCGAGAGGACTGTCTATAGGATGATGGGAGTCTCACGTCCGAAGCTGCAGTGGATGAGGAGATAGCCGAGAGGACTGTCTATAGGATGATGAGAGTCTCACGTCCGAAGCTGCAGTGGATGAGGAGATAGCCGAGAGGACTGTCTATAGGATGATGGGAGTCTCACGTTCGAAGCTGCAGTGGATGAGGAGATAGCCGAGAGGACTGTCTATAGGATGATGGGAGTCTCACGTCCGAAGCTGCAGTGGATGAGGAGATAGCTGAGAGGATTGTCTATAGGATGATGGGAGTCTCACGTCTGAAGCTGTAGTGTATGTATGAGATAGCCGAGAGGATTGTCTATAGGATGATGGGAGTCTCACGTCCGAAGCTGCAGTGGATGAGGAGATAGCCGAGAGGACTGTCTATAGGATGATGGGAGTCTCACGTCCGAAGCTGCAGTGGATGAGGAGATAGCTGAGAGGATTGTCTATAGGATGATGGGAGTCTCACGTCTGAAGCTGTAGTGTATGTATGAGATAGCCGAGAGGATTGTCTATAGGATGATGGGAGTCTCACGTCCGAAGCTGCAGTGGATGAGAAGATAGCTGAGAGGATTGTCTATAGGATGATGGGAGTCTCACGTCCGAAGCTGCAGTGGATGAGGAGATATGGAGCCTGAAAGTCACAAGTCCTAAACATTGCTACCTTTTGCTCGTCAGTGTATATATATATATAGGCACTGCAAAGGAGTTAGGCAGTTATAACTGCGATGGGGCATTAGCGCTACAGGGGCACTGCAGGAGGGGCATTATAAATGCTGGGGGAACTATGGTGGCATTATTACTGCTGGGAGTACTGCAGGGGCGTTGTTATTATTGGACACAATATGCAGTATTGAGGGTAGCAGCAGGATGACAGTGGCCTGTATAAATCTGGGGGTTGATCTGGGGTCTGTATAAATTTGGTGGCTGATTTGCAAAATTTGATACAGTCCCCAATGTGCCATGTGCTGTATAGTAATACCGGTGTCTTCTTACTTTTATGTGGCAGAGGGGGCTGCACACCCCTGACCAAAGCGGTCTGCACGTGGTGGTGTGGACGATATGGAGAAGAAGAGGCGCCTGTAGAAGAATCTGTGGAGACGTCGCCTGTAATCCCTGGGTCTGCCCCGAATACTTCTTTTAAATGAGTTTTAATCTCTTTATTAGGAAGTAAGGTCACTTTTCATTGATTTGGGGAGCAATTTGCCTGTAGCGCCTGGGGCACCGAAATGCCTCATCCTGGCTAATCGACACCCTGACAACTGAGCGAGTTCTATCGCTGCTGACACCCGCTGTATTCAGGCAGTGGTTCTAAATAAGTAAGAGACATTGGGGTCATTTACAAAGGCTTTAACCTGTGTTTTTCTGTAAAAGTTACAAAGTTTGGAATTTTGCTCAAAATCTTTTGACTTTTTTTTTCATGCCATGTTTTTAAAGTGGGGAGCTTAGCAAAGGGGCGGGGCCACTGCAGCCCAACATGTTTAATATACTTTATGCCAGAAAACTGATGTAAATTCCTGCTGAAGCCTGCGCCAGCTCCTAGCTATCCTCGCAGAAGTGACAAATCTAATAAATTCAATGTTCACCAGCGGGATTTTTACTAGGACTGGCATGTGAAATGGCAATCTTTAGTAAATGACCCCCATTGACCTCAGACTCTCCACAGATGACTCCGTTTTCGTCCGGCCGCACTCGTTGCGTGTGTCCCTGGCTTGTTGACATTCGCTTCCTGTTAACGAGTTCATATCACTGTGGGATTTCGATTTGTGCGGAGAAACAACGTGATTACCTAACCTTCAGCCTGTTACTTCCATGGAGCTGCTCAAGGTCAGCACAGTGGACAGGGGCCAGATTTTGGTCGGATCCTGATTACACACAGATGTGTTGGTGAAACGGTCACCGGACCCTCCACACCTGCGATTCATTAATGGAGAACAAATATCAAACACAGTTTGGCCAGGTCTGGCTGTTGGCACTAGGACCCACACAGCTCTGCTACATGAGAGCTCTTCCTGTATCACCTGCTCGGAGTCATGAGCACCATCAGTTGGTCACACCAGCTTTTAGGCTGAATTACAGTCTAGGTCCGACCTGGGACACCAGCTGTCCAGTCCCTGTAGACCTGGCGTGATATATATTAATTGGGGAGGTCAATGTCTCCTCCAGTGCATCCAATGGAACTACTGGGGCCCCAGCACACAAGGACCTGATGCTGGGCACAGGGGCGTAGCTATCGGCTCATGGGCCCTTGTGCAAAAGTTCAGCTTGGGCCCTCAGTGCTTTGTGTGTCTTCTTATGCGGCACAAGGGTCTTTGGGCCCCCTCAGGCTCCTGGGCCCGGTAGCGACTGCTACCTCTGCACCCCTATAGCTACACCCATGCTGGGCAGCATCCCAAAGTTGTTTGAAGCCATATATGGCGCCAGGAAGTGAAGAGTGCCCACGGGTGGTATGTATAAAAGTTTTCTTTTGTCTGGTCTGGGGCCTGATGAATATTAGCGGTCTGGAGCTCTGAATGAACTTAGGGATCTGGTCTGGTACTGGATACATTAAGGAATCTGGTCTGGGATCTGAATCATTTTAGGATTTCGTCCGGGGTCAAAAAGAGTTTACATTTCTGGTCTGGGGTCTGAGTGACTTTAACTCTGTGATCTGAAAGAGTTTACTTGACTAGTTTGGGGTCTAAATGAGCTTATGGATCTAGTCTGGGGTCTGATTGGTTTTAGGAATCTGGTCTGGGATTTGAATGTTTTAGAGATTTAGTCTGGGGTCAAAATGGGTTTAGATTTCTGGTCTAAATAAGTTTATTAGTTTGATGTTGGGTCTGCATGAGTTTATTATCTGGGGTCTGAATGAGTTTATGGATCTGTTTGGAGGTCTGAATGAGTTTATGGATCTGTTCAGGGGTCTGAATGAGTTTATAGATCTGGTCAGGGGTCTGAATGAGTTTATGGATCTGTTTGCAGGTTTGAATGCGTTTATGGATCTGGTCAGGGGTCTGAATGAGTTTATAGATCTGGTCAGGGGTCTCAATGAGTTTATAGATCTGGTCAGGGGTCTGAATGAGTTTATAGATCTGGTCAGGGATCTGAATGAGTTTATGGATCTGTTTGGAGGTCTGAATGAGTTTATGGATCTGGTCAGGGGTCTGAATGAGTTTATAGATCTGGTCAGGGGTCTGAATGAGTTTATAGATCTGGTCAGGGGTCTGAATGAGTTTATAGATCTGGTCAGGGGTCTGAATGAGTTTATGGATCTGTTTGCAGGTCTGAATGAGTTTATGGATCTGGTCAGGGGTCTAAATGAGTTTATAGATCTGGTCAGGGGTCTGAATGAGTTTATAGATCTGGTCAGAGGTCTGAATGAGTTTATAGATCTGGTCAGGGGTCTGAATGAGTTTATGGATCTGTTTGGAGGTCTGAATGAGTTTATGGATCTGGTCAGGGGTCTGAATGAGTTTATAGATCTGGTCAGGGGTCTGATTGAGTTTATGGATCTGGTCAGGGGTCTGAATGAGTTTATAGATCTGGTCAGGGGTCTGAATGAGTTTATAGATCTGGTCAGGGGTGTGAATGAGTTTATAGATCTGGTCAGGGGTCTGAATGAGATTATAGATCTGGTCAGGGGTCTCAATGAGTTTATGGATCTGTTTAGAGGTCTGAATGAGTTTATAGATCTGGTCAGGGGTCTGAATGAGTTTATAGATCTGGTCAGGGGTCTGAATGAGTTTATAGATCTGGTCAGGGGTCTGAATGCGTTTATAGATCTAGTCAGGGGTCTGAATGAGTTTATAGATCTGGTCAGGTGTCTGAATGAGTTTATGGATCTGTTTGCAGGTCTGAATGAGTTTATGGATCTGGTCAGGGGTCTGAATGAGTTTATAGATCTGGTCAGGGTCTGAATGAGTTTATAGATCTGGTCAGGGGTCTGAATGAGTTTATAGATCTGGTCAGGTGTCTGAATGAGTTTATGGATCTGTTTGGAGGTCTGAATGAGTTTATGGATCTGGTCAGGGGTCTGAATGAGTTTATAGATCTGGTCAGGGGTCTGAATGAGTTTATGGACCTGTTCGAGGGTCTTGAACTTGCTGGTCTTTTCTAGGGTCTAATTGATGTCAGGAATCTGAATAAATTTAGGGGTCCTAATTATTTTGGCATCTGGTCTTCCCACTAACAAATCGCAATAAATCTTGATGGAACTTGTTCTACAAAGTCACCTCAGACCTTCACCTGACTGCAGTCCCAGGCAAGTGGACCCTTACTAGTGGACTACTGTGTGTTAACTGTAATTCTGTTTCTGAATGGAGACAGGCGATGTCAGGAACGGGATCCTATGAGATCATCTATGTAGCTCTGGGGGCCATTTTTATTGCAGGGACCAGATGTTTCATTGCTGGTGCAGTTTTGGTGGCAGATTCTAATCTGCATCTTAGAGCTCAGACTTCCTTCTTCTCGATCAGGATCTCCCTGATCCTCCATAGAACGTTTCTTCAGCGCACGTATGACAGCGGAGCTGACGGGCCATCCATGGCTCATACAGAGCACATCTGGGAGTCAGGCCCATGACATTAGCAGTTCACAGGACCGTCTGAACGTCTGTTCGCTCTGATTAAAATATTTACAGTAGAGAGACACAGATGAAAGTGGCAGGATCGTGGCGGGAGCTAACGCATTGCCTGCTTGGGTTATTCCCTCTTAAACATCACGTCTTGTGTTTCCCTTAGGAATAAATTGTTTATTCTGTGATATGGTTCATTTCCACATACAGCAAAGTGCAGCCTCCTCAGAGGTCACCTAAGGTGAAAGTCAGGCTCCTTGTGCAAACTTCCAGTGCCAGCACAGCTCTTCCATGCTGTATTACTGAACATTACATCATGTCTTGACTAATTGGCGTATTACATGGCCCTTGGCCAATGGCTATCCCTCCTGACCATCCCAAACACATGCATGCTGGGCTGGACACATCCAAATCTTCTAAATGGGGAGATTAGAGTAAGCATCTGCTGGACTCCTGTCCCTTCAAGACTTCTATGTCCCCTTCAGACTCCTATGTTTGCTCCAGACTCCTCTTTCCCCTCCAGACCCCTCTGTCTTCTTCAAAAATCTTTGCCCCCCCCCCCCCCGCCAGACTTCTCTGTTCTCTCTAGACTTTTTTGTTTCCTCCAGACGCCTCCCTCTTTCCCCTTTAGACTCCTCTTTCCCCTCCAGAAATCTCTGCCCCTCCAGACTCCTCTGGCACCCTCCAGGTCACACTGTCTACTCCAGAATGCTTCCCCCCATCCCCCGTCCCCTCCAGACCCCTCTGTCCCCCTTGAGACATCTGTGTTCCATCCCATCCAGACTCCTCTGTCCCCCTCCAGACTCCTCTGTCCCCCTCCAGACTCCTCTTTCCCCTCCAGACTCCTCTGTCCTCCTCCAGACTCCTCTTTCCCCTCCAGACTCCTCTGTCCTCCTCCAGACTCCTCTTTCCCCTCCAGACTCCTCTGTCCTCCTCCAGACTCCTCTTTCCCCTCCAGACTCCTCTGTCCCCCTCCAGACTCCTCTTTCTCCTCCAGACTCCTCTGTCCCCCTCCAGACTACTCTTTCCCCTCCAGACTCCTCTGTCCTCCTCCAGACTCCTCTGTCCCCTCCAGACTCCTCTTTCCCCTCCAGACTCCTCTTTCCCTCCAGACTACTATTTCCCTCCAGACTCCTCTGTCCCCATACAGACTCCTCTGTCCCCCACCAGACTCCTCTTTCCCCTCCAGACTCCTCTTTCCCCTCCAGACTTCTCTTTCCCTCCAGACTCCTCTGTCCCTTCCAGACTCCTCTGTCCCCTCCAGACTCCTCTCTCTCCTCCAGACTCCTCTTTCCCCTCCAGACTCCTCTTCCCCTCCAGACTCCTCTTTTCCCTCCAGACTCCTCTGTCCCTTCCAGACTCCTCTGTCCCCCTCCAGACTCCTCTTTCCCCTCCAGACTCCTCTTTCCCTTTCAGACTCCTCTGTCCTCCCTCCAGACTCCTCTTTCCCCTCCAGACTCCTCTTTCCCCTCCAGACTACTCTTTCCCCTCCAGACTCCTCTGTCCCCATCCAGACTCCTCTTTCCCCTCGAGACTCCTCTGTCCCCATCCAGACTCCTCTATCCCTCCAGACTCCTCTTTCCCTTCCAGACTCCTCTTTCCCTCCAGACTCCTCTTTCCCCTCCAGACTCCTCTTTCCTCCAGACTCCTCTTTCCCCTCCAGACTACTCTTTCCCTCCAGACTCCTCTGTCCCCATCCAGACTCCTCTTTCCCCTCGAGACTCCTCTATCCCCTCCAGACTCCTCTTTCCCCTCCAGATTCCTCTTTTCCCTCCAGACTCCTCTTTCCCCTCCAGACTCCTCTTTCCCCTCCAGACTCCTCTATCCCCTCCAGACTGCTCTGTCCCTTCCAGACTCCTCTGTCCCCCTCCAGACTCCTCTGTCCTCCTCCAGACTCCTCTGTCCCCCTCCAGACTCCTCTTTCCCCTCCAGACTCCTCTTTCCCCTCCAGACTCCTCTGTCCCTTCCAGACTCCTCTGTCCCCCTCCAGACTCCTCTGTCCCCCTTCAGACTCCTCTTTCCCCTCCAGACTCCTCTTTCCCCTCCAGACTCCTCTTTCCCCTCCAGACTCCTCTGTCCCCCTCCAGACTCCTCTGTCCTCCTCCAGACTCCTCTTTCCCCTCCAGACTCCTCTGTCCCTTCCAGACTCCTCTGTCCCCCTCCAGACTCCTCTGCCCCCTCCAGACTCCTCTTTCCCCTCCAGACTCCTCTGTCCCTTCCAGACTCCTCTGTCCTCCTCCAGACTCCTCTGTCCTCCTCTAGACTCCTCTTTCCCCTCCAGACTCCTCTGTTCTCCTCCAGACTCCTCTGTCCTCCTCCAGACTCCTCCTATAGTCATAGTAATTATTCTGGTTGAGTCAGTGTATAATGCTAGGGCTACATGGAGATCTTGGCCATGATACCTGCGGGTTGGATTTCTTGTGACTGTAGGGTCACAATGCAACTTCTGTCACTTTTGCGATGCTGCAAAGCTTCATGGTAAAAATGTGGTGGCCATGTGAATGTGCCCAAATAGAGATTCCTCAGGCCTCAGGGGTAAGGCTACTTTCACACCAGCGTTTTTGTTGATCCGTCACGATAATACAACCGCCTGCATCCGTTATGAACTGATCCGGTTGGATTATCTCTAAAATAGCCAAGACGGCTAAAACCATTGTAAGTCACTGGGGACAGATCCATTTTCTTTTGTGTCAACGGTCACGTCACTAGTAGAAATGAGCGAACTTTAAAAAAGTCCGGCGTTCGGGCGTTCGGGTTGCGGTAAGTCGCGCATCCCGTTATGGATTCCACTACCACGGGATCAAATCCAGTGCTGAGCCACGCCCCTGCACTGATCACATGACAGTGACGCTCACCCTGGTCCTTCGGCTGTTCAACAGTTCGGGCTGGTGGCAGCCGCCCTTATGGATTCCATATGCCGCTATAGTGCAATCCATAACGGGATGCGCGACTTACTGCAACCCGAACATCGAACACCGGACTTTTTTTTAAAGTTTGCTCATCTCTAGTCACAAGTCATTTGCTTAAAGTAACATTGCCTCGAAATAAGCAGAACTTCAGGTCAGATGAGATCATCAATAAAAATTAAGAATGGTTGAAGGATCTGGCCGTAGTCCTTGCTCTGGATTTCAGGGCACTGAGTGGGTGAGAGGTCCGCATGCCGAGGGAACACTATTCCTCGTTATCTGTTATATTAACTGGGGCAAAGCTCCCTAGGGCCACGTGGATGAGGAGAACCATGGTACTAACAATAATAACAGACACACGTTTATGACCCCTTGTTTTTAATGCAGATGCATTCTTCAATGATTCAGTAAATTTCCCCAGGACCATGTCCACCACACGTGCACAGGGCTGCCATCAGAAATTTTGGGGCCCCTACGCAGCTCAAGGCCTGGGCCCCCGCCGCCCCCTCCTATCACTGCCCCAGTGGCTGATCCAGAGCCTGGTCTTTGGAGGGCACTTCCCCAGGAATAGGAGATCATGGGGCCCCTGTGTCCTCGCCCACCCTCAAGCCACACCCACACACAGCCCCACCCATATATCGCGCCCATACCTCTTACATCCAGGGACGTCTCCCACACGGCCCTCCATTATGTAGTTCGCCCGCCACACTGCGCCCCACTGAGTAATTTGCCCCCACACAAGTTAATTTTGCCCCCAGACAGCCCTGCATTATGTAATTTGCCCCCACACTAAGTAATTTTGCCCCCACATGGCCCTCCATTATCTAGTTTGCCCGCCACACTGACCCCCACTAAGTAATTTTCCCCTGCCCCCACACGTTAATTTTACCCCGCCCCCACACGTTAATTTTACCCCAGACAGCCCTGCATTATGTAATTTGCCCGCCACACAAGTTAGTTTTGCCCCCTGACAGCCCTCCATTATTTACCCCCCGTACTTGTGTCAGGATCTGGTCAGGGGTCTGAATGAGTTTATAGATCTGGTCAGGGGTCTCAATGAGTTTATAGATCTGGTCAGGGGTCTGAATGAGTTTATAGATCTGGCCAGGGGTCTGAAATGAGTTTATGGATCTGGTCAGGGGTCTGAATGAGTTTATGGATCTGGTCAGGGGTCTGAATGAGTTTATAGATCTGGTCAGGGGTCTGAATGAGTTTATAGATCTGGTCAGGGGTCTGAATTAGTTTATAGATCTGGTTAGGGATCTGAATGAGTTTATAGATCTGTTTGGAGGTCTGAATGAGTTTATGGATCTGGTCAGGGGTCTGAATGAGTTTATAGATCTGGTCAGGGGTCTGAATGAGTTTATGGATCTGGTCAGGGGTCTGAATGAGTTTATAGATCTGGTCAGGGGTCTGAATGAGTTTATGGATCTGGTCAGGGGTCTGAATGAGTTTATAGATCTGGTCAGGGGTCTGAATGAGTTTATAGATCTGGTCAGGGGTCTGAATGAGTTTATAGATCTGGTCAGGGGTCTGAATGAGTTTATGGATCTGGTCAGGGGTCTGAATGAGTTTATAGATCTGGTCAGGGGTCTGAATGAGTTTATAGATCTGGTCAGGGGTCTGAATGAGTTTATAGATCTGGCCAGGGGTCTGAATGAGTTTATAGATCTGGTCAGGGGTCTGAATGAGTTTATAGATCTGGCCAGGGGTCTGAATGAGTTTATGGATCTGGTCAGGGGTCTGAATGAGTTTATAGATCTGGTCAGGGGTCTGAATGAGTTTATAGATCTGGCCAGGGGTCTGAATTAGTTTATAGATCTGGTTAGGGATCTGAATGAGTTTATAGATCTGTTTGGAGGTCTGAATGAGTTTATGGATCTGGTCAGGGGTCTGAATGAGTTTATAGATCTGGTCAGGGGTCTGAATGAGTTTATGGATCTGGTCAGGGGTCTGAATGAGTTTATAGATCTGTTCAGTGGTCTGAATGAGTTTATGGATCTGGTCAGGGGTTTTTCTAGATGATGACCCATCATCTATTTGCTGAAGTTACTGTTTCTTGTTAGATTTTGCATAGGACACTAAAGTTTTGGTTGAAATAATCAGTTTTAGATTAATATGTACTGAGGCAAAGTCTGGCGAGAAGTCATGTGAAAGCGTAAAGCGTTTTGCCATGGACTTGGTTTGGCTTCTATGACCACTGATGTTGTGTTCTTCGATGGATTCCTGGCTGCTGAGCAGACTTGACCTGACTTCCATCTATGATCGGATTCGTGACCCCAGCTGATCGTACAGGCCACGAGCACCAGCGCCTCCATCATACTGTCATACTCTGCTCCAGGCAGCACAATGTGTGAAGATCAGATAAACACAGCCATTGACTTCCAGGCCTTCACACCTCTCCAGGTTTTTGTCGTTAGGTCTATGACCCAGTGACCTGCTTGTGAGCCGGCTTCTTCGGCCTTCACTTTTGGTGCTTTTGCTGCTCTCTGGTGCCGGCCACTTGCCTGCAGCTAACATGTCATATCTTGCTTCCCAACCTGTTCCTGGTCCATGTCCAATGGTTCTGACCTCGTCAGCCACTACCCGCAGACCAGGATGACAATGCATTTCCTGGGGCTCATCGTCAATCCCTACAAGAATCTGAGATCCAAAGTAAAGAAGGTCCAGAAGGTTTTACGAACCAGAGACTCCGGTAGAAAACCCTCGGGACACCAGCCGCACTTTCAGGATGGGATGTTTCGCGCTGCTGTCGTCTCTGATCTCACAGTGACTTTGTTGTTGTCTTTTGCCCTGAATATTTCTGGAGGATAATATTGAACTTGTCCCTGTAGAAAGGAGCGCTGCTGGGGAGGATGTATTCCTCTGACAGCTGACACAGCCAGCTTGTTTACTCTGACCTCCTGTCCTCTGAGGCCCTTGCTCCTGTGATTTAGATAATGGAGGACAAAGGGCAATGAGAGGTGTCACTACAGCCCCCTTCCTCACTGCTGGGGTCTACACTGATGGAGCGAGGGGGCGGACTGGAGCATGATGGTGGGTGTATTCCCAGAAGGGTCCACTGGCATCTGGACCCACAGATTATAGTGACCCCATGGGAGAAGTAATGTCTGAACAGAGGGAGCACTGATGGACGCCATGCAGTGCAAAGGAGCCGCCATATTGTCCTCTGTGTACAATGCCATCAAAGGTTTCAGTAGACTGAAGAGATGTAGTGGACTTATGTGCAGTCATAGGGTACGACCACACAGTGCGGTTAGGCAAAGCTTGCGGCCAAATGCAAGTATAATCTTGCTTTTAGGATGCGTTATTTTTCCGGTGGTGGACTGTTGTGACATGTGGTAATAGTGATAAATTATGTTAAGCACATACTGCAAGCGACAATGCGGTCAGCAGCTGCAAGTAGGTGGGCATGATTTACGTGTAGTCATCACAGTCTGGAAAGTCTGTCAGTGGGAACATCTCGATCGCACCATGCGGCCGTACCCTTAGGGCGTACTTATGTAGGGCAGTGCATTCTTCAGGGTGTACATACATGGTGCAGTGCATTATTCAGGGTGTACATACATGGTGCAGTACATTCTTCAGGGTGTACATACATGGTGCAGTGCATTCTTCAGGGTGCACATACATGGTGCAGTACATTATTCAGGGTGCACATACATGGTGCAGTACATTCTTTAGGGTGCACATACATGGTGCAGTACATTCTTCAGGGTGCACATACATGGTGCACTACATTCTTCAGGGTGCACATACATGGTGCAGTGCATTATTCAGGGTGTACATACATGGTGCAGTACATTCTTCAGGGTGCACATACATGGTGCAGTGCATTATTCAGGGTGTACATACATGGTGCAGTGCATTATTCAGGGTGTACATACATGGTGCAGTGCATTCTTCAGGGTGTACATACATGGTGCAGTGCATTCTTCAGGGTGTACATACATGGTGCAGTGCATTCTTCACGGTGTACATACATGGTGCAGTACATTCTTCACGGTGTACATACATGGTGCAGTACATTCTTCAGGGTGTACACACATGGTGTAGTACATTCTTCAGGGTGTACATACATGGTGCAGTGCATTCTTCAGGGTGTACATACATGGTGCAGTACATTATTCAGGTTGTACATACATGGTGCAGTGCATTCTTTAGGGTGCACATACGTGGTGCAGTACATTCTTCAGGGTGTACATACATGGTGCAGTACATTCTTCAGGGTGCACATACATGGTGCAGTACATTCTTCAGGGTGTACATACATGGTGCAGTACATTCTTCAGGGTGTACATACATGGTGCAGTGCATTCTTCAGGGTGTACATACATGGTGCAGTGCATTCTTCAGGGTGTACATACATGGTGCAGTACATTCTTCAGGATGCACATACGTGGTGCAGTACATTCTTCAGGGTGCACATACATGGTGCAGTACATTCTTCAGGGTGTACATACATGGTGCAGTGCATTAATCAGGGTGTACATACATGGTGCAGTGCATTCTTCAGGGTGTACATACATGGTGCAGTGCATTCTTCAGGGTGTACATACATGGTGCAGTGCATTCTTCAGGGTGTACATACATGGTGCAGTACATTCTTCAGGGTGCACATACATGGTGCAGTACATTCTTCAGGGTGTACATACATGGTGCAGTACATTCTTCAGGGTGTACATACATGGTGCAGTACATTCTTCAGGGTGTACATACATGGTGCAGTGCATTCTTCAGGGTGTACATACATGGTGCAGTGCATTCTTCAGGGTGTACATACATGGTGCAGTGCATTCTTCAGGGTGTACATACATGGTGCAGTGCATTCTTCAGGGTGTACATACATGGTGCAGTGCATTCTTCAGGGTGTACATACATGGTGCAGTACATTCTTCAGGGTGTACATACATGGTGCAGTGCATTCTTCAGGGTGTACATACATGGTGCAGTGCATTCTTCAGGGTGTACATACATGGTGCAGTGCATTCTTCAGGGTGTACATACATGGTGCAGTGCATTCTTCAGGGTGCACATACATGGTGCAGTGCATTTTTTAGGGTGTACATACTTGGTGCAGTGCATTCTTCAGGGTACACATACATGGTGCAGTGCATTCTTTAGGGTGTACATACGTGGTGCAGTGCATTCTTTAGGGTGTACATACATGGTGCAGTGCATTATTCAGGGTGTACATACATGGTGCAGTACATTCTTCAGGGTGTACATACATGGTGCAGTGCATTCTTTAGGGTGTATGTACATGGTGCATTGCATTCTTCAGGGTGTACATACATGGTGCAGTGCATTCTTCAGGGTGTACATACATGGTGCAGTGCATTCTTTGGTGTGCACATACATGGTGCAGTGCATTCTTCAGGGTGTACATACATGGTGTAGTACATTCTTCAGGGTGTACATTCATGGTGCAGTACATTCTTCAGGGTGTACATACGTGGTGCAGTGCATTCTTCAGGGTGTACATACATGGTGCAGTGCATTCCTCAGGGTGCACATACATGGTGCAGTGCATTCTTCACGGTGCACATACATGGTGTAGTACATTCTTCAGGGTGTATATACTTGGTGCAGTGCATTCTTTAGGGTGTATGTACATGGTGCATTGCATTCTTTAGGGTGTACATACGTGGTGCAGTGCATTCTTCAGGGTGTACATACATGGTGCAGTGCATTCTTCAGGGTGTACATACATGGTGTAGTACATTCTTCAGGGTGTACATACATGGTGCAGTGCATTCTTCAGGTTGTACATACATGGTGCAGTGCATTCTTTTGGGTGTACATACATGGTGCAGTGCATTCTTTAGGGTGTACATACATGGTGCAGTGCATTCTTCAGGGTGTACATACATGGTGCAGTGCATTCTTCAGGGTGTACATACATGGTGCAGTGCATTCTTCAGGGTGTACATACATGGTGCATTGCATTCTTCAGGGTGTACATACATGGTGCAGTGCATCCTGCTTCTCAGGGTTTACATACATGTGCCAGTGCCTCCTCGCCAGGCAGTACATATGCCAGGTAGATAGTGCTTCCTCAGGGTGTACATACATGGTGCAGTGCATTCTTCAGGGTGCACATACATGGTGCAGTGCATTCTTCAGGTTGTATGTAAATGGTGCAGTACATTCTTCAGGGTGCACATACATGGTGCAGTACATTCTTCAGGGTGTACATACGTGGATAGTGCATTCTTCCTCAGGGTGTATATACAGTGTGGAGCAAAAGTTTAGGCACCCCTGGTCAAAATTACTGTTATTGTGAACAGTTAAGCAAGATAAAATTATTTCCACAAGGCATAAAGTTAAAGATGAAAAACACTTTGTACAATTTTAGAGTGAAAAAGGAAAAGGAGCACGAGCAAAAAGTATCAAAACTGATGAAAACTTGTTGTAAGGGCACCGCCTATCTGAATAGTACTAACACATGGGTGCTGTCCTGCATTCCAGTAAGGCACAATAACACAGAAATAAGTACATGCCAAAATGGGACGCACATCGGAGAATACAACGTATCAGTTTTATTGGATCAAATAAAAACATTTAAACTACCACAAAAACTGGAGGTCACCAAATACATAATAAGAGACAATCCTCGCAGCACAGTTCATGGTACAACCATTGACAAGGAGTCCAAATATTACTAATCAATACACTGAATAACCGCAAGTGAATACTACAGTGCTACCAATAGGGATCAAAAGATCAAACAGAAGTAAAATCCCCAAAGGACATGGTGTGACATCTAGTGTGCACATTATATTCAAGAGCCAGTGCTGACAATAAGAATAAAGCTTTACCCTAACCCTTGATAAAGTATGGGAACCCAAGGAGATGTCTTTTATCGAGGTCTCAGACCTTAAATAGCTTGTTAGGGTTAAGGCTTAGTCACAATCATCGTTAGGAAAGGCCCGGTGAGGCACATTTCACAGCTTCATAAATACCCAGACTCCTATAACCTTGTCCCAAGAAACAGCAGCCATGGGTTCTTTCTAAGCAGCTGCCTAAAACTCTGAAAATGAAAATGGTTGAGGCCCACAAAGCAGGAGAAGGGTATAAGAAGATAGCAAAGCTGTTCCAGGTTGCCATTTCCTCAGTTTGAAATGTAATTAAGAAATGGCAATTAACAGGGAAAGTGGAGGTCAAGAGAAGGTCTGGAAGACCAAGAACAGTTTCAGAGACGGATGCTCGTAGGATTGCTAGAATGGCAAATCTGAACCTCTGCTTGACTGCAAAAGACCTTCAGGAAGACTTAGCAGACTCTGGAGTTGGAGTTCAATGTTCTACTGTTCTGGGACACATGCACAAATATGGCCTTCGTGGAAGAGTCATCAAAAGAAAACCTCTCCTGCATCCTCACCACAAAATTTAGCATTAGAAGTTTGCAAAAGAACATCGAAACAAGCCTGATGCATTTTGGAAACAAGTCCTGTGGACCGACGAGGAATGTGTAATCTGTAACTTTCGGCCTTTTGGAGATAATTTCATATTCAACTTACTTAACTGGTCATAGTAACAGTAACCTGGGGTGCCCAAACTTTTGCAGGCCACTGTACATGTGGCAGTGAGTCCTTCCTCAAGGTATACAGTGCGTTTTAATTGATGGTGTACATACATGGGCCAGTGCCTCCCTCATTGGGGTGTACATATATTGGGCATGAATTCCATCCTCAGGGTGTGCATACATGATCCAGTGAGTCCTTTCTCACGGTGTATATACATGGGGCAGGGCGTCCTTCCGCAGGGTTACATATGTGAGACGATGCATCCTTCCTTAGGGTGTACCTACGTGATCCGGTGAGTCTTTCCTCACAGTGTATATTCATGGGGCCGTGCATCCTTCTTTAGGTTGTATATACATGGGGCAGGGCGTTCTTCCTCATGGTGTACATATGTGGGGTGGTGAGTCCTTTCTCATGATGTATATACATGGGGCAGGGCGTTCTTCCTTAGGGGTGTATATACATGGGGCAGGGCGTTCTTCCTTAGGATGTATATACATGGGGCAGGGCGTTCTTCCTTAGGGTGTATATACATGGGGCAGGGCGTTCTTCCTTAGGATGTATATACATGGGGCAGGGCGTTCTTCCTTAGGATTTATATACATGGGGCAGGGCGTTCTTCCTTAGGGTGTATATGCATGGGGCAGGGCGTTCTTCCTTAGGGTGTATATACATGGGGCAGGGCATAGTTCCTCAGGGTAACATACGTTAGATGATGCATCCTTCCTTAGGGTGTAGCTATGTGGTCCAGTGAGCCCTTCCTTAGGGAGTAGATTTGTGGTCCGGTGAGTCCTTCCTGACGGTGTATATACATGGGGCAGTGCGTTCTTTCTCAGAATATTCATATGTGGGCGGTACATCCTTATTCGGGGCTGCATACATGGGGAGGTGTCTCTTTTCTTAGGGTGTACGTAAGTGAGATACTTCCATACAGAGCACACGTCATAACTAACGCTATGTAGCTTTAGGAATCAGTTAATCATGGTGTCGCACTCTCTTGACTGTCAGACGCTCTCAGACTGGTCACATTCAGCTTCCACTTCCTGCCCTGATCCCACTGATCACAGCAATCAGTGCAGGTCAAGGGACGGAGAGATCTATGCAGCCATATAACGGCCACATAACCACTGCGCACTTTTCTCTATGGTCGGATAATCTGCCCAGTGATTACTGGAGAGGAACGTTTTCCGGTCAGGTTGTAGGGTCTCATAAGTGGAGGCCCAAGGAAAATGGGGCTCCGGAGCAGCTGCTCAGTTCTCCTGGCCCGGTGCTGGCTCAGGGTGTAGACGGGACGAGGTCGCCCTTGAGTCTTTCTCTTTCATTCATGATTCTGTGCACATTTAAGTAACTTGTTTTGAGCATGGCGCCATCATCTGGATCTGCTACAGGATGGCTGCCCGGCTGGAGAGGGGTGTCAGGTTGAGTGCAGGCTCTCTGACTCGGGCGGACAGGTACTTCTGCCCTTTCATCTACTTGAATGGACATCACAGGGATTTGATAATCCGCTTCCTCTGGTCCACTGCACGTGAAAGCGCTCGCGGCTGCAGAAGACAGGATTGCACCAATCTCCATCCAGCACAGAGGTCATGAAAGATGGCTGGCTAATGAATCCGCGGCAGGAGCAGGAGATCTGAGGACCCGGCATGAAAGCTAAACGATGAGAGACAAAAGCCGTGGTGACAAAATGGCCACGGGTGTGATCATTAACGCATGAGGGTTGTAAACAGGATCAAGGCACAAGAGATGAGATGACTGATGACAGACGTGCCTGAGAGGAAGCAGAGTGCATGGCGAACACTGGATGGACGGGAAGTGTTGGCATCAGGGGCCTTACTGTAGGGCCACACCTGGGCCCTGGAATATGAGAGGCCATCTCACAGGACACTGCTGCTGTGAAGGTTATGTCATGGTAGTTGGTGGAGATCTTGGTCCCAGGAGCCTCTACCACCTCTATGTGATCCCACGTGGGGAGCGTATATTAATATCAGTACCGCACTAAGAGGGGTGAAAACCGCGACACCAACGAATGAACGCCGCTATACAGCACCACCCAATGTATGGAGAAAATACAGTATGCGACCCCTGCAGATGTCACAGAAACATGAGACGCCCGATCTGGCCCTTCTGTATAGACATTCACAGGGCCCCCATAACAGTGACATCCACAGTGCCCCCATAACAGTGACATCCACAGTGCCCCCATAACAGTGACCTCCACAGATCCCCATAACAGTGTCATTCACAGATCCCCATAACAGTGACATCCACAGCCCCTTGTGCCCCATAACAGTGACCTCCACAGCGCCCCCATAAAAGTGACATCCACAGCGCCCCCATAACAGTGACCTCCACAGTGCCCCCATAACAGTGTCATCCACAGATCCCCATAACAGTGACATCCACAGTGCCCCCATAACAGTGACATCTACAGATCCCCCATAACAGTGACATCCACAGTGCCCCCATAACAGTGACATCCACAGATCCCCATAACAGTGACATGCACAGTGCCCCCATAACAGTGACCTCCACAGATCCCCCATAACAGTGACATCCACAGTGCCCCCATAACAGTGACATCCACAGATCCCCCATAACAGTGACCTCCACAGCGCCCCCATAACAGTGTCATCCACAGATCCCCATAACAGTGACAGCCACAGCGCCCCATAACAGTGACATCCACAGTGCCCTCATAACAGTGACATCCACAGCGCCCCATAACAGTGACATCCACAGCGCCACCATAACAGTGTCATCCACAGATCCCCATAACAGTGACATCCACAGTGCCCCCATAACAGTGACATCCACAGTGCCCCCATAACAGTGACCTCCACAGTGTCTCCATAACAGTGACATCCACAGTTCCCCATAACAGTGACCTCCACAGATCCCCCATAACAGTGACATCCACAGTGCCCCCATAACAGTAACAGCCACAGCGCCCCCATAACAGTGACATCCACAGCGCCCCCATAACAGTGACATCCACAGTGCCCTCATAACAGTGACCTCCACAGCGCCCCATAACAGTGACATCCACAGTGCCCCCATAACAGTGACATCCACAGCGCCCCCATAACACTGACATCCACAGTGCCCCCATAACAGTGACATCCACAGATCCCCCATAACAGTGACCTCCACAGTGCCCCCATAACAGTGACATCCACAGTGCCCCCATAACAGTGACATCCACAGTGCCCCCATAACAGTGACATCCACAGATCCCCATAACAGTGACCTCCACAGTGCCCCCATAACAGTGACAGCCACAGTGCCTCCATAACAGTGACATCCACAGTGCCCCCATAACAGTAACAGCCACAGCGCCCCATAACAGTGACATCCACAGCGCCCCATAACAGTGACATCCACAGTGCCCTCATAACAGTGACCTCCACAGCGCCCCCATAACAGTGACATCCACAGTGCCCCCATAACAGTGACATCCACAGTGCCCCCATAACAGTGACCTCCACAGTGCCCCCATAACAGTGACATCCACAGCGCCCCCATAACAGTGTCATCCACAATGCCCCCATAACAGTGACATCCACAGTGCCCCCATAACAGTGACCTCCACAGCGCCCCCATAACAGTGTCATCCACAGCGCCCCATAACAGTGACATCCACAGTGCCCCCATAACAGTGTCATCCACAGATCCCCCATAACAGTGACATCCACAGATCCCCCATAACAGTGACATCCACAGAGCCCCCATAACAGTGACATCCACAGATCCCCCATAACAGTGACATCCACAGTGCCCCCATAACAGTGACATCCACAGCGCCCCCATAACAGTGACATCCACAGTGCCCCCATAACAGTGACATCCACAGAGCCCCCATAACAGTGACATCCACAGCGCCCCATAACAGTGACATCCACAGTGCCCCCATAACAGTGACATCCACAGCGCCCCATAACAGTGACATCCACAGTGCCCCCATAACAGTGACCTCCACAGTGCCCCCATAACAGTGACATCCACAGTGCCCCCATAACAGTGACATCCACAGATCCCCCATAACAGTGTCATCCACAGTGCCCCCATAACAGTGACATCCACAGTGCCCCCATAACAGTGACATCCACAGTGCCTTTATAACAGTGACATCCACAGAGCCCCCATAACAGTGACATCCACAGCGCCCCCATAGCAGTGACATCCACAGTGCCCCCGTAACAGTGACATCCACAGCGCCCCTATAATAGTGACCTCCACAGCGCCCACATAACAGTGACATCCACAGATCCCCCATAACAGTGTGTCATCCACAGATCCCCCATAACAGTGACATCCACAGTGCCCCCATAACAGTGACATCCACAGCGCCCCCATAAGAGTGACATCCACAGCGCCCCATAACAGTGACATCCACAGTGCCCCCATAACAGTGACATCCACAGTGCCCCCATAACAGTGACATCCACAGTGCCCCCATAACAGTGACATCCACAGTGCCCCCATAACAGTGACATCCACAGTGCCCCCATAACAGTGACATCCACAGTGCCCCCGTAACAGTGACATCCACAGATCCCCCATAACAGTGACCTCCACAGATCCCCATAACAGTGTCATCCACAGATCCCCCATAACAGTGACATCCACAGATCCCCCATAACAGTGACATCCACAGTGCCCCCATAACAGTGACATCCACAGATCCCCCATAACAGTGACATCCACAGATCCCCCATAACAGTGACATTCACAGATCCCCATAACAGTGACATCCACAGTGCCCCCATAACAGTGTCCTCCACAGTGCCCCCATAATAGTGACATCCACAGTGCCCCCATAACAGTGACATCCACAGTGCCCCCATAACTGTGACATCCAAAGCGCCCCATAACAGTGACATCCACAGTGCCCCCATAACAGTGACATCCACAGTGCTCCCATAACAGTGACATCCACAGTGCCCCCATAACAGTGTCCTCCACAGCGCCCCCATAACAGTGACATCCACAGTGCCCCCATAACAGTGACATCCACAGTGCCCCCATAACAGTGACATCCAAAGCGCCCCCATAACAGTGACATCCACAGTGCCCCCATAACAGTGACATCCACAGTGCCCCCATAACAGTGACATCCACAGATCACTCATAACATTGACATCCACAGCGCCCCATAACAGTGACATCCACACCGCCCTATAACAGTGACATCCACAGCGACCCCATAACAGTGACATCCACAGTGCCCCCATAACAGTGACATCCACAGATCACTCATAACATTGACATCCACAGCGCCCCATAACAGTGACATCCACAGCGCCCTATAACAGTGACATCCACAGTGCCCCCATAACAGTGTCATACACAGCACCTCCTTAACAGTGACATCCACAGTGCCCCCATAACAGTGACATCCACAGCGCCCCATAACAGTGACATCCACACTGCCCCCATAACAGTGACCTCCACTGTGCCCCCATAACAGTGACCTCCACAGATCCCCATAACAGTGACCTCCACAGATCCCCATAACAGTGACCTCCACAGTGCCCCCATAACAGTGACATCCACACTGCCCCTATAACAGTGACCTCCACAGTGCCCCCATAACAGTGACCTCCACAGTGTCCCCATAACAGTGACATCCACAGATCCCCATAACAGTGACATTCACAGATCCCCATAACAGTGACATCCACAGTGCCCCCATAACAGTGTCCTCCACAGTGTCCCCATAACACTGACATCCACAGTGCCCCCATAACAGTGATATCTACAGCGCCCTCATAACGGTGACATCAACAGTGCCTCCATAACGGTGACATTAACAGTGCCCCCATAACAGTGACCTCCACAGTGTCCCCATAACAGTGACATCCACAGTGCCCCTATAATAGTGACATCCACAGTGCTCCCATAACAGTGCCATCCACAGTGCCCCCATAACAGTGACATCCACAGATCCCCCATAACAGTGACATCCACAGTGCCCCCATAAGAGTGACATCCACAGATCCCCCATAACAGTGACCTCCACAGTGCCCCCATAACAGTGACCTCCACAGTGCCCCCATATTAGTGACCTCCACAGTGCCCCCATAACAGTGACCTCCACAGAGCCCCCATAACAGCGACCTCCACAGTGCCCCATAACAGTGACCTCCACAGTGCCCCCATAACAGTGACCTCCACAGTGCCCCATAACAGTGACCTCCACAGTGCCCCCATAACAGTGACATCCACACTGCCCCCATAACAGTGACCTCCACACTGCCCCCATATCAGTGACATCCACAGTGCCCCCATAACAGTGACATCCACAGCGCTCCCATAACAGTGACATCCACAGTGCCCCTATAATAGTGACATCCACAGTGCTCCCATAACAGTGCCATCCACAGTGCCCCCATAACAGTGACATCCACAGATCCCCCATAACAGTGACATCCACAGTGCCCCCATAAGAGTGACATCCACAGATCCCCATAACAGTGACCTCCACAGTGCCCCCATAACAGTGACCTCCACAGTGCCCCCATATTAGTGACCTCCACAGTGCCCCCATAACAGTGACCTCCACAGAGCCCCCATAACAGCGACCTCCACAGTGCCCCAGAACAGTGACCTCCACAGTGCCCCCATAACAGTGACCTCCACAGTGCCCCATAACAGTGACCTCCACAGTGCCCCCATAACAGTGACATCCACACTGCCCCCATAACAGTGACCTCCACACTGCCCCCATAACAGTGACCTCCACAGTGCCCCCATATCAGTGACATCCACAGTGCCCCCATAACAGTGACATCCACAGCGCCCCCATAACAGTGACATCCACAGTGCCCCCATAACAGTGACATCCACAGCGACCCCATAACAGTGACATCCACAGTGCCCTCATAACAGTGACATCCAAAGTGCCCCCATAACAGTGACATCCACAGTGCCCCCATAACAGTGACATCCACAGTGCTCCCATAACAGTGACCTCCACAGTGCCCCCATAACAATGACATCCACAGCGCCCCCATAACAGTGACCCCACAGCGCCCCATAACAGTGACCTCCACAGTGCCCCCATAACAGTGACATCCCTTTTTCCTGATGTATTCGTGACCTCTCGACTCTCTATGGCTTCATAACTGATGGCCGCCTCATGATCCCTCCTCCATAGGGAATACCCATTTTCTGTAATCATGAATCTACGGCTCTGGAAGAATAATATTTCTGTGCCTTAACCCTTCACTGCCCTGATAATAGTGTAGATGAGATCTGCAGGGAAGGAAACTCTGACAATTAGAGCCTCGCTGAGTACACGACTGAGTGACTCCCAGATTTCCAGATTATGACTTAATGACATTACTCGGGTCTTTCATGGCTGCAGGACAGGAACTTTTGTTCATTTTGGGATGATTTGGATTCATTGTTGTGTAATCCATCCTGGCCCAGAAAGAGCCACTCGTAGCCCAGCCAGCCACTCCATGAACTGTGCTCCAGTCATCGCTCTGTTTACTACTCAAGAGGAGAAGAAAGTTCATCATGTTCCCGCCTGTCTCCTGAGACACTTCTGTTTTCAATAGATCTACTCTATGGCCAAAATGAGAGTGAATTCCTCCAATGCAGAGGATCAAATTAGGAAACTTCATCATTAGTGATGAGCGGCAGGCGCGGTATTCGAATTTGCTATATTTCGCGAATATTTGGGCAAATATTTGTTAGGAACTTGAGAATTTGCGATTATGATTACGAAAATTGCAATGTAATATTCGCGTAATGCGCGCACAGTACAGGCGTGGGTCACTATTGCTACATTTTTCAAGCTGCTAGAAGTTTCCTGACCCTAGAGAAAATGGTTGGCACGGCAGAACATTACAATAGCTTTATATGCAGGTAGAGTGCGCCGATATATTCGCAATTGCGCTAATTAATAATGCGCATATTTTTGCGCAATACGTGCAACTTCACATTTTAGCAGCTCTGACTACGTATTAGTGATTGGTGCACTAAGTATTGTGAACTTGTAACATCAGAGCACTGTCTGTAACATGTAGGGTATGGACAGCAGAACCTATCACACTACCTAACACCCTGCACTGGACCCTATCAGCTACACTATATCACTATCTAACCTACACCGACTATCTCCCACAAACTATCTGTATTATATATATAAGATAACTATCTAATGTAATGTGACATCACAGCACTATGTCTGTAGCCTGTATGTATGGACAGCAGAACCTATCACACTACCTAACACCCTGCACTGGAACCTATCAGCTACACTATATCACTATCTAACCTACACCGACTATCTCCCACTAACTATCTGTATTATATATAAATAAGATAACTATCTAATGTAATGTGACATCACAGCACTATGTCTGTAGCATGTATGTATGGAGAGCAGAACCTATCACACTACCTAACACCCTGCACTGGAGCCTATCAGCTACACTATATCACTATCTAACCTACACCGACTATCTCCCACTAACTATCTGTATTATATATAAATAAGATAACTATCTAATGTAATTTGACATCACAGCACTATGTCTGTAGCCTGTATGTATGGACAGCAGAACCTATCACACTACCTAACACCCTGCACTGGACCCTATCAGCTACACTATATCACTATCTAACCTACACTGACTATCTCCCACTAACTATCTGTATTATATATATAAGATAACTAACTAACTATCTAATGTAATGTGACATCACAGCACTATGTCTGTAGCATGTATGTATGGACAGCAGAACCTATTACACTACCTAACACCCTGCACTGGAGCCTATCAGCTACACTATATCACTATCTAACCTACACCGACTATCTCCCACTAACTATCTGTATTATATATATAGGATAACTAACTATCTAATGTAATGTGACATCACAGCACTATGTCTGTAGTATGTATGTATGGAGAGCAGAACCTATCACACTACCTAACACCCTGCACTGGAACCTATCAGCTACACTATATCACCATCTAACCTACACTGACTATCTCCCACTAACTATCTGTATTATATATAGAAGATAACTAACTAACTAATGTAATGTGACATCACAGCACTATGTCTGTAGCATGTATGTATGGACAGCAGAACCTATCACACTACCTAACACCCTGCACTGGAACCTATCAGCTACACTATATCACTATCTAACCTACACTGACTATCTCCCACTAACTATCTGTATTATATATATAAGATAACTAACTATCTAATGTAATGTGACATCACAGAACTATGTCTGTAGCATGTATGTATGGGCAGCAGATCTTATCACACTACCTAACACCCTGCACTGGAACCTATCAGCTACACTATATCACCATCTAACCTACACTGACTATCTCCCACTAACTATCTGTATTATATATAGAAGATAACTAACTAACTAATGTAATGTGACATCACAGCGCTATGTCTGTAGCATGTATGTATGGACAGCAGAACCTATCGCACTACCCAACACCCTGCACTGGAATAGATCAGCTACACTATATCACTATCTAACCTACACTGACTACCTCCCACTAACTATCTGTATTATATATAGAAGATAACTAACTAACTAATGTATTGTGACATCACAGCGCTATGTCTGTAGCATGTATGTATGGACAGCAGAACCTATCACACTACCTAACACCCTGCACTGGAACCTATCAGCTACACTATATCACTATCTAACCTACACTGACTATCTCCCACTAACTATCTGTATTATATATAGAAGATAACTAACTATCTAATGTAATGTGACATCACAGCACTATGTCTGTAGCATGTATGTATGGACAGCAGAACCTATCACACTACCTAACACCCTGCACTGGAACCTATCAGCTACACTATATCACTATCTAACCTACACTGACTATCTCCCACTAACTATCTGTATTATATATAGAAGATAACTAACTATCTAATGTAATGTGACATCACAGCACTATGTCTGTAGCATGTATGTATGGACAGCAGAACCTATCACACTACCTAACACCCTGCACTGGAGCCTATCAGCTACACTATATCACTATCTAACCTACACTGACTATCTCCCACTAACTATCTGTATTATATATATAAGATAACTAACTAACTATCTAATGTAATGTGACATCACAGCACTATGTCTGTAGCATGTATGTATGAACAGCAGAACCTATCACACTACCTAACACCCTGCACTGGAACCTATCAGCTACACTATATCACTATCTAACCTACACTGACTATCTCCCACTAACTATCTGTATTATATATATAAGATAACTAACTATCTAATGTAATGTGACATCACAGAACTATGTCTGTAGCATGTATGTATGGGCAGCAGATCTTATCACACTACCTAACACCCTGCACTGGAACCTATCAGCTACACTATATCACCATCTAACCTACACTGACTATCTCCCACTAACTATCTGTATTATATATATAAGATAACTAACTATCTAATGTAATGTGACATCACAGCACTATGTCTGTAGCATGTATGTATGGAGAGCAGAACCTATCACACTACCTAACACCCTGCACTGGAACCTATCAGCTACACTATATCACTATCTAACCTACACTGACTATCTCCCACTAACTATCTGTATTATATATAGAAGATAACTAACTAACTAATGTAATGTGACATCACAGCGCTATGTCTGTAGCATGTATGTATGGACAGCAGAACCTATCGCACTACCCAACACCCTGCACTGGAATAGATCAGCTACACTATATCACTATCTAACCTACACTGACTATCTCCCACTAACTATCTGTATTATATATAGAAGATAACTAACTAACTAATGTATTGTGACATCACAGCGCTATGTCTGTAGCATGTATGTATGGACAGCAGAACCTATCACACTACCTAACACCCTGCACTGGAACCTATCAGCTACACTATATCACTATCTAACCTACACTGACTATCTCCCACTAACTATCTGTATTATATATAGAAGATAACTAACTATCTAATGTAATGTGACATCACAGCACTATGTCTGTAGCATGTATGTATGGACAGCAGAACCTATCACACTACCTAACACCCTGCACTGGAACCTATCAGCTACACTATATCACTATCTAACCTACACTGACTATCTCCCACTAACTATCTGTATTATATATAGAAGATAACTAACTATCTAATGTAATGACACAGGAAAGCACAGAGCACAGCAATGACACTGCTCTCTCTCTCTCTCAGAACTCCATTACACTACAGAAAATGGCTGCTGGGGGTTCTCATATAGTATGGGGTAGACAACTTTCCTATTGGTTGCCAGGATGTTGCTAAGCTCAGACAAAGACGTTGCAGCCTTCTCATTGGCCCACAAGCAAGAAGGGAGGTTACTGATTTAAAAATCTAGAATATTTGCAAATACAAATATATATACCACTATATTCTACATCTTCACAAATTCTCGAAGTGGCAATATTCGAGATTAAAATTCAGCGTTCGAATATTCTCGCCCAACACTATTCATGATATCTCATACAATGAATACTGGGAATATCCAAGGAGAGGGGTATAGAAATATCAGGGACATAAAGAACATCAACAGGAACTTCAGTTTGGGTTCCATTGTCCAGTGTAGAACAGAAGTCTGTATACTTGGGTCTTCATCTAGAAATCTACATAGTTGAGTCTCCATCCAGAAGTATATACAATATAGTTGGGTCTTCTTCCAGAAATCTATATAGTTCGATCTCCATCCAGAAGTTTATATAATTAGATTTCTATCAAGAAGTCTATACAGTTGAATGTTCGTAAAGAACTCTATATAGTTAGGTCTCTATCACAAAGTCTATACAATTGGGTCTCCATGCGGACCTCTATATAGGTTGGTGTCCATCAAAACATCTACACTGACAAGCAAAAGGGTAACAATGTTTAGAACTTGTGACTTTCAGGCTCCATATCTCACCATCCACTGCAGCTTCGGACGTGAGACTCCCATCATCCTAAAGGAAAATCCTTTCAGCTATCTCCTCATCCACTGCAGCTTCGGACGTGAGACTCCCATCATCCTATAGACAATCCTCTCAGCTATCTCACCATCCACTGCACCTTCGGACGTGAGACTCCCATCATCCTATAGACAATCCTCTCGGCTATCTCCTCATCCACTGCAGCTTCGGACGTGAGACTCCCATCATCCTATAGATAATCCTCTCGGCTATCTCACCATCCACTGCAGCTTCGGACGTGAGACTCCCATCATCCTATAGACAATCCTCTCTGCTATCTCAAAATTTTAATTTTAATAAATCCACCTTTGGCTTTCAGCATGGCCTGAATCCTTCTGGGTATGCTCTCCGTCAGATTCAAGTCTCAACTGAAATCTGTTCTCAGGTCTCTTCTACACGTTCCCAATGTTGGTGCGAACTGCTCGACTCACTAGGGTACAAATACCGCTTTTTCTTCAACTCTACCCACAAGTAGCACCTCTACTTTATTGTCATTGAACCATTTCTTCGTCAATCTCGACGTATGCTTCGGGTCGTTGTCTTGCTGGAACACTATGTCGTTATTTCATACCATACTCCGATATTTTGCCTGGACACCCAGTTCTCACTATTACGAAGCACACAAGCCGTGTTTGTCGTGCCGGAACTGATAGACCTTGTAATTGACTCCAATATTTCGCCTTGACGTCTACTTTTTGGCTTTGGAATGGATGGACGGACTTCATTTCGTATTCTTCCATCAGTCATGGCGCTCACATGATGCAGTTTGGCAGTTTTCTTGGCCGAGATACCTCTATCGATACGCTGGATGACGCTGTTTCTCTTTTCTTGGGAAATCTTTTTCTTGGCGGCTCCTGGATTCCAACCAGTGACCTTTCACTTGGGAATCAACCTAATAACACACTGAGCTATTAGGGAATGTGAGAACAGGGTGTAATTTTTAGTCTACAAGAAGAAGAAGATTGTTCCACCACCAGGAGCAGAACAGGAACAAGAATCTGCAGAACTACTACAGAAAATGCAGAATTTAGCACACATGTTTATTTGCATAATCCAACATTGAGGACTCATTGGTGGTGAATCTCCTCCTGTTTGGATGTCTATAGTTTTGTGAAAACCTACACTATTCATAACCCAAACCCCGGTAATGACTGGAAAATATGGGTCTACTCTGTAGACATCTGTTCAGGCCATTCATAACCTAGGGTTCTCTGTGGCAGAATATATGATAAGAGTCTCCGCAGCCTAGGGAATAATGGGGGTGACAGGACTATACCGTTAGGGTCCTCTATAGAAGAACACGTTTGGGGTTTATGGCACCATGCAGTTAGCTCCCCTATACAAGAAAACATTTGAGAGTATGTGCACCTTGAGGTTGGAGTCGTCTATAGAAGAAGACATGGTTGAGGGTCATTGCCCTTTGAGTTTGGGACTCTCTGTAGAAGAACACATGGTGGTGGTCATTCAACTATTAAAGCAGTTTTCTGAGACCCGTTTTCTTACACCTAGGACCCCCACTGATCAGCAGTTTGAGAAGGCATCGGCGCTCCTGTGAGTACCGCTGCCTTCTCGCAGCTCACCAAGCACAGCGCCGTACATTGTATAGTGGCCATGCTTGGTATTATGATCAGCCCAATTTACTTCTATGGGGCTGAGCTGCTCCTAGGTCACGTGACTAATTTACGTGTCGTCACTGGCCTAGGAAAAGCTGAGAGAAAGCTGTGGTGCTACTGTGAGTGCTGCTGCCTTCTCGAACAGCTGATCACTGGGGTCCCACCAGCTGCCACCCCAGTGCCATCAGCTGCCACCCCAGTGCCATCAGCTGCCACCCTAGTGCCATTAGCTGCCACCCCAGTGCCATGAGCTGCCACCCCAGTGCCATGAGTTGCCACCCCAGTGCCATCAGCTGCCACCCCAGTGCAATCAGCTGCCACCCAGTGCCATCAGCTTTCCCCCAGTGCCATCAGCTTCCCCTCAGTGACATCATCTGCCCCTCAGTGACATTATCTGCCCCCTCAGTGACATCATCTGCCACCTCAGTGACATCATCTGCCCCCTCAGTGCCATCAGCTGCCCCCCAGTGCCACCAGCTGCCCCCAATGCCATCAGGCTCCGTCCAGTGCCATCAGGCTCCGTCCAGTGCCATCAGCTGCCACCTCAGTGCCATTAGCTGCCCCCTCAGTGCCATCAGCTGCCCCCAGTGCCACCAGCTGCCTCCCAATGCCAATCAGCTGCCCCCAGTGCCACCAGCTGCCACCCCAGTGCCATCACCTGCCCCCTCAGTGCCATCAACTGCCCCTCAGTGCCATCATCTTCCCCAGTGCCACCAGCTGCCACCCCAGTGCCATCAGCTGCCACCCCAGTGCCCTCAGCTGCCACCCAGTGCCATCAGCTTCCCCCAGTGCCACCAGCTGCCACCCCAGTGCCATCACCTGCCCCCTCAGTGCCATCAACTTCCCCAGTGCCACCAGCTGCCACCCCAGTGCCATCAGCTGCCACCCCAGTGCCCTCAGCTGCCATCCAGTGCCATCAGCTTCCCCCAGTTCCATCAGCTTCCCCCAGTGCCATCAGCTTCCCCTCAGTGCCATCAGCTGCCCCAGTGCCACCAGCTGGCCCCTAGTGCCATAAGCCATCATCCAGTGCCATCAAGCTACCCCCAGTACCATCAGCTGCCTCCTCAGTGCCACCAGTTTGCCCCCAGTGCCACCAGCTGCCCCCAGTGCCACCAGCTTGCCTCCGAGTGCCACCAGCTACCCCCTGTGCTGTCAGCTGCCGCCAGTGCCACCACCAGCTTGCCCCCAGTGCCACCAACGGCCCCCAGTGCCACCAGCTTTCCCCCAGTGCCACCATCTCCCCCTTCTAGCCATGTGCCCAGCGCCAGTACTTACCTTTCCAGTAGGGGCGCCGCTCTACAGCCCCTCCCTCTATCTTCTTCTCTACGCGCTGCACTGCCTGATGTCACAGCGTCGGGTCATAGTGCGTGCTTACGTGCTCTATGACCTGACGATGTGTCAGGATACAGCGCGGTATGGGCCGGCGGGTGACGGCCACGGAGCAGTGAGTAATAGCAAGCGCTTCATTCCCGTGGTTACATGACACAAACGAATCCTCGATGCAAAAATTTGCTTCGAGGATTTTTTTGTGTCGAATTACCCGATTTAATTGAGTAATCGTTTCAGCCCTAGTTGGGGTTCCCTATTGAAGAACACATGTTTGGGGGTCATTACAGTATGAGGTTAGGGTCCTCTATAGAAGAACACATGGTTGGGGGTCATTGAGTTTGAAGTTGGGATCATCTGTAGAAGAACACATGTTTTGGGTTATGGCTCCATGAGGTTAGGTTCCTCTGTATAAGGACATATCTATAGGGGTAATCACGGTATGAGGTTGGGGTTCTCTATAGATGAACACATGGTGGTGGTCATTAAATTATCGAGTTGGGGTTCATCTATAGAAGTGTGTGTTTGAGGGTAGAGATGAGCAAAGTTTTGAAAAAATTCGATTCAAGTTCGACAAGAAATTTTATTGGTTACAAATTAATTAAAATAAATGATAAAATAAATAAATAAATCAGGTATTCCCAGGCCACTCTGCCCTAGGGTACAGCCATACGGAGCAGGCGTGCTGCGGTGAAGAACCGCACAGCCAGTTAGCCCGCAGATGCCTTTCATTGAATAATGAAGACCGCACTGTATAGCTCAGCTCACAGGACGATTGTGCCGAATGAGGGTTTTATAGGGCTGTGACATCTGCGGATTGGCTGGCTGCAAGGCATTATGGGTGATCTCGCGTTCCCAGACTTGTCTCTTCTACATTCAGTTTCGCTTTGTAACACGTGCAGCCGCCATTTTAGAAAAACCTGATTCGTCATCATGAATTTGCATTCACTGTGAACTGAAGTTTTCCTAAACTTCGGACAGAATTCTGCTTCGAATGCTTTGCTTTACTCAATACTATTTGAGGGTCATCGCACTATAAGGTTGGAGTCATTGAAAGACATAGTTAGGGACATTGCACCCTAAGGTTGAGGCGCTCAATCGGCATGAGGAGGCTTATAGGCCGTACATCCTCCTCTGGAATTCTGGGAAAAAGGGATGTAAATGAGCTCTTAACAAGCTCCGCCTCCAGATGTAAGGCAGCTCTCCTATAAGGCAGTTAAGGCGCCCTCCCAAGGAGATACTGTATCCTGACTATGGCCTCTCACCCAGTTAAGCCAGTCCTCTCTGCTCTGCACTGATGAGGGGCAATCATCCCGAAACAGCTGTCTGCAGATGAGATGCTGGCTTATTTAATATCCGAATCATGCCTAGTTAAAGGGTCAAACATTGACTTATAGGGTTGTCCCATGATTAATGTAAAAATAGAAAATCAGTCATCTAACAAAGCTAGAACCAGCCCTGTACCTTACATGGACCCAGAGATCTCCCCATTCATTGCTCCAATTGCTCTGCTACATTTATTTCAAGCTGCCAGCTCAGGGGTATGTCCTTTCTGTTGTGCATCCAACTCAGACAATGGTGGACATAGAAATTAGAAAGGGAGAAAACAGCAGGTGGCGCTGTACAGTGAGATTTCATTGAATAACTCAGTGCCGATGCTAAGTTTTTAATTACATGCAATTGCAAAAGTATTCAGATCCCGGTGCTGGTTTGAAAATTGTACAGTATTTTTGTGGGACACCCCTTTAAAGCTGATGTTGAGGGTGAACGCATTCTGTAGGTGGAGGATTTCTATTGAATACTGTACATGAGGAGGCCGGGGTGCTCTGTGTATAGATACCTGAGGAAGGTCACTGTTCTGTGAGGGGATGATGAGGATCATTGTTCTCTGAGGCTGGCAATGTAATGCAGGCTGCGTGGACGGCACTATGACGTTCAGTCTCCGTTATTAACGGACAATAGGACTTGCTGTACTCTGACCATAGGGGCGCTGTATACGCCCTATGTTGACTACACTACTATCTTATATCATCCCGCTTATTTTGTAATACGGTGTAATTTAGGGCACGGTTCCCAGAGGCCACGTATGGGTGAGTAACATGTTTTATGTGCTGACATTTAGGTTCCTCGTACATTTGGTAAACACGCGGAGCTCAGGGAGGGGGTCTCCGTGTCTCATTTCATTAAAAAGCATGAAAGCAAAACAAATCTTTATCTAATTACCACAGGGAGGGACCTCCATAGTGTCCCTGGCAAATGTGTCCCCAAAAGATTAAGTCCTGAAGACATAAAACTTCCATAAGAATTGTTAATCCTCCTTCCAGAAGGTGGGTCTTACCCAACGAGGTCCGCACTGCTCACACACAGAGAACAAAACCCCATGGAAACCTAATCCCCACTGAGAGACCTGCAGAGCGGGCGGCAGATACCTGACACCCCATCACGTTTATCACGTTTATAAACTCCTCGCCCCGGGGCCTGCAAAAGTCTCTAAACACTTCAGACAGGCACTTAATGAAAGTTACACAGTGAACACAAGAGCTGACGTCTAGATCTCTGCGCTCTGCACACTCATCACTTCCCTTCAAATTATTTCCTTTGTTGACAAGCAGAACTGGTTTTATCCTGACATAACGCACAAGGAGGATGAGTGAGGAGAGAGCTGCTGATGCGGGAAGATGATGGAATCCACCATGGGAGGAACCTACTAGTCTGGGCACTCAATATCTCCATGCTGGAGTCTGGAGATGAAAATACTTGATATTACTCAAATCTAATTACATAGCATGTGTGAATAAAGACATCTATCAAACTCACAATATGTCCATCAAACCCAAGATGCATCCATTCAACCCATGATATGTCCAGCAAAGCCAAGATGCATCCATCAAACCCATGATATGTCCAGCAAAGCCAAGATGCATCCATCAAACCCATGATATGTCCAGCAAAGCCAAGATGCATCCATCAAACCCATGATATGTTCAGCAAATCCAAGATGCATCCATCAAACCCATGATATGTCCAGCAAAGCCAAGATGCATCCATCAAACCCATGATATGTCCAGCAAAGCCAAGATGCATCCATCAAACCCATGATATGTCCAGCAAAGCCAAGATGCATCCATCAAACCCATGATATGTCCAGCAAATCCAAGATGCATCCATCAAACCCAAGATATGTCCAGCAAACCCAAGATATGTCCAGCAAACCCAAGATGCAGGGGCGTGGCTCAGCACTGGATTGGATAAGAGGTGATCCAGTACTGAGCCACGCCCACTGCATTGATCACATGACGGTGACGTCACCCCAGGTCCTCCGTGTTGTCCAAGGTTCGGGTTCAATGAAGCAGCCCCTTATGGATTCCCAAATGCCGTTATGGTCCGTGGTAGCAGAATCCATAACGGGGTGCTACGATAACCCGAACCCGAACTTTGGACGCCGAACTAAAAATAGAAGTTCGCTCAACTCTACAGGTTGGGTTAACTTAAACATGAACTGAACTTGGACTTGAAAGAGCAGGAGCACAGGCAAGATGGAAACAGGACTTGTAGCACGGCAGAAACACGGGCAGGAAATAACACAGGATAAACGCAAGTAAATCGCAATAGCAATGGGCAATTAAAGACCTTTCTGGTCACCAGGGAACCTAACGCTCAGGAACCCTCTGCCTGGAGAAGGTGCCTTACATACCCAGAAACCTTCAGGCATTGGCTGGGGAGGGATTTAGGAGCGCACACACTGGTCCTTTAAGAGACCAAAGGTGAGAACACACGTGCCCTATGGGTACCATGGAGGCAGCAGCATATAGAGCACACCGGCAACCAGGCATGGCGAGTGGTGGGGTGTCCATCACAGACCCAACATTCTCCTACTGATGAATGATTCACTTTTATAACGTCTGACAATTAATGAAGAAGCCCAAAAATTCCCCAGAATTGCTGAATTTCTCCTGAAGTCCTGGTGAGGAGACAGATTTCCCGGCGTCCCGAGCGCTTCCTCTGTGATGTCACTCCATCTTATAATAATTAGGATACAGGAAAGTCCAGATGAGTCACCTGTAACCGGATGGATCACATGATGCCACTCGGAGGGTAATAATAAGACCTGGCCCCGCCCGGCCCGTCTCACGCCAGGGATCATTCACACCAGGATTATTATGTAATGGATATTCCGGTTTCACCAGGTAGTCACATCGTCATCCGCTATTGATGAGCCCGCTCTCACATTTCCCTATTTATCTAACATCACAATACGCTGCAAAACCAGGGCCGGCAGGCACATCTGCCCCACGCCAACACCATCTGGAAGAGTGGGGGCTCATTCACATCACCGTTTACCCTTTCTGTTCTCCGGCTCCGTTAGGGACGGATTCTGCAGATAACTGACACCTAACTGAGCGTAGCGGAGCCTAAAGACCCCATAGACTATAATGGGGTCCGCTAGGTTTCCTCTCAGAGGAAGATTTTTGAGCGGAGATGAAAGTAGTGCAGGACTTTCGTCTCCGCTCAAAAATCATGTCCTGAGCAGCCACGGAACGGACCCCATTATAGTCTATGGGGTCTTTAGGCTCCGCTTACGCTCAGTTCGGTGTCAGTTATCTGCAGAACCGTCCTTTCCGCTCCTGCTCCTTAACTGGAACCGGAGAACAGAAAAGGGAAACGGTGATGTGAATGAGCCCTAAGACACATGAGAAACCAGCAGAGCCCAGACCAAACATACAGCACACCAAAAATATCTGTCCTAGACAATAGGCCAAAAATAACTTGCACCAAAAAATTATTGTAGAGTATATCCAAGCTAAACTATAGATAGATAGATAGATATGAGATAAATAGATAGATAGATAGATAGATAGGAGATAGATAGATAGAAGATAGATAGATAGATAGATAGATAGATAGATAGATAGATAGATAGATAGATATGAGAGAGAGAGAGAGAGATAGATAGATAGATAGATAGATAGATAGATAGATAGATAGATAGATAGATAGATATGAGAGAGATAGATAGATAGATAGATAGATAGATAGATAGATAGGAGATAGATAGATAGATAGATAGATAGATATGAGAGAGAGAGAGAGAGAGAGAGAGAGAGATAGAGATAGATATGAGATAGATAGATAGATAGATAGATAGATAGATAGATATGAGAGAGAGATAGATAGATAGATAGATAGATAGATAGATAGATAGATAGATATGAGATAAATAGTTAGTTAGATAGATAGATAGATAGATAGATAGATAGATAGATATGAGAGATAGAGATAGATAGATAGATAGATAGATAGATAGGAGATAGATAGATAGATAGATAGATAGATAGATATAGACAGATAGATAGATAGATAGATAGATAGATAGATAGATAATGGATAGATAGATATATAGATAGATAGATAGATAGATAGATAGATTTCTGGCAGATGCACACCCTCGGACAGGACGCTCGTGGCCCTCACTCGCTGACATTTATCCTGCGCCATAATCCGGTTGGTTACGCTGAACATGATGCAATACTGGTGCAGTGTTACTGGGGACACACAGGGTGGAACAGGCAGGACGAGCAGCAGGAAATCCCTGCCTCACCTCGGAGCCCTCCGATCCTTAACTCCTCTGCAGCCACTGCTGCTTCCTTGGTGTATCTAATCCCATAATATGTGATACTGCCATCTAAGCGGAATGTACTGTATCCAAGCCTCAGGGCCGATGGCTAATAGGACAGACCTTGAAAAACTAGGAAACTATTCATTTTCTTAACAATAGCACAATACAGTAACTGCATACTGCACCATACAGTGACCGATTAATATCGCCATACAGTGACTAAGTGATACCGCCATAACAGATGAACTAAATAATACCACAATAATGCAACTGAACACTAATACCATACAGTGACCGATTAATATCGCCATACAGTGACTAAGTGATACCGCCATAACAGATGAACTAAATAATACCACAATAATGCAACTGAACACTAATACCATACAGTGACCGATTAATATCGCCATACAGTGACTAAGTGATACCGCCATAACAGATGAACTAAATAATACCACAATAATGCAACTAAACACTAATAC
The DNA here is from genome assembly GCA_033119425.1 of Bufotes viridis. NCBI lineage: Eukaryota > Metazoa > Chordata > Amphibia > Anura > Bufonidae > Bufotes > Bufotes viridis. The sequence goes on from CM065592.1 coordinate 433,597,215, forward strand.
CATACAGTGCCTGATTTAGGCTTGTTCCAGACAAGCGCGTCCTGTGCAGAAATCACGCTTTGCGTCTGAGCGTGATTCCCCGTTATGGACATTGCTCAGCTTCGCAGCATTATACTGATTTATAATGCTACGTGTCTCTGCATGACCCTATTTCTACAGAATTATACTGACATAATGCTGTCAGTGTGATTCTGTAGAGGTAAAGTCATGCAAATAAAGGACCTCAGAGCAGGCGAGCTCATGCTGGTTCCTCTGGTGGTCTAGGTGAGTGGCACCTTCTGTGGTGGTCCTGGGAGGTCTTAATGCGTGCTATCAGAGGCTGAGGAGATTGGGCGGCTCCTTAAACTCTTCCCACCAATTTACGTACAGTTACATCCAGGGATGGCTCCGGCCCCCAATGGGAGACGGCTGTAATACATAGCGGGCTTCCTCTGTACCCCATCAGGCCCCTTTGATGTGATTGCCGGATCCCAATGGGTGCGCTAAACAACGGCTTTATTGGGTAACGATTAGACCCTATCCAGAGGATAGGTCTTCATTATTGACATTTTGGAAAAACCCCTTTAAAATTAAAATTTTCTTTAAAAAATTGAATTTTTTCATTTTACCTTCATTTGCTTTCATTTTTATGAAGCACCTAACAGGTCAAAAAATTCCAAAATGCTTTGAGAACTGCAGTTTTAAAATGGTGTGACTGGGGTTTGTAATGTCTGTGCTCCTCAAAGTCACCTCAGAACTGATCTGGTCCCTAAAAATGTTCTTGAAATTCTGAAAAATTGCTGCACTTAAAAGCTTCCTTATGTCCCCAAAAGGTAAAGGTATGTTTGATAAATATCGCCAGCATAAAGTGGACATGCAGGAAATGGTAATTCTTAACTATTTTGTGAGTTGTGTAAATTTCCATTTAAAAAAATAAAAACAATATATTAACCAAAATTTACCAGTAACATAAAGTTTATTATGTCTCAGAATTTCTTGTGTAATTCAGAGTTTAAAAATGGGGCTTTGTCCTGAAGACCAAACGTGTCCTGTTCCAGGATGGATAAAGCACTTGAGAAAAGGATTGTTCTGGATTGTGTTCCAGTTATTCTGCCTCCTGACCTGCTAGCCTTGGCTGGTGTCACACTAGTCCCTGCCATGGGGTTTTCCTGCTTCTGATGTCTCTTGTCCCAAATTCCTTGATGTTAGAAATGTTTTAAAAATATAGAAATTCTTGCTGGTCTTGTAATCCTTGATTCTCTAACATCCCATGTGTTACACAGGATTCACTGATGTTCTAGCTGTTCTCCATGATTCCCTGATGTTTTGGTTCTTCTCCATGATTCCCTGATGTTCTGGCTCTTCTCCATGATTCCCTGATGTTTTGCTTCTTCTCCATGATTCCCTGATGTTCTGGCTCTTCTCCATGATTCCCTAATGTTCTGGCTCTTCTCCGTGATCCTCTGATGTTCTTGTTCTTCTCCGTGATCTTCTGATGTTCTGGCTCTTCTCCATGATCCTCTGATGTTCTTGTTCTTCTCCGTGATCTTCTGATGTTCTGGCTCTTCTCCGTGATCCCCTGATGTTCTGGCTCTTCTCCATGATTCCCTGATGTTCTGGCTCTTCTCTGTGATCCTCTGATGTTCTGGCTCTTCTCCATGATCTTCTGATGTTCTGACTATCTCCATGATTCCTTGATGTTCTGGCTCTTCTCCATGATCCTCTGTTGATCTGGCTCTTCTCCATGATCCTCTAATGTTCTCACTCTTCTCCGTGATCCTCTGATGTTCTGGCTCTTCTCCGTAATCTTCTGATGTTCTGACTATCTCCATGATTCCTTGATGTTCTGGCTCTTCTCCATGATCCTCTGATGATCTGGCTCTTCTCCATGATCCTCTAATGTTCTGACTCTTCTCCGTGATCCTCTGATGTTCTGGCTCTTCTCCGTAATCTTCTCATGTTCTGACTATCTCCATGATTCCGTGATGTTCTGGCTATTCTTTGTGATTCCCTGATGTTCTGGCTCTTCTCCATGATTCTCTGATGTTTTGGTTCTTCTCCATGATTCCCTGATGTTCTGGCTCTTCTCCATAATCGTCTGATGTTCTGGCTCTTCTCCATGATTCCCTTATGTTCTGGCTCTTCTCCATGATTCCCTGATGTTCTGGCTCTTCTCCATGATCCTCTGATGTTCTGGCTCTTCTCCATAATCCTCTGATGTTCTGGCTCTTCTCCGTGATCTTCTGATGTTCTGACTATCTCCATGATTCCTTGATGTTCTGGCTCTTCTCCATGATCCTCTGATGATCTGGCTCTTCTCCATGATCCTCTAATGTTCTGGCTCTTCTCCGTAATCTTCTGATGTTCTGACTATCTCCATAATTCCGTGATGTTCTGGCTATTCTTTGTGATTCCCTGATGTTCTGGCTCTTCTCTATGATTCCTTGATGTTCGGGCTCTTCTCTATGATCCCTTGATGTTCTGGCTCTTCTCTATGATTCCTTGATGTTCTGGCTCTTCTTTATGATTCCTTGATGTTCTGACTCTTCTCCATGATTCCCTGATGTTCTGGCTCTTCTCTTTGGTCCCCTGATGTTCTGGCTCTTCTCCATGATCTTCTGATGTTCTGACTATCTCCATGATTCCCTGATGTTCTGGCTCTTCTCCATGATCCTCTGATGATCTGGCTCTTCTCCATGATCCTCTAATGTTCTGACTCTTCTCCGTGATCCTCTGATGTTCTGGTTCTTCTCTGTTATCTTCTGATGTTCTGGCTCTTCTCTGTTATCTTCTGATGTTCTGACTATCTCCATGATTCCGTGATGTTCTGGCTATTCTTTGTGATTCCCTGATGTTCTGGCTCTTCTCTCTGATTCCCTTCATGTTCTGGCTCTTCTCTAAGATTCCTTGATGTTCGGGCTCTTCTCTATGATCCCTTGATGTTCTGGCTCTTCTCTATGATCCCCCGATGTTCTGGCTCTTCTCCATGACCCTCTGATGTTCTGGCTCTTCTCCATGACCCTCTGATGTTCTGGCTCTTCTCCATGATCCTCTGATGTTGATGTTATGGCTCTTCTCCATGATCCTTTGAGGTTATGGCTCTTCTTCCTGATCCTCTGATGTTCTGACTATCTCCATGATTCCGTGATGTTCTGGCTATTCTTTGTGATTCCCTGATGTTCTGGCTCTTCTCTCTGATTCCCTTCATGTTCTGGCTCTTCTCTAAGATTCCTTGATGTTCTGACTCTTCTCTATGATCCCTTGATGTTCTGGCTCTTCTCTATGATCCCTTGATGTTCTGGCTCTTCTTTATGATTCCTTGATGTTCTGGCTCTTCTCCATGACCCTCTGATGTTCTGGCTCTTCTCCATGACCCTCTGATGTTCTGGCTCTTCTCCATGATCCTCTGATGTTGATGTTATGGCTCTTCTCCGTGATCCTTTGAGGTTATGGCTCTTCTTCCTGATCCTCTGATGTTCTGGCTCTTCTCCATGATCTTCTGATGTTTTGACTATCTCCATGATTCCCTGATGTTCTGGCTCTTCTCCATGATCCTCTGATGATCTGGCTCTTCTCCATGATCCTCTAATGTTCTGACTCTTCTCCGTGATCCTCTGATGTTCTGGCTCTTCTCCGTGATTTTCTGATATTCTGACTATCTCCATGATTCTGGCTATTCTTTGTGATTCCCTGATGTTCTGGGTCTTCTCTCTGATTCTCTTCATGTTCTGGTTCTTCTCTATGATTCCTTGATGTTCGGGTTCTTCTCTATGATCCCTTGATGTTCTGGCTCTTCTCTATGATCCCTTCATGTTCTGACTCTTCTCTAGGATTCCTTGATGTTCTGGCTCTTCTTTATGATTCCTTGATGTTCTGACTCTTCTCTAGGATTCCTTGATGTTCTGGCTCTTCTTTATGATTCCTTGATGTTCTGACTCTTCTCTAGGATTCCTTGATGTTCTGGCTATTCTTTGTGATTCCCTGATGTTCTGGCTCTTCTCCATGATTCCCTGATGTTCTGGCTCTTCTCTATGGTCTCCTGATGTTCTGGCTCTTCTCTATGATCCCTTGATGTTCTGGCTCTTCTCCATGATTCCCTGATGTTCTGGCTCTTCTCTATGGTCCCCCGATGTTCTGGCTCTTCTCTATGGTCCCCTGATGTTCTGGCTCTTCTCTAGGATTCCTTAATGTTCCTGACGCTTCTCTATGATTCCCTGATATCCTGTCTGCTATCTATGATTCCCTGATATTCTTGCTGTTTTCCATGATACCCTGAGGATCTGACTGTTCTCCATGATTATCGTATTCTATCTTTGACACTTCACGATGCTTGATGTTCTGGCTTTTTGCCATAATTCCATAATGTTTTGATTGTTCTCTATGACACCAGACGTTCTGGATTCTTCTCCATGAGACTCTGATATTCGGTCTGTTCACCATAATTACTTGATGTTCTGTCTGTTCTCCATTATTTAGTTATATTTAGCTTTTCTTCACAGGAACTGAGTGTTGTGTAAGTAAATTGTGACTCCACCAGCAGAATTTTGAGTGCAGCTCTGAAATATAATACAAGATGTAAGTCAGGATCAGTACGGGATAAGTAATTTAATGTATGTACACAGTGACTGCACGAGCAGAACAGCGAGTGCAGCTCTGGAGTATAATACAGGATGTAACTCAGGATCAGTACAGGATAAGTAATGTATGTCCACAGTGACTCCACCAGCAGAATAGTGACTGCAGCTCTGGAGTATAATACAGGATGTAACTCAGGATCAGTATAGGATAAGTAATGTATGTATTCAGTGACTGCACCAGCAGAATAGTGAGTGCAGCTCTGGAGTATAATACAGGATATAACTCAGGATCAGTACAGGATAAGTAATGTATGTACACAGTGACTGCACGAGCAGAACAGTGAGTGCAGCTCTGGAGTATAATACAGGATGTAACTTAGGATCAGTACAGGATAAGTAATGCATGTACACAGTGACTGCAACAGCAGAATAGTGAGTGCAGCTCTGGAGTATAATACAGGATGTAACTCAGGATCAGTCAGTACAGGATAAGTAATGTATGTACACAGTGACTGCACCAGCAGAATAGTGAGTGCAGCTCTGGAGTATAATACAGGATGTAACTCAGGATCAGTATAGGATAAGTAACGTATGTACACAGTGACTGCACCAGCAGAATAGTGAGTGCAGCTCTGGAGTATAATACAGGATGTAACTCAAGATCAGTACAGGATAAGTAATGTATGTACACAGTGACTGCACCAGCAGAATAGTAAGTGCAGCTCTGGAGTATAATACAGGATGTAACTCAGGATCAGTACAGGATAAGTAATGTATGTACACAGTGACTGCACCAGCAGAATAGTGAGTGCAGCTCTGGAGTATAATACAGGATGTAACTCAGGATCAGTACAGGATAAGTAATGTATGTACACAGTGACTGCACCAGCAGAATAGTGAGTGCAGCTCTGGAGTATAATGCAGGATGTAACTCAGGATCAGTACAGGATAAGTAATGTATGTACACAGTGACTGCACCAGCAGAATAGTGAGTGCAGCTCTGGAGTATAATACAGGATGTAACTCAGGATCAGTACAGGATAAGTAATGTAATGTATGTACACAGTGACTCCACCAGCAGAATAGTGAGTGCAGCTCTGGAGTATAATACAGGATGAAACTCAGGATCAGTACAGGATAAGTAATGTATGTACACAGTGACTGCACGAGCAGAATAGTGAGTGCAGCTCTGGAGTATAATACAGGATGTAACTCAGGATCAGTACAGGATAAGTAATGTATGTACACAGTGACTGCACCAGCAGAATAGTGAGTGCAGCTCTGGAGTATAATACAGGATGTAACTCAGGATCAGTACGGGATAAGTAATGTATGTACACAGTGACTCCACCAGCAGAATAGTGAGTGCAGCTCTGGAGTATAATACAGGATCAGTGCAGGATAAGTAATGTATATAGTGGAGATGGCTCTTTATGTGGCCTCTTGCTGTTGTTATCCTGTTATTATTATGACTCTGGTGTCGGCTGATCCCTGGGGCAATAATACATTAAGTTATGTGGTATCTACAGAGTGACGGGACGCTGATGATGGGCGCTCACACATTTTCATTGCTGAACTGCAATTATTTTTGGTAATTTTTCAGTGAAGTGCATTTGCAGTTTGTAAATAATATAATAACTCTTGGGGCTCTCATGTAATGTTCCTGTGGAGGAGAAGTATAGCTGAGGTGTGCGCGCTCCAGTGCTGCAGTGCCCCCTGCTGTCTGTGTCAAGTTCTTCACGTTCACATGGTGAGAGAGCATGGAGGCTGGGGGTAGTTTCCCTCCAATACAAAAAATCTAAAGTTCACATTTGCAGATATAGTGCTCCAGACTTGTGGACAGACAGGGAGTTGTTAAAATCTCCAGAATTATCAGGGAGGCTCAGGTTTTATGATAAATCTGCCGCATCTGTACACGGCCTTATGACTACTGGTGACTGTTTTACTTTGTTTCAGATTTTTACATTTTGGCACAAAAAGTTGCGTTTTGAGCCATGCCCCTTAGAGAGAAAAAACTCTAAAACATGAGACGTCACAGTTTGCTTCAAATAGCTACGTAATTGCGGAGAACCTGGCGGCCCAGCGTGGTCAGTGTGAACGATGAGTGAATTCTCACTGACATGAGATGGAAATATCCGTGCGGAGTTCTCCCAGATTCCTGAAGACCACCACTAGTGGTCACCATCACCATAGCCTCAGTCACCCAGCTTTCCACAGACCCTGAAAGGCTTATACATTCTGATGCTCGGACACAGAGACAGAAAGTGGTGGCAGTGGTAAGGAGCTGCCGTCACGCTGTGCACTTCATGTCTCGACCCCTTCCCTGGCTTCTATGTGACCGCTGGACGGAGAGTGTCGCCATATAAGCGCAGCGTGAAGTCTGTATGCCCCCCCAGCCTAAAACCCCAGGCAGAACCCTCTCTGGGTAAGCTCTGCTTCCAACCATGGATGAAAAGCGAAATCCGTGGTGAAAATCAGAGATTTCTTTTGGTTTTGTGTAAATGGCAGTTTTGGAAGCCTCAGTCATCGTATTGTCTGGATTTGGCCTAAGAAATCACCTTGTGGTTTTGGCGCAGTGTGGGTTGGTCCTGCTGCTGCCCGGCCACACGTTGCCTCATGGTCTGCGAACAGGATGTGATGGCCCTCGGAGTGGAGGGTCCAGCCTTGCAGGTGATCCCAGGACCCTGCCAGGTGTGAGCGGCATGCAGACAGTTAACGCCAGGCCTTGCGGGGCCCTTGATGCAGATGTCTCTGTGCAGAGATCTCAATCAATCCAGCGGCGCCATCATAGCTGTCATCACAAAACACAGTCTTCCCCATCCAAAGACGAAATAGGAGCCCCCTGACAGGACTTGTTTGTTATTAAAGCTACGGCGGCCTCCTTATCTGCTCAGGTGGCTTTGATCCATAATGAGGGTATTCTTCCAACCACAACCCACAATCACGGCACGCAGATGGAAAGCGTAAACACAGGTGACCCCAAAACACGCAGCCGACTAATACAAGTCCATCTGCACAGCCTTTAATCATTAGATCTGATTATTTTGCTGGGGACGTGGCGAATATGTCGGAATCAGCGAGGCGCGTGTTCTCCACCTGTATGCCTACATAGAAATCTATGGAGCCTGTTACAGATCCGCACTGGGAGATGCATACTTGCCAACTTCCCCAAATAAAGGGCAGACCTCTCCTGAGGAGTAGTCAAGTCTCTTGGGCACTGGTGAAATCTGCTGGGAGGTGGCAGGATGTCTGGAGCAGACGCGTCATCAGGAGGCGCAGCCCTAACATAAGGACGCACGGACAGCGGGCAGCGCACAATAGGATACATACTATATACTGCACATAGGTGCTTGGTCACTGATCACACAAGGTGGAGCACCTTTATTTTGGGCTCCGCAGCAGGGTTCATGTTTTATAGATGCTGGATATCCTCCTGTGGTTGCAGTCATACAGATGCTGGATATCCTCCTGTGGTGACGGTCATACAGATGATGGATATCCTCCTGTGGTGGCGGTCATACAGGTCCTGGATATCCTCCTGTGGTGACGGTCATACAGATGCTGGATATCCTCCTGTGGTGAAGGTCATACAGAAGCTGGATATTCTCCTGTGTTGGCAGTCATACAGATGTTGGATATCCTCCTGTGGTCATACAGATGCTGGATATCCTCCTGTGGTGGCGGTCATACAGATGCTGGATATCCTCCTGTGGTGAAAGTCATACAGATGCTGGATATCCTCCTGTGGTGGTGGTCATATAGAGGCTTGATATCCCCTGTGGTAGCAGTCATACAGATGTGGATATCCTCTTGTGGTGGTGGTCATACAGATGCTGGATATCCTCCTGTGATGGTGGTCATACAGATCCTGGATATCCTCCTGTGGTGGTGGTCATACAGATGCTGGATATCCTCCTGTGGTGGAGGTCAGACAGATGCTAGATATCCTTCTGTAGTGGAGGTCAGCAGGGTATCCCCTGTGGTAGTGGTCATACAGATGCTGGATATCCTCCTGTGATGGTGGTGGTCATACAGATGCTGGATATCCTCCTGTGGTAGTGGTCAGACAGAGGCTGGATATCCTCCTGTGGTAGTGGTCATACAGATGCTGGATATCCTCCTGTGGTGGTGGTCATACAGATGCTGGATATCCTCCTGTGGTGGTGGTCATACAGATGCTGGATATCCTCCCTGTGGTGGTGGTCATACAGATGCTGGATATCCTCCTGTGGTGGTGGTCAGTCACAGATGCTGGATATCCTCCTGTGGTAGTGGTCATACAGATGCTGGATATCCTCCTGTGGTGGTAGTGGTCATACAGATGCTGGATATCCTCCTGTGATGGTGGTGGTCATACAGATGCTGGATATCCTCCTGTGGTGGTGGTCAGACAGATGGCTGGATATCCTCTGTGGTAGTGGTCAGACAGATGCTGGATATCCTCCTGTGGTGGTGGTCATACAGATGCTGGATATCCTCCTGTGGTGGCGGTCATACAGATGCTGGATATCCTCCTGTGGTGGTGGTCATACAGATGCTGGATATCCTCCTGTGGTGGTGGTCATACAGATGCTGGATATCCTCCTGTGATGGTGGTCATACAGATCCTGGATATCCTCCTGTGGTGGTGGTCATACAGATGCTGGATATCCTTCTGTTGTGGAGGTCAGAGAGATGCTTGATATCCTCCTGTGGTGGAGGTCAGACAGAGGCTGGATATCCCCCTGTGGTAGTGGTCATACAGATGCTGGATATCCTCCTGTGGTCGTTCAGATGCTAGATATCCTACTGTGGTGGAAGTCATACAGATGCTGGATATCCTCCTGTGGTGGTGGTCATACAGATGCTGGATATCCTCCTGTGGTGGTGGTCATACAGATGCTGGATATCCTCCAGTGGTCGTTCAGATGCTAGATATCCTACTGTGGTGGAAGTCATACAGATGCTGGATATCCTCCTGTGGTGGTGGTCATACAGATGCTGGATATCCTCCTGTGGTGGTGGTCATACAGACGCTGGATATCCTACTGTGGTGGAAGTCATACAGATGCTGGATATCCTCTTGTGGTGGTGGTCATACAGATGCTGGATATCCTCCTGTGGTGGTGGTCATACAGAGGCTGGATATCCTCCTGTGGTCGTTCAGATGCTAGATATCCTACTGTGGTGGAAGTCATACAGATGCTGGATATCCTCCTGTGGTGGTGGTCATACAGATGCTGGATATCCTCCTGTGGTGGTGGTCATACAGATGCTGGATATCCTCCAGTGGTGGGGGTCATACAGATGCTGGATATCCTCCTGTGGTGGTGGTCATACAGATGCTGGATATCCTCCTGTGGTGGTGGTCATACAGATGCTGGATATCCTCCTGTGGTGGTCATACAGATGCTGGATATCCTCCTGTGATGGTGGTCATACAGATCCTGGATATCCTCCTGTGGTGGTGGTCATACAGATGCTGGATATCCTCCTGTTGTGGAGGTCAGACAGATGCTTGATATCCTCCTGTGGTGGAGGTCAGACAGAGGCTGGATATCCCCCTGTGGTAGTGGTCATACAGATGCTGGATATCCTCCTGTGGTCGTTCAGATGCTAGATATCCTACTGTGGTGGAAGTCATACAGATGCTGGATATCCTCTTGTGGTGGTGGTCATACAGATGCTGGATATCCTCCTGTGGTGGTGGTCATACAGATGCTGGATATCCTCCTGTGGTGGTGGTCAGACAGATGCTGGATATCCCCCTGTGGTAGTGGTCAGACAGATGCTGGATATCCTCCTGTGTTAGTGGTCAGACAGATGCTGGATTTCCCCCTGTGGTAGTGGTCAGACAGAGGCTGGATATCCCTCTGTGGTAGTGGCCAGACAGAGGCTGGATATCCCTCTGTGGTAGTGGTCAGACAGAGGCTTGATATCCCTATGTGGTAGTGGTCAGACAGAGGCTGGATATCCCCCTGTGGTAGTGGTCAGACAGAGGCTGGATATCCCCCTGTGGTAGTGGTCAGACAGAGGCTGGATATCCCTCTGTGGTAGTGGTCAGACAGAGGCTGGATATTCCTCTGTGGTAGTGGTCAGACAGAGGCTTGATATCCCCCTGTGGTAGTGGTCAGACAGAGGCTGGATATCCCTCTGTGGTAGTGGTCAGACAGAGGCTTCATATCCCCCTGTGGTAGTGGTCAGACAGAGGCTGGATATCCCTCTGTGGTAGTGGTCAGACAGAGGCTGGATATCCCCCTGTGGTAGTGGTCAGACAGAGGCTGGATATCCCCCTGTGGTAGTGGTCAGACAGAGGCTGGATATCCTCCTGTGTGGTAGTGGTCAGACAGAGGCTGGATATCCCCCTGTGGTAGTGGTCAGACAGAGGCTGGATATCCCTCTGTGGTAGTGGTCAGACAGAGGCTGGCTATCCCCTGTGGTAGTGGTCAGACAGAGGCTGGATATCCCTCTGTGGTAGTGGTCAGAGGCTGGATATCCCCTGTGGTAGTGGTCAGACAGATGCTGGATATCCTCCTATGGTAGTGGTCAGACAGAGGCTGGATATCCCCTGTGGTAATGGTCAGACAGAGGCTGGATATCCCTCTGTGGTAGTGGTCAGACAGAGGCTGGATATCCTCCTGTGGTAGTGTTCAGACAGAGGCTGGATATCCCTCTGTGGTAGTGGTCATACAGAGGCTGGATATCCCCCTGTGGTAGTGGTCAGACAGATGCTGGATATCCTCCTGTGTTAGTGGTCAGACAGATGCTGGATTTCCCCCTGTGGTAGTGGTCAGACAGAGGCTGGATATCCCTCTGTGGTAGTGGCCAGACAGAGGCTGGATATCCCTCTGTGGTAGTGGTCAGACAGAGGCTTGATATCCCTATGTGGTAGTGGTCAGACAGAGGCTGGATATCCCCCTGTGGTAGTGGTCAGACAGAGGCTGGATATCCCCCTGTGGTAGTGGTCAGACAGAGGCTGGATATCCCTCTGTGGTAGTGGTCAGACAGAGGCTGGATATTCCTCTGTGGTAGTGGTCAGACAGAGGCTTGATATCCCCCTGTGGTAGTGGTCAGACAGAGGCTGGATATCCCTCTGTGGTAGTGGTCAGACAGAGGCTTCATATCCCCCTGTGGTAGTGGTCAGACAGAGGCTGGATATCCCTCTGTGGTAGTGGTCAGACAGAGGCTGGATATCCCCCTGTGGTAGTGGTCAGACAGAGGCTGGATATCCCCTGTGGTAGTGGTCAGACAGAGGCTGGATATCCTCCTGTGTGGTAGTGGTCAGACAGAGGCTGGATATCCCCCTGTGGTAGTGGTCAGACAGAGGCTGGATATCCCTCTGTGGTAGTGGTCAGACAGAGGCTGGCTATCCCCCTGTGGTAGTGGTCAGACAGAGGCTGGATATCCCTCTGTGGTAGTGGTCAGACAGATGCTGGATATCCCCCTGTGGTAGTGGTCAGACAGATGCTGGATATCCTACTTTAGTCATTCTAGGCTCTTCCATCTTGGAGCCATAATTCAGACAAGGTGGTTGTTGGCTGCTGTACATGAGAGGTCCGTTGCCTCATCCAGTCCCAGGTATTCCTGATGGGGGAGAGATCTGGTGGTGGGGTTACAGTATATTGTTGGAACACCTGAAAAGGCGGTAGGACTGGTTCCACAATGTCCTGGACATACTAAGCTCAATGTTCCCTCCACAAATACCAGATGAAAACGGCCATGGTACCTAATGGCTCCCCACCCCACGACACCTGTACAGGTCCTGTGTGTCTCCACACTATACCTGATGGCAGTTGACTCTCTCCCGCCTCCTGTGATCTCTGACGCGGCCAACATTAGTACCAAGGGAGAACCTGCTGCCGTCACTGAACACTATTGTCTGCCATTCCTGCCTCCCGTGGTCTCTGTCGTGGCTCCAGTGGAGGCGCTCTTCATGATGATGAGAGGTCAGTGGTAAAGGAGCTGGTGAAGTGTGTGAATGCAGTCCTGCTTCCAGTAGACGGTCTCTTATTGTCCGGGAGGTCACTGTGAGACATGGCAGCTCTTCTTATACAGAGATCTCTCTGGACGGTGTGAGCGCCCTCCTCTGACCACTGTCCACACCATGCACTAAGACACTTCTCCTCCAACTCTTTCCCAGATGTGACAGATGGACCATCCAGCTTCTCGAAGTCCCACAATTCAGTGCTTTTCAAGGTCCATTATTTCACAAATGGTGCTCGTCTTCATCAAGCAGCAGAGCGATCACTTCCACAGCAGCCGAGCAACAGTCCTGTAAGAGAGAAGCCGAAAAACCCCAACGGTGATCCTGGAGCTGTGATCTTTTTAAGGGTCACTTATTAAAGGGATTGTCCGGGCTTTGCTATTGATGACCCATCCTGGGGGAAGCGTCTGAGTCTACAGTCTGAATGGGATTTAAGGGGAATATTTGTATAAGGGGTAGATAGATGGGGAGGTCTGAGGCCTGTATACATGGGGGTCTGACCTGTGATCTGTATAGATGGGGAGGTCTGACCTGGAATCTGTATAGATGGGGAGGTCTGACCTGGAATCTGTATAGATGGGGGTCTGGTCTGGGGTCTGTATAGATGGGGAGGTCTGACCTGGAATCTGAATAGATGGGGAGGTCTGACCCTGAATCTGTATAGATGGGGGGGTCTGGTCTGGGGTCTGTATAGATGGGGAGGTCTGTCCTGGAATCTGTATAGATGGGGGGGTCTGGTCTGGGGTCTGTATAGATGGGGAGGTCTGACCTGGAATCTGTATAGATGGGGAGGTCTGGTCTGGGATCTGTATAGATGGGGAGTTCTGACCTGGAATCTGTATAGATGGGGGTCTCTGTATAGATGGGGAGGTCTGGTCTGGGGTCTGTATAGATGGGGAGGTCTGACCTGGAATCTGTATAGATGGGAAGGTCTGACCCTGAATCTGTATAGATGGGGGGTCTGGTCTGGGGTCTGTATAGATGGGGAGGTCTGTCCTGGAATCTGTATAGATGGGGGAGTCTGGTCTGGGGTCTGTATAGATGGGGAGGTCTGACCTGGAATCTGTATAGATGGGGAGGTCTGTCCTGGGGTCTGTATAGATGGGGAGTTCTGACCTGGAATCTGTATAGATGGGGAGGTCTGGTCTGGGATCTGCATAGATGGGGAGGTCTGTCCTGGAATCTGTATAGATGGGGGGGTCTGGTCTGGGGTCTGCATAGATGGGAAGGTCTGACCTGGAATCTGTATAAAGGGAAGGGGGTCTGGTCTGGGGTCTGTATAGATGGGGAGGTCTGACCTGGAATCTGTATAGATGGGGAGGTCTGTCCTGGAATCTGTATAGATGGGGAGGTCTGACCTGGAATCTGTATAGATGGGGAGGTCTGTCCTGGAATCTGTATAGATGGGGGAGGGGAGTCTGGTCTGGGGTCTGCATAGATGGGGAGGTCTGACCTGGAATCTGTATAGAGGGGGTCTGGGGTCTGTATAGATGGGGAGGTCTGACCTGGGATCTGTATAGATGAAGGTGGGGAAGGTTTGGTCTGGAGTCTGTTTAGATGGGGAGGTCTGTCCTGGAATCTGTATAGATGGGGGGGTCTGGTCTGGGATCTGTATAGATGGGGAGGTCTGACCTGGAATCTGTATAGATAAGGGGGTCTGGTCTGGGATCTGTATAGATGGGGAGGTCTGACCTGGAATCTGTATAGATGGGGGGTCTGGTCTGGGGTCTGTATAGATGGGGAGGTCTGACCTGGAATCTGTATAGATGGGAGGGTCTGGTCTGGGGTCTGCATAGATGCGGAGGTCTGACCTGGAATCTGTATAGAGGGGGTCTGGGGTCTGTATAGATGGGAGGTCTGACTTGGGACCTGTATAGATGCGGGGTTCTGGTCTGGGGTGTGTATAGATAGGGAGGTCTAACCTGGAATCTGTATAGATGGGGGTCTGGTGTCTGTATAGATGGGGAGGTCTGACCTGGGATCTGTATAGATGGGGGGTCTGGTCTGGGGTCTGTATAGATGGGGAGGTCTGACCTGGGATCTGTATAGATGGTTGGGGTCTGGTCTGGGGTCTGTATAGATGGGGAGGTCTGTCCTGGGGTCTGTATAGATGGAGAGTTCTGACCTGGGATCTGTATAGATGAGAAGATGAGAGGGGGGTCTGGTCTGGGGTCTGTATAGATGGGGAGATCTGTCCTGGAATCTGTATAAATGGGAGGGTCTGGTCTGGGGTCTATATAGATGAGGAAGTCTAACCTGGGATCTGTATAGATGGGGGGTCTGGTCTGGGGTCTGTATAGATGGGGAGGTCTGTCCTGGGGTCTGTATAGATGGGGGGTCTCTGTATAGATGGGGAGGTCTGACCTGGGATCTGTATAGATGGGGGGTCTGGTCTGGGGTCTGTATAGATGGGGAGGTCTGTCCTGGGGTCTGGATAGATGGGGGGTCTCTGTATAGAAGGGGAGGTCTGTCCTGGGGTCTGTATAGATGGGGGGTCTGTATAGATGGGGAGGTCTGACCTGGGATCTGTATAGATGGGGGGGTATGGTCTGGGGTCTGTATAGATGGGGGGTGGTCTTGAGTTTGTATCCGAAAAATCCGAAAAATGGATGGGCTTGGCCTAGGTTCTGTATAGATGGGTGTTCTGGGGTCTGTGTAAGTGCAAGATCTGTTCTCAGCTTTGTATAGACAGAGGGGCACATTTATTAAGCTTGCGGTGGATCCGCTGAAGCTAAGAAGATGCGCCGGCCTCTACATAACTTGGCAGATTCTGATTGTAAGAAGCTCCCGAGCTGCTTTACATTTAGACCTCTGCAGCCTCTGTCATGTGCAGCTGTCTCCTCTGTGTTATAAACAAGAGATGGGAGAGCGCAGGGAGGAGGAGCACAGCCCTGAGTGCTGGGGAGGCGCTGGAAGGAGGAGCGCAGCCCTGAGTGCTGGGAGGAGGAGCACAGCCCTGAGTGCTGGGAGGAGGAACGCAGCCCTGAGTGCTGGGGAGAGCACTGGGAGAAGGACCACAGCCCTGAGTGCTGGGAGGAGGAGCGCAGCCCTGAGTGCTGGTGAGAGCACTGGGAGGAGGACCACAGCCCTGAGTGCTGGGAGGAGGAGCGCAGCCCTGATTGCAGGTGAGAGCACTGGGAGAAGGAGCGCAGCCCTGAGTGCTGGGAGAAGGAGCGCAGCCCTGGGTGCTGGGAGAAGGAGCAAAGCCCTGAGTGCTGGGAGGAGGAACACAGCCCTGAGTGTCAGGGAGAGTGCTGGGAGGAGGAGCACAGCCCTCAGTTTTGGGGAGAGCACTGGGAGGAGGAGCACAGCCCTGAGTGTCGGGGAGAGCGCTGGGAGGAGGAGCACAGCCCTGAGTGTCGGGGAGAGCACTGGGAGGATAAGCACAGCCCTGAGTGTTGGGGAGAGCGCTGGGAGGAGGAGCACAGCCCTGAGTGTCGGGAAGAGCACTGGGAGGAGGAGCACAGCCCTGAGTGCTGGGAGGAGGAGCGCAGCCCTGAGTGCTGGTGAGAGCGCTAGGAGAAGGAGCGCAGCCCTGAGTGCTGGGAGAAGGAGCAAAGCCCTGAGTGCTGGTGAGAGCACTGGGAGGAGGACCACAGCCCTGAGTGCTGGGAGGAGGAGCGCAGCCCTGAGTGCTGGTGAGAGCGCTGGGAGAAGGAGCGCAGCCCTGAGTGCTGGGAGAAGGAGCGCAGCCCTGAGTGCTGGGAGAAGGAGCAAAGCCCTGAGTGCTGGGAGGAGGAACGCAGCCCTGAGTGTCAGGGAGAGCGCTGGGAGGAGGAGCGCAGCCCTGAGTGTCAAGAAGAGCACTGGGAGGAGGAGCACAGCCCTGACTGTCGGGGAGAGCGCTGAGAGGAGGAGCACAGCCCTGAGTGTCGGGAAGAGCACTGGGAGGAGGAGCGCAGCCCTAAGTGCTGGTGAGGCGCAGGGAGAAGGAGTGCAGCCCTGAGTGCTGGGAGGAGGAGTGCAGCCCTGAGTGCTGGGAGGAGGAGTGCAGCCCTAAGTGCTGGGAGAGTGCTGGGAGGAGGAGCACAGCCCTGAGTTCTGGGAGGAGGAGCGCAGCCCTGAGTGTCTGGGAGAGTGCTGGGAGGAGGAGCACAGCCCATAGTGCTGGGAGGAGGAGCGCAGCCTAAGTGCCGGGGAGGCGCTGGAAGGAGGAGCAAAGCCCAGAGTGCTGGGAGAAGGAGCGCAGCCCTGAGTGCTGGGAGAAGGAGCAAATCCATGAGTGCTGGGAGGAGGACCACAGCCCTGAGTGCTGGGAGGAGGAGCGCAGCCCTGAGTGCTGGGGAGAGCACTGGGAGGAGGACCACAGACCTGAGTGCTGGGAGGAGGAGCGCAGCCCTGAGTGCTGGGGAGAGCACTGGGAGAAGGAGCAAATCCCTCAGTGCTGGGAGGAGGAGCGCAGCCCTGAGTGCAGGGAGAGCACTGGGAGGAGGACCACAGCCCTGAGTGCTGGGAGGAGGAGCGCAGCCCTGAGTGCTGGGGAGAGCACCGGGAGGAGGACCACAGCCCTGAGTGCTGGGAGGAGGAGCGCAGCCCTGAGTGCTGGGAGAAGGAGCAAAGCCCTGAGTGCTGGGAGGAGGAACGCAGCCCTGAGTGTCGGGAGAGCGCTGGGAGGAGGAGCACAGCCCTGAGTGTCGGGGAGAGCGCTGGAAGGAGAAGCAAAGCCCTGAGTGCTGGGAGAAGGAGCGCAGCCCTGAGTGCTGGGAGAAGGAGCAAAGCCCTGAGTGCTGGGAGGAGGAACGCAGCCCTGAGTGTCAGGGAGGCGCTGGGAGGAGGAGCTCAGCCCTGAGTGTCGGGGAGAGCACTGGGAGGAGGAGCACAGCCCTGAGTGTCGGGAGGCGCTGGGAGGAGGAGCACAGCCCTGAGTGCTGGGAGAAGGAGCAAAGCCCTGAGTGCTGGGAGGAGGAACGCAGCCCTGAGTGTCGGGAGAGCGCTGGGAGGAGGAGCACAGCCCTGAGTGTCGGGAGAGCGCTGGAAGGAGAAGCAAAGCCCTGAGTGCTGGGAGAAGGAGCGCAGCCCTGAGTGCTGGGAGAAGGAGCAAAGCCCTGAGTGCTGGGAGGAGGAACGCAGCCCTGAGTGTCAGGGAGAGCGCTGGGAGGAGGAGCTCAGCCCTGAGTGTCGGGAGAGCACTGGGAGGAGGAGCACAGCCCTGAGTGTCGGGAGAGCGCTGGGAGGAGGAGCACAGCCCTGAGTGTCGGGAAGAGCACGGAGGAGGAGCACAGCCCTGAGTGCTGGGGAGAGCACTGGGAGGAGGACCAAAGCCCTGAGTGCTGGGGAGAGCACTGGGAGGAGGACCACAGCCCTGAGTGCTGGGAGGAGGAGCGCAGCCCTGAGTGCTGGTGAGAGCACTGGGAGGAGGACCACAGCCCTGAGTGCTGGGAGGAGGAGCGCAGCCCGGATTGCAGGTGAGAGCACTGGGAGAAGGGCGCAGCCCTGAGTGCTGGGAGAAGGAGCGCAGCCCTGGGTGCTGGGAGAAGGAGCAAAGCACTGAGTGCTGGGAGGAGGAACACAGCCCTAAGTGTCAGGGAGAGTGCTGGGAGGAGGAGCACAGCCCTGAGTGTCGGGAGAGCACTGGGAGGAGGAGCACAGCCCTGAGTGTCGGGAGAGCACTGGGAGGAGGAGCACAGCCCTGAGTGTCGGGAAGAGCACTGGGAGGAGGAGCACAGCCCTGAGTGCTGGGAGGAGGAGCGCAGCCCTGAGTGCTGGTGAGAGCGCTGGGAGAAGGAGCGCAGCCCTGAGTGCTGGGAGAAGGAGCGCAGCCCTGAGTGCTGGGAGGAGGAACGCAGCCCTGAGTGTCAGGGAGAGCGCTGGGAGGAGGAGCGCAGCCCTGAGTGTCGGGGAGAGCACTGGGAGGAGGAGCACAGCCCTGAGTGTCGGGAAGAGCACTGGGAGGAGGAGCGCAGCCCTAAGTGCTGGTGAGAGCGCAGGGAGAAGGAGCGCAGCCCTGAGTGCTGGGAGAAGGAGCAAAGCCCTTAGTGCTGGGAGAAAGAGCAAAGCCCTGAGTTCTGGGAGGAGGAACGCAGCCCTGAGTGTCGGGAGAGCGCTAGGAGGAGGAGCACAGCCCTGAGTGTTGGGGAGAGCACTGGGTGGAGGAGCACAGCCCTGAGTGTCGGGGAGAGCGCTGGGAGGAGGAGCAAAGCCCTGAGTGCTGGGAGGAGGAGCGCAGCCCTGAGTGCTGGTGAGAGCGCTGGGAGAAGGAGCACAGCCCTGAGTGTCAGGGAGAGCGCTGGGAGGAGGAGCACAGCCCTGAGTGTCGAGGAGAGCGATGGGAGGAGGAGCACAGCCCTTAGTGCTGGGAGGAGGAGCGCTGCCCTGAGTGCTGGGGAGAGCACTGGAAGAAGAAGCAAAGCCCTGAGTGCTGGGAGAAGGAGCGCAGCCCTGAGTGCTGGGAGAAGGAGCAAAGCCCTGAGTGCTGGGAGGAGGAACGCAGCCCTGAGTGCTGTGAAGAGGAGCGCAGCCCTGAGTGCTGGGAGGAGGCGCAGCCCTGAGTGCTGGGAGAGTGCTGGGAGGAGGAGCACAGCCCTGAGTTCTGGGAGGAGGAGCGCAGCCCTGAGTGTCGGGGAGAGTGCTGGGAGGAGGAGCACAGCCCATAGTGCTGGGAGGAGGCGCAGCCCTAAGTGCCGGGAGAGCGCTGGAAGGAGAAGCAAAACCCAGAGTGCTGGGAGAAGGAGCGCAGCCCTGAGTGCTGGGAGAAGGAGCAAATCCTGAGTGCTGGGAGGAGGAGCGCAGCCCTGAGTGCTGGGGAGAGCACTGGGAGGAGGACCACAGCCCTGAGTGCTGGGAGGAGGAGCGCAGCCCTGAGTGCTGGGGAGAGCACTGGGAGGAGGACCACAGCCCTGAGTGCTGGGAAGAGGAGCGCAGCCCTGAGTGCTGGGGAGAGCACTGGGAGGAGGACCACAGCCCTGAGTGCTGGGAGAAGGAGCGCAGCCCTGAGTGCTGGGAGAAGGAGCAAAGCCCTGAGTGCTGGGAGGAGGAACGCAGCCCTGAGTGTCGGGGAGAGCGCTGGGAGGAGGAGCACAGCCCTGAGTGTCGGGGAGAGCGCTGGGAGGAGGAGCACAGCCCTTAGTGCTGGGAAGAAGAGCGCAGCCTGAGTGCTGGGAAGAGCGCTGGAAGGAGAAGCAAAGCCCTGAGTGCTGGGAGAAGGAGCAAAGCCCTTAGTGCTGGGAGGAGGAACGCAGCCTGAGTGCTGGGAGGAGGGCGCAGCCCTGAGTACTGGGGAGGCGCTGGGAGGAGGAGCAAAGCCCTGAGTTCTGGGAGGAGGGCGCAGCCCTGAGTGCCGGGAGAGTGCTGGGAGGAGGAACACAGCCCCTGAGTGTCGGGAGAGTGCTGGGAGGAGAAGCGCAGCCCTGAGTGCCGGGGAGAGTGCTGGGAGGAGGAACACAGCCCCTGAGTGTCGGGGAGAGTGCTGGGAGGAGGAGCACAGCCCTGAGTTCTGGGAGTAGGAGCCCAGCCCTGAGTGTCGGGGAGAGCGCTGGGAGGAGGAGCACAGCCCTTAGTGCTGGGAGGAGGAACGCAGCCCTGAGTGCTAGGGAGAGCGCTGGGAGGAGGAGCAAAGCCCTGAGTTCTGGGAGGAGGAGCGCAGCCCTGTGTGTCGGGCAGAGCGCTGGGAGGAGGAGCACAGCCCTTAGTGCTGGAAGGAGGAGCACAGCCCTGAGTGCCGCGGAGAGCGCTGGGAGGAGGAACACAGCCCCGAGTGCTGGGAGGAAGAGCACAGACCTGAGTGCTGTAGAGAGCGCTGGGAGGAGGAGCACAGATGGATTTCATACATGACAGCTAAGTCTAAGCAACGTAGGAGAAATCACTGTTAGAAATCCAGTTGGGAAAAATCAAGAGTAAAATCTGCTTTTATTTTCACTTTCAGCTGCATTCACAGCTAGTGGCGTGCCCAGGCGGGTGGAGGGTGTTCCTCCCCAGGTGCCGGCTCTCAGGGGGGGTGCCAGAAGCAATGAGCGCCTCCATCAATACAGATGGAAGCGCTCATTTCTGAGTACATAGTTCCCTGCCCCGTCGCAGATCTTCTCCATAGGCTCAAGGCCTGAGGCCTATGCGGTAGTGAAGTCCCGGCGCAGTAGTGCGTGATGACATCATCATGCACGCCTGTGCTGGGACGCAGCATAGTGAAGTGTACACGCCTGCCATTGTGCGCCTGGACATAGGTGAGTATGTAGCTTTTATTTTTTATTTTATAATTTTTTTATTTTATGTGCCAACTTTCAGGGACACACAGGAGGACATGTCAAGAAGTACATTGGGGGAAATTACTATGTGGGGAAAAATATTATGGCGGGAATACTGAATAGGGGCAAATTATTATGGGAGGATTAGTAATTTACTATGTGGGGACAAAGTATTATGGGAGGGATTTCTATGTTGGGGCAAATTATTATGGGAGGGATTACTGTATGGGGTCAGTGTGGGGAAATTACTATATGGGGCAGTGTGGGAAATTACTGTGTGAGGGCAGTGTGGGGGAAACTACTGTATGGCGGCAGTGTGGGAAATTACTGTATGGGGGCAGTGTGGGAAATTACTATATGGGGGCAGTGTGAGGGAAATTACTATATGGGGCAGTGTGAGGGAAATTACTATATGGGGCAGTGTGGGAAAGTACTATATGGGGGCAGTGTGGAAATTACTATATGGGGCAGTGTGGGAAACTACTGTATGGGGGCAGTGTGGGAAATTACTATATGGGGCAGTGTGGGGAAATTACTATATAGGGGCAGTGTGGGGAAATTACTATATGGGGCAGTGTGGGGAAATTACTATATGGGGGCAGTGTGGGGATATTACTATATGGGGGCAGTGTGGGAAAATTACTATATGGGGGCAGTGTGGGGAAATTACTATATGGAGGCAGTGTGAGGAAATTACTATATGGTGCAGTGTGGGAAACTACTGTATGGGGGCAGTGTGGGAAATTACTGTATGGGGGCAGTGTGGGGAAATTACTATATGGGGCAGTGTGGGGAAATTACTATATGGGGACAGTGTGGGGAAATTACTGTATGGGGGCAGTGTGGGGAAATTACTATATGGGGCAGTGTGAGGGAAATTACTATATGGGGGCAGTGTGGGGAAAGTACTATATGGGGGGCAGTGTGGGGAAATTTCTGTATGGGGGCAGTGTGGGAAATTACTATATGGGGGCAGTGTGGGGAAATTACTATATGGGGGCAGTGTGAGGGAAATTACTATATGGGGGCAGTGTGGAAATTACTGTATGGGGGCAGTGTGGGAAATTACTATATGGGAGCAGTGTGGGGAAGTTACTATATGGGGGCAGTGTGGGGAAATTACTATATGGGGCAGTGTGGAAATTACTATATGGGGGCAGTGTGGGAAATTACTATATGGGGGCAGTGTGGGGAAATTACTATATGGGGGCAGTGTGGGGAATTACTATATGGGGCAGTGTAGGGAAATTACTATATGGGGCAGTGTGAGGGAAATTACTATATGGGGACAGTGTGGGGAAATTACTATATGGGGGCAGTGTGGGAAATTACTATATGGGGCAGTGTGGAAGTACTATATGGGGCAGTGTGGAAAGTACTATATGGGGCAGTGTGGGGAAGTTACTATATGGGGGCAGTGTGGGGAAATTACTATATGGGAGGCAGTGTGGAAATTACTATATGGGGGCAGTGTGGGAAATTACTATATAGGGAGCAGTGTGGGGAAAGTACTATATGGGGGCAGTGTGGGAGAATTACTATATGGGGGCAGTGTGGGAAATTACTATATGGGGCAGTGTGGAAATTACTATATGGGGCAGTGTGAGGAAATTACTATATGGGGCAGTGTGGGAAATTACTATATGGGGCAGTGTGGAAGTACTATATGGGGGCAGTGTGGGAAATTACTATATGGGGGCAGTGTGGGAAATTACTATATGGGGCAGTGTGGGAAATTACTATATGGGGGCAGTGTGAGGAAATTACTATATGGGGGCAGTGTGGAGGAAATTACTATATGGGGCAGTGTGGGAAATTACTATATGGGGGCAGTGTGGGAAAGTACTATATGGGGGCAGTGTGGGGAAATTACTATATGGGGGCAGTGTGGGAGAATTACTATATGGGGGCAGTGTGGGGAAATTACTATATGGGGGCAGTGTGGGGAAATTACTATATGGGGGCAGTGTGGGGAAATTACTATATGGGGGCAGTGTGGGAGAATTACTATATGGGGGCAGTGTGGAAATTACTATATGGGGGCAGTGTGGGGAAATTACTATATGGAGGCAGTGTGGGAAATTACTATATGGGGGCAGTGTGGGAAATTACTATATGGGGGCAGTGTGAGGAAATTACTATATGGGGGCAGTGTGGGGGAAATTACTATATGGGGGCAGTGTGGGGAAATTACTATATGGGGGCAGTGTGGGGGAAATTACTATATGGGGGCAGTGTGGGGAAATTACTATATGGGGCAGTGTGGAAATTACTATATGGGGCAGTGTGGAGAAAGTACTATATGGGGGCAGTGTGGGGAAATTACTATATGGGGGCAGTGTGGGAGAAATTACTATATGGGGGCAGTGTGAGGGAAATTACTATATGGGGGCAGTGTGGGAAGTTACTATATGGGGCAGTGTGGGAAATTACTATATGGGGGCAGTGTGGGGAAATTACTATATGGGGGCAGTGTGGAGAAATTACTATATGGGGGCAGTGTGGGAGAAGTACTATATGGGGGCAGTGTGGGGAAATTACTATATGGGGGCAGTGTGGGGAAATTACTATATGGGGGCAGTGTGGGAAATTACTATATGGGGCAGTGTGGGGAAATTACTATATGGGGGCAGTGTGAGGAAATTACTATATGGGGGCAGTGTGGGAAATTACTATATGGGGGCAGTGTGGGAAATTACTATATGGGGGCAGTGTGGGAAATTACTATATGGGGGCAGTGTGGGGAAATTACTATATGAGGGCAGTGTGGGGAAATTACTATATGGGGGCAGTGTGGGAAATTACTATATGGGGCAGTGTGGGAAATTACTATATGGGGGCAGTGTGGGGAAATTACTATATGGGGCAGTGTGGGAAATTACTATATGGGGGCAGTGTGGGAAATTACTATATGGGGGCAGTGTGGGGAAATTACTATATGGGGGCAGTGTGGGAAATTACTATATGGGGCAGTGTGGGGAAATTACTATATGGGGCAGTGTAGCATATGGGATGGAAATTACTATATGGGGGCAGTGTGAGGGAAATTACTATATGGGGGCAGTGTGGAAATTGTATGGGGCATGAAGTACTATATGGGGCAGTGTGGGAAATTACTATATGGGGGCAGTGTGGGAAGTTACTATATGGGGGCAGTGTGGGGGAAATTACTGTATGGGGCAGTGTGGGGAAATTACTATATGGGGGCAGTGTGGAAATTACTATATGGGGGCAGTGTGGGGAAATTACTATATGGGGGCAGTGTGGGAAATTACTATATGGGGGCAGTGTGGGGAAATTACTATATGGGGGCAGTGTGAGGAATTACTATATGGGGGCAGTGTGGGAAGTACTATATGAGGGCAGTGTGGGGGAAATTACAGTAGATCAAGTGATGCAGCCACCATGTCTACCAGAAGAAGGCATGATCCTTCTTAGCAAAGATCTGACCTAATTGTATACATTGAGGGTATGGATCATGGGAGTTATGGTGATTTGCCGATGTAGTAAAGGTCAAAAATATCTTTAGACTCTTTTATCTATTACAGGCTGTCCAGGCAGTGCTTATCCCCTGCTGATTATACAACATCTCGGGCATGATCGCCAAGAAAGGGTCTTTAAGAAAAGCTCATGGAATCAGTTAACCTTCCTTTAACGACCTGATGACCCTCAATGAAGGAGACAAATCGGAATAAAATCCTTTATTTTTCCTGTGTTTTTTATGTCTGTTCACAGGTCAATTCACACCTATGTAAAGAAATGTAAATCTGCGTGGAGTCTGACAGGGGCGGTTGTGTCAGCACTAGTTGCTGCAATGTACAAATCACAGTGGCGAAGTCAAGGCGAAGTGTAACTCCTCATCGGCTGTAATCTCCCTAAAAGTTATTACAGTGGCCAATCATCCATGGGTATTGAGGAAGTTGAGATTGGCAATTGATAGACCATTCTATCACATCCATTTCTCTTGTAACAGGGTCAGTGCCACAGGAGTGGCGGACAGCTGATGTGTTACCAATATTTAACCCATTAGTGACCACCAATGCGCTTTTACTAGGGTCACTACCAGGCCTTAGGCAAGGCCACTGTCTTTTGCTGAGGCCTAGTCTAAACTCTGGAAAGCGGGTGCTTAGCTCTCAAATAAAAGCCGGGCTCCTGTGCTCTAATGGCCCAGATTGGCAGAAGCTCTGATCCAGGCTATTTAATCCCTTAAAGGAGTATTCCCATCTGAGACAATGGGGGCATATCACTAGGATATGCCCACATTGTCTGAAAGTCGTGGGCCTCTCTGGCACACCCAGATGGTGCCTGGCAGTATAGCACTGACAGTAGAATACATTGTACTACATAAGTTTACAGGGAACTATAGAAGCAATCAAAAGATTGACTGTTGCAGTTCCAGCATCAGGCCCAGGCACCTGTGCATCTATTGGAGGTATTCTTCCTTAAACCTCACTTCATTCTGCAGTATTGCATAGGTTAACCCTCCTTTTCTTGTGTGCAGCTCCTTTTAATGTCTTAATGCTATATATGCAGTGCTGTTTGTCTCACTCACTACCTGAGCAATAGGATTAATTATTTTCTTATCTGCCTGTGTGTTGTCTTCTGCTTGATTTCTGGATTCTAACCCTCTGCCGCCTGACTTGACCTGACCTGTTCCTGATCACCATACTGACTATGTGCTGCCTGCCTGACATTTGGACTTGTTTCATGGATTTGCACAAACTCTGCTTTGTTTTGTGTATATATAATTTTTGGAGGTGTATAAACTCCCATGTAAATGTCGCCTGTTTTCCATCCACAGGCTACATTTCGGGTGCACCTGTGAGGCCTGGGCCATATCAGCCAGTCTTGGATGGGGCTCATAGCCTTCTTCCTCCTCCCATTTGCTGCGAGTCAGCCTAATACATGCCTGTAATTTTGCCCACTGGCCCCTGGTATTGCCCATATGGCACAGGTAGGTGTGTTAGGTCCCGAGTTACTTGAGAGACCTTGGCGCGGTGCTCGGGCTAAAGACATGTCCTCCACAGCAGGACATGTTGACTAATCTCTCAATTTTAACATCAGTTTGAGGGCTTAGTAAGACCACAGTGTGCACCTGTCCTGTCATTTGTTATTGCTATAGTACTTATCACATCCACACAATTGCCATCTTGTGTAGGATGTATATTGTGGTACTTGTGGTCCGCTGCAGGCATCCTCCATAATGCATTTTTGCCGGGGATCGCCATTAGCAGTGGGCCACAAGTGCAGGATCTGCTCCCCTGTATATATATGCACAACTGCATTTGGGGTTGAGCACATCCTGCTTCATGCCGCCTTTCAGTTGTTTTGTGTATATACAAACTCTGCTTGCCCGAATCCCAGTCTGTTACTGATTATGTGTTTTGCCTGATCCCTTGGTTCACCACATGTTTGTCTCTTACTCCCATGGGTCAGCAGTCAAGCACACTGGGACTTCTCTAGGAGGTAGCAGCCTGGTTGCTCCCCTGCAGCAAAATCCAGATCCCTGCATAAGGGTTAAAGGGTGAATCCCAGGGGACTGTCACTTTAACAATCTTAGGTTTAGCCCAACATCAAACCAGTTTTTTGACGCAGTGGTTCCACACCCACTGATCATTACGTAAGGATCTGTAATGAGTGCACTGGACACCACAAGGATCTGTACCAGGACAACAGTGAGTCTGTACTGGAAGCAGTGGAAACCACAAGGACCTGTAATGGGAGCAGCGGAGATCACAAGGATCTGTAATGGGAGCAGTGGAAACCACAAGGATCTGTAATGGGAGCAGCGGAGATCACAAACATGTATACCGGCAGCAGTGGAGATGACAAAGATCTGTACGGGGAGCAGCAAAGACCACAAGGATCTATACGGGGAGCAGTGGAGATCACAAAGATCTGTACAGGGAGCAGCAGAGACCACAAGGATCTATACGGGGAGCAGTGGAGATCACATGGATCTGTAAAGGGAGAGGCAGAGACCACAAGGATCTATACGGGGAGCAGTGGAGATCACATGGATCTGTAAAGGGAGAGGCAGAGACCACAAGGATCTATACGGGGAGCAGTGGAAATCACAAAGATCTGTACAAAGAACAGTGGAGATTGCAAGGATTTGTACAAGGAGCGGTGGAGACCACAAGAATCTGTAATGAGAGCAGTGGAGATTACAAAGATCTGAACCAGGAGCCGCAGATACCAAAAGGATCTGTACCAGGAACAATGCAGATCACAAGGATCTGTACCGTGAGCAGCAATGGCCACAAAGATCTGTACTGGGACCAGTGGAGACCACAGGATCTTTACCGGGAGCAGTGGAGATCACAAAGACCTGTACGGTAAGCAGCAGAGACCACAAGGATCTTTACCGGGAGCAGTGGAGATCACAAGTATCTGTACAGTGAGCAGCAATCACCACAAAGATCTGTACTGGGAGCAGTGGAGACCGCAAGGATCTGTACGGGGAGTAGCAGAGACAACAAGGATCTTTACCGGGAGCAGCAGAGACCACAAGGATCTTTACCGGGAGCAGTGGAGATCACAAGGAAGTGAACTGGGAACAAAGGAGCAGCAGAGATCTGTACCGGAAGCTGAGGAGATCTGTAATCTCTTTATGAATGACCTGGTTGACGGCTTTAAGGGTAAATTGTTTTGCTGAGCAGCAGTACTCAGTGTCAGGCAGCAGCTACAAACGTGAATTTAAGGTCATAAAAAAAAAAAAAAAGATAAAGACCTGTGAACCCAATAAATCCCTTAGAGGTGATGTCATTATATTTATAACTATATGTGCGGTGAGTACAAAGAATCGGCACAGGGTTTACTCCAAGGACCAGTAGACACATTACACATGGCGGAAAATCAGATGACAGCTGCTGTGTTTTATGGGGCCCTTTTGCTGCCTGCTATACCATTAACAGTCAGGTATGTACCATAATGGCAGATAGCCCCAGGTTTCTGAGATGCCATAAGGGACTTGAATATGTGAGGTGTTAAGCAGACATTTCGAGCCTTGAGTGCCAAGTCAGCAAAACTGACAACAACATGAGATATTCATTCAGACAGAAAATCTTTCCACAATTAAAACACCTATATGGATTTGGCTTGATTTCTTGACCATTTTTGAAGTATCAGTATGGGAGTAGTAGTACACAAATGAACATGTACAAAGAAGTTGATAGATTACTCTGCCTGTCCAGTAATTCATGATCTCAGGTTCCTGGATAACTCCGGGATTACCAACCTCTGAAAACAGCCGCCAAGCTTAAATCCGTATCACGTCAAAGGATGAATGAATTTTTCAAAGATTCTGGGAAACTTCATCAAAACATTTTCGTCACAAGAGCATATTGCATGGGAATCAATCAGCTCACGAAGGATAACCTCAGCTGCTCGACATGACCCTGGCAATTATCTGCTAATTCTGCTTTCTTCATTGAGGTCTACCTGGAAAGTGAGGATCGTTCGTGGTAGAGAAGCTGGAGCTGACTGACTGCAAATCATCAGTAGCTGGATGGGGTTGTCTTGTTATTCAGTAGGGAGAAGCCAGAAGATTAGGGGCCCAAGTCCCTTACGGACACAATGCTGGGTCCTAAATATTCTAAAGAAGATGACCTACTTGGAGGTGACTGTTAAACATCTAGGATCTATGGATCATATATCATGTGTATCCTAAAATAACCACAAACTTTATGATGCACTTAAAACTGGGCATGCACATATCTGATATAGAAAGAGATAGGACCTTACCATCTTATTCTCCTGTGACCCAAGAAGTCCCAGTCTGACACCATTGAGAAGGTTATAGGTGATAGATGGAGAGGGTTACATTGTAATGACCAGGTTGTTCTCTGCCACCAACTCAAGGACCATAATGTTCTCTACCACAGACCCAAGGACCAGAGTCACCAGACCGTCTTCTACCAAGAATCTAAGGACCAAACTGTTCTCTACCATCAACCTAAGGGCCAGAATGTTCTCTGCCACCATCCCAAGAAATAGACTTTTCTTTAGTTTCATGCTGAGGACCAGACTTTGCTCATCCACCAAGCTAAGGACCAGACTGTTCATTACCAGTGACTTAAGGAGCCCAGGCATCATTATAACCTGGCATCTCCCAGCCCCCATCTTAGGGGACCTTCCTACCAGAAACCATTTATTGAGAAGCAGGAAATGGAAGAAATTACAAACAGAAGGGTGATCATTTTAAAAGAGACAGATAAGATTACATTTAGAGTCTGTGGGCTGGGACCCACATAAGGACAAGGGGTGCTTAACAGCCCCTTCTCCCCAGTACCTCAGTTTCAAAATAATTCCAAATAAATAAAAAATCTGGGAAATTATTTGGGCTGTCGGGCATCAACTGATGCTACCTACTGTGTTCTCCCTTCCCTTATAGATTGTAAGCTCTTATGGGCAGGGTCCTCTACCGCACTTTACCAGTCTGTTAATAGTCTCTTGTAGTTTTATATTTGTGTAAGCCTGAAGTCTGACTGAATGCACAGCACCATGGAATTAATGGTGCTTTAAAATAAATAATAATAAAAGGACTTCCCCTTTAAGTTTTTTTTTTTTTACTATATCATCCTATTCAATGTACTTTAAATATTTGTTGTGTTTCCTCTTGAGCAAATTCCAAGTTTATATTCAGTCCTTCAAAATTGTTCTGCGTCTCTGTTTATTGGGCTGGAAAGGAGATCAGCGTAAACAGTATAAACCACACATTAGCTTTCCGTCTACTGACGTATTCACACCAGCCCCTGAACTGAAACCAGACAGGAGGGTCCGGCTCCTCCAGTGCAGGCAGTTTCTCATGTAAGCTCAGATTTCTCCTGCTTTCATATTCTTACACGAGACGGATACTTCCCATCATCCACATTAGCTCTCATTAGGCATGTGTCGTCGCATTAAGCCCAGAGCCTACAGGAAGACCATATGTAACCACTATTGCCCTCTTCTTGTGCAGAAACTTTACACTGGGCGACGATCTAACAGATTGTTGGGAAGGAACGCTTCCTTCCCAATAATCAGCTGATCGCTAGGGGAGAGGATCGGAGCATTTACATGCACCGATCTCCTCCATAGTATTGCCCAATTACCCAATGAGCTAGCAGTTCCCTGGTGGTGGCTTGTCATGGATGCGGCAGAGTCTCATGGTGTCCAGAGATTTGTGGTGTCATACTCGTAAATATATAATGTCAACCCTATAACCTGATAAATGTATACACATTGTGACACAGTGAAGGGTCTGGTGTTGGATGGAAGGTATTTTCCTCCCAGCATCTGCTGGCGGATTGATTGACAGCCAGGTGAGGTGAGGTCAAGCACCGTGCCGGATCTCACATGCCGGACCGGGCTTTGCCGACACCTGACTGTCTAAAAAAGGGAGCTGGACCACAGTAGGGTGTCTGTGGCTGGATGTCGTCTCGCGGCCTTTCTTGGAGGACGGGTCGATGACCACCAGGACTTGTCCTTGTTAAGCGGTACCTGCAGCACAATGTGAACTGAACACCAAGACTTGACCTTCTTAGGCTACTTTTACACCAGCGCTTTCCTTTCGCTTTTGAGATCCGTCATAGGATCTCAATAGCAGGGGAAAACGCTTCTGTTTTGTCCCCATTCATTGTCAATGGGAACAAAACTGAGTCACCAGAATGCATCCCGTTCGGTTTGGTTGCGTCCCCATCGCAGACAGAATAACGTTGCAAGCAGAGTTTTTCTATCCGCGATGTGGTGCGGAGCAAGACGATTGTAAGTCAATGAGGGACGGATCAGTTTTCTATTGTGTCAGAGAAAACTGATCCATCCCCATCGACTTATATTGTGTGTCAGAATGTATCCGTTTTTTCTGACACAATAGAAAACGGATCCTTCCCCCATTGACTTTCAGCGGTTTTAGACAGGGATCCGTCTTGGCAATGTTAAAGATAATACAACCGGATCCGTTTATAACAGATGCAGGAGGTTGTATTATCATGACGGAAGTGTGCTGGATCCAAAAAAGACGCTGGTGTGTAAGTAGCCTTACGCGGTACCCGCAGCAGGGTGTGAAGTGAACACCAGGACTTAAACTACGGTGACTGTTTGTGTGTTTTTTGGTAACTTGCCAAGTGTGAATAAATACTGAACTTTTGGTTAAGAACTGTTTTTGTGCCTCTGTACTGCGTCCACTCACTGCCGACCAGAGCGAATCCCCACAACATAATAATGCATGTGAAGATGAATGTACATCCATCAGCCATTGCATTATAACCGTGGACAGGTAGAGAGAATGGCGCCTGTGGGGGGGTATATATTAGGCCGCAGGTGAACAGTCAAGTGTAAGAATCTGAATGTGATATCTGGACGACTAGGTCAGTTCTAGAACAATCGGTCTTGTGAGGTGTTCCTGGTATCTAGTGATTGGTACCTATCAGAGGGGATCCCAGGAAGGACAACCAGTGACCGGATCATAGGTTCACAGGGCGCATTGATGGGGGGCTGAAGCGGAGCCCACCTGGTCTGATCTCACACATGAGCCTGACCTTACTGCTGTCAATGATAGAAAGGTGTCAGGACACACAGGGCCCCACAGCTTGTTGTGTACGGGGCTGCAGAGACAGACTAGTCAGAGTGCCCATGTATAATGGCACCAGGTGCACTGTGGGAAGAAGGCGGCCTGGTCTAATGAATCATATGGACGGCCGGGTGAGTGTGCGTCACCTACCTGGGGAGGAGATGGCACCAGGTGCACTATGGGAAGAAGACGGCCTGGTCTAATGAATCAGGTTACATCATTTGGACGGCCGGGTGAGTGTGTCTCTTACCTGGAGAAGAGATGGCACCAGGTGCACTATGGGAAGAAGACGCCTGGTCTGATGAATCAGGTTACATCAGGTGGACGGCCGGGTGTGGGTGCGTCACTTGCCTGGAGAAGAGATGGCACCAGGTGCACTATGGGAAGAAGGCGGCCTAGTCTAATGAATCACATTACATCATGTGGACGGCCGGGTGTGCGTACATCACTTACCGGCGGAAGAGATGGCACCAGGTGCACTATGGGAAGAAGATGGCCTGGTCTGCTGAATCACATTACATCATGTGGATGGTCGGGTGTGTGTACATCACTTACCGGCGGAAGAGATGGCACCAGGTGCACTATGGGAAGAAGATGGCCTGGTCTGCTGAATCACATTACATCATGTGGATGGTCGGGTGTGTGTAGATCACTTACCTGGGAGGAGATGGCACTAGGTGCACTATGGGAAGGAGGCGACCTAGTCTAATGAATCACATTACATCATGTGGACGGTCGGTGTGTGTAGATCACTTACCTGGGGAGGAGATGGCACTAGGTGCACTATGGGAAGAAGACGGCCTAGTCTAATGAATCACATTACATCAGGTGGACGGTCGGATGTGTGTACATCACTTACCGGCGGAAGAGATGGCACCAGGTGCACTATGGGAAGAAGACGGCCTGGTCTAATGAATCACATTACATCAGGTGGACGGCCGGGTGTGGGTGCGTCACTTACCTGAGAAGAGATGGCACCAGGTGCACTATGGGAAGAAGACGGCCTGGTCTAATGAATCAGGATACATCATGTGGACAGCTGGGTGTGTGTGTCTCTTACCTGGAGAAGAGATGGCACCAGGTGCACTATGGGAAGAAGACGCCTGGTCTGATGAATCAGGTTACATCAGGTGGACTGCCGGGTGTGTGCGTCACTTACCTGGGGAAGAGATGGCACCAGGTGCACTATGGGAAGAAGGCGGTCTAGTCTAATGAATCACATTACATCATGTGGACGGTCGGGTGTGTGTGTGTCACTTACCTGGGGAGGAGATGGCACTAGGTGCACTATGGGAAGGAGGCGGTCTAGTCTAATGAATCACATTACATCATGTGGACGGTCGGGTGTGTGTAGATCACTTACCGGCGGATGAGATGGCACCAGGTGCACTGTGGGAAGAAGGCGGTCTAGTCTAATGAATCACATTACATCATGTGGACGGTCGGGTGTGTGTACATCACTTACCGGCGGATGAGATGGCACTAGGTTCACTATGGGCAGAAGGCGGTCTAGTCTAATGAATCACATTACATCATGTGGAAGACCGGGTGTGTGTGTCACTTACCTGGGGAAGAAGATGGCCTGGCCTGATGAATCAGGTTACATCATGTGGATGGCTGGATGTGTGTGTGTCACTTACCTGGGGAGGAGATGGCATCAGGTGCATTATGGGAAGAAGACAAGCGGCGGGAGGCAGGGTGATGCTCTGGGCGATGTTCTGCTGGAAGCTTTTGCCTGTATAAGCATACACTAGGATATGTCGCTAATAGCCCCTGCCCCCCTCCCATTAAGAAATGTGTATCACCATTATGCCATTTCTTAGGGATGACTGATTCCAATATGGCTGCCGGTACTGCTCCTACAGAAGTGGTCACCGAGCTTTGTCTAGGTAGATTTCTACAGTATTTGCCATCAGTCTATGTGGGAACTGTCAGAGCAGCCATTCTAGTTATCACTCAGCTTTCCCAGGAAGAGAAATAACTGTAGTGCCTGGCATTTCTGTAGATTTCTTCACTGTTATGACGAGTGGCGCCAGGCCCATCTGGTTTATGATACTTTGAGGTCACATCTCCACCGTGTTTTATCTGTGACCTGCCCTAGAACTTGCCTAACCTGAACCTACAAAATGTGTAACATCTGCGACAACCAGATAAGGAAGGCGATACTCCACCTGATGTGCTGACGTCACTCCTTAAACCAGTTTCTTCTCCCTTTATTCCTACACACGAGAAGGCTGCAGATATCATCTCTGGAGGTGGATATAAAGTTAGAAGCAGCTCGTGACTTCTGTTTCCTAATCGCATCAGATGATGACATCTTACATCACAGCCCAGGGCAAGGGCAACACCTAAAAGTGGAGCAGAGGATGAAGAAATCTTCATCTGAGGAGTAATAGTCCGGTCTGCACGTTACACAACATCAGCCTCCAACTGCAGGAACCATCCACAGGAGATATCCAGGTTCTACTGTACAAATAGATACACTATATGGAGAGAACTATTTGGACCCCTACAAGTTCCACCTCCAGGATATTTTCTGACCTCCCATTCTACATCCATAGACATTAATATGGAGTTGGTCCACCCTTTGCTCTTCTGGGAAGGTTCCCTTCCCCTTTGTTCTTCTGGAAGGCTTTCTACAAAATTTAGCAGTGGGGATATTTGCCCTTGATCTAGGGCACCAGTAGTAAGGTCAGACGCTGATGTTAGAGGACAGGCCCTGGCTCACAGTCTCCATTTTGGTGTTGGATGGGGTTGAGGTCAAGGCTCTGTGCAGCCAGTCAGGTTTTTCCAGACTTCCCCAACCATGCATTTATGGAGCTTGCTGCGTGCACTGGAGAACAGTCATGCTGGAACAGAAAAAGGACCTTCCCCAAACTGTTCCCACAGAATTGTCACCATACTGTACAATTCTCCACAATGTTTTGCCGGCTAAAACATTAAGATATCCCTTCACTGTAGATTAGGGCCCAAGACTGACCCTGGAAAACCTCCCATAGCGTTACCCCCTCCTCCAACAGACTGTACAGCTGGCTCAAATCCTGGCTTTCACCAAACTGGATGTTATACACCTGTGGTAATGGTAGACTGCATTGCTAGAGGCTGGATTTTATACACCTGTGGTAATAGCACACCGAATGGCTAGAGGCTGGATGTTATACACCTGTGGTAATGGCAGACTGCATGGCTAGAGGCTGGATGTTATACACTGTGGTAATGGTAGACTGCATGGCTAGAGGCTGGATGTTATACACCTGTGGTAATGGCAGACTGCATGGCTAGGATGTTATACACCTGTAGTAATGGTAGACTGCATGGCTAGAGGCTGGATGTTATACACTGGGGTAATGGCAGACTGCATGGTTAGAGGCTGGATGTTATACACTGTGGTAATGGTAGACTGCATGGCTAGAGGCTGGATGTTATACACTGTGGTAATGGCAGACTGCATGGCTAGAGGCTGGATGTTATACACTGTGGTAATGGTAGACTGCATGGCTAGAGGCTGGATGTTATACACTGTGGTAATGGTAGACTGCATGGCTAGAGACTGGATGTTATACACTGTGGTAATGGTAGACTGCATGGCTAGAGGCTGGATGTTATACACTGGGGTAATGGTAGACTGCATGGCTAGAGGCTGGATGTTATACACTGTGGTAATGGTAGACTGCATGGCTAGAGGATGGATGTTATACACTGTGGTAATAGTGGACTGCATGGCTAGAGGCTGGATGTCATACACTGTGGTAATGGTAGACTGCATGGCTAGAGGCTGGATGTTATACACTGGGGTAATGGCAGACTGCATGGTTAGAGGCTGGATGTTATACACTGTGGTAATGGTAGACTGCATGGCTAGAGGCTGGATGTTATACACTGTGGTAATGGCAGACTGCATGGCTAGAGGCTGGATGTTATACACTGTGGTAATGGTAGACTGCATGGCTAGAGGCTGGATGTTATACACTGTGGTAATGGTAGACTGCATGGCTAGAGGCTGGATGTTATACACTGGGGTAATGGCAGACTGCATGGTTAGAGGCTGGATGTTATACACTGTGGTAATGGTAGACTGCATGGCTAGAGGCTGGATGTTATACACTGTGGTAATGGCAGACTGCATGGCTAGAGGCTGGATGTTATACACTGTGGTAATGGTAGACTGCATGGCTAGAGGCTGGATGTTATACACCAGTGATGATGGACTGAATGAAACACCTGAAGACAATGATGAAAGATGTGGGGCCCAATAGTGAACTCAATATAGGATAGATAGATAGATAGATAAATAGCTGCTCCTCAAGGCTTTGACAGAGTCTTCTACCTTTATGCATAGCCTTATACTCTTTGTGTATTCTGCTCATGGACTTTAATGCATGCATAATAAATCAATTCTCTTTGTGCGGATGGACCCCTTATTGTTTCTGAGACCCTGATATTTCTGTGGGTTCACATATTTCTGGACGTCTCTATAGTTACCCATGGCGCGGGTGCTGTAGCCATGTGTTAATGTGTTGGAACAAGTAATAATCTCTGCTGCAACTCTATCCGCTCAGTCTTTCTACCTTGTGTTTGTTTTGTGTTTGTTTTTCCTGCGCCGTCCTCGCCAAAGATGATGAAAGGAGTGCGACGACCGGAGAAAACACCAAACAACCAATGTCAGACCGGAAACTTGCACCATTAACCCTCTGCTCACTGGGCACCACAGGCGTGTTCTGCTGTGTACACGCTCCTGCACATTACAGGGTGATTATAGGCAGTAATCAGAATCTGACATGACAAGCATCCGGAGGGACACCTATTGCCTAATGATATGTCCCCGGGATGGTAGAACTAATAATCCGTAATCTTTCAGTCTTCTGTAAATAAAACGTCATCATTGTGATGTCTGGAGCAGTAGGTACAGGGGTGCACCACCAATGAGGCCAGGTGAGGGCAAGAGGGGGCAGCGAAGGGCCATGGCAATGAGCGCTTTCATTGTTGCAAAGGGGTAAGGTTAAGAAATTGGCACGGGGGCTAGCCATTTCAGTTTTCGCCTCAGGAAGCAGAAAGGCTAGGTACACCCCTGAGTAGGTAACACAGTAACAGAGTCTCAGCTCTGAACAGTACCAGCTGTATGTGAAGACCCTGCTCCATTGTACTGCCGCCGGAGTCCTCCTTGACACCAGACACTAGTTGGCAGCGATGTAGGTGACACCAGGAGACAAATCGCTACTCCTAATCCCATAAATTCTGAGTTCATTCAGCTTCTTTTTGTCCTGCAGTTTATGAGGCTGTTTGTTTGTAAGCAAATCTTAATCCTCCTGCAGAGGAGCGGGCCACCCTGGCATGTCACCAGCGGATGAGGATGGCCACCAGCATGCCTCGAGTCCGCAGCGGATTTTTTTTATCTGCTATGAGTCAATGGGGTAAAACATTGTGCGGTGAAATTTTACTGTAGATTCGAATACGCAATGTGCGAGTTCGTCTTTGTCAGACTCCATCTGCTATGGAACCTATCAGCGCCCTATGATCTCGATACAGTGCGCTGACGGGCTGATAGAAGGAACATCTTCCCACTGCCAAGATTCTTAAACCATAGAGTCCCGGAGGATTTTTCATATTTGCATTTTCATTTTTCCTCCTTTCTTCGCCATATTCTGGCCCCTTAATAGAGTTGAGCTTGAACACCTGCATGCACTGGGTTCGAGAAGTTCGACCGAACTTCCCAAAAATGTTCGGTTTCGGGATCCGAACTCGACCCAAACTTCACCCCGAACCCAAACCCTATTGAAGTCAATGGGGACCCGATCTTTGGGCACTAAAAAGGCTGTGAAATAGCCCAGGAAAGGGCTAGAGGGCTGCAAAAGGCAGCAAATGTAGGTAATTCCCTGCAAACAAATGTAGATAGGGAAATTAATTTAAATAAAATAAATAAAAATAACCAATATCAATTGGAGAGAGGTCCCATAGCAGAGAATCAAGCTTCATGTCACCCACCAATGGAGAAGGCCACTTTTACTTGTTTAGGCCCCAGCACCCAGACAGAGGACAGAGGTCCCATAGCAGAGAATCAGGCTTCATGTCACCCACCAGGGCTGGGCCGACACAGAGGCTGGGGAGGCTCCAGCCTCAGGGCGCTCCAGCCTCAGGGCGCAGGCAGGGGCCGGCGAGAGGAGAGGGACTGACAGGGGGAACCGCTCAGCGCTCCCTCCTGTCATTCCCTGAGCCAGGCCCTGTCAGAGCGCTCCTCTCACCTCCATTATGCTGCTTCAGGCTCCCAGCATCAGGCCCCGCTGCCTCAGGCTCTAACTAGAAACAGAGTAGCAGGTGGGCGGAGCCTAACGGACCTCCGTTAGGCTCCGCCCACCTGCTTAATGTGAGGCAGCGCTGGGGCCTGATCCTGGAAGCCTGGAGAAGTGACCATAATGGAGGTGAGAGGAGCGCTCTGATGGGGCCCGGCATTAAGTACAGTGAAATGCCGGGCCCCTTTCATTAAGTCTGTGACAACATGGGGGCAGAAAGAGCATGACAACATGGGGGGTAAAAGAGC
Organism: Bufotes viridis; assembly: GCA_033119425.1. Taxonomy (NCBI): domain Eukaryota; kingdom Metazoa; phylum Chordata; class Amphibia; order Anura; family Bufonidae; genus Bufotes; species Bufotes viridis. The sequence goes on from CM065592.1 coordinate 433,634,998, forward strand.
ATGAAAAGATGGGGGAGAATGACGGGGCAGAAAAAGCATGACAAGAAGAGGGATTATGACAAGAGGGGGAGAATGACAAGAGGAGAGGGGCATGACAAATTACTATGTGGGGCACTGCTGTGTGGTTGAGGGGGTGTGGGGACATTACTGTGTGGGGGCAGTGTGGCTGACATTACTGTGTGGGGGCAGTGTGGCGGACATTACTGTGTGGGGGCAGTGTGGCGGACATTACTGTGTGGGGGCAGTGTGGCGGACATTACTGTGTGGGGGCGTGTGGCGGACATTACTGTGTGGGGGCAGTGTGGCGGACATTACTGTGCGGGGGCAGTGTGGCGGACATTACTGTGCGGGGGCAGTGTGGCGGACATTACTGTGCGGGGGCAGTGTGGCGGACATTACTGTGTGGGGACACTACAGTGTGTGGTGGCATTATACAAAAGCTCTGCAGATGTAACTCCCATGTATTGGGTCACCACAATTTGGGTGGTCATTCACTAAATGAACCCTGTTATGGGGAGAATCTGTGGATGACACATATTTGTCCCACAGACACCCCTCCCCCAAAACAGGGTTAATTTACTGAATGACCACCAATAAAAGAGGTGGGGGTCACATATGCTATTTCATAATGATAGCAGGCCGCGCAGTGACTGTATTCTACTACACTCCCATCCCCCGCTCACTGGATATAATCTTATTAACTATATAACTGCAGCAAATCACTACAGTTATATAGTTAAGATTATATACAGTGTGTGTGGGAGGGTGTAGTAGAATACAGTCACTGCACGGCCCCACTGGCGCTGTCATCAAAAAGCAGATACAACCCCACAGCCTCACCCCTTGTATTGGGGGTCATTCCTACATGGACCCTGTTATGGGGAGGGGGGAAATGTGTCATCCACAGATTCCCCAATAACAGTATCATTCATCACAGATCCCCCATAGCAGTGTCATCCACTAGTTGGAGGGGGGGGGGGGCGCACTTGGGCAGCTCAGCCTCTGTTGGTGGTGGACCTTGTCCCAGCCCTGTCACCCACCAATGGAAAAGGCCACTTTCAGTTATTTATGCCCCAGCACCCAGATAGAGGAGAGAAGTGGCATAGGAGAGAATCAGGCTTCATGTCACCCACCAATGGAAAGGCCACTTTTACTTATTCAGGCCCCAGCACCCAGACAGAGGACAGAGGTCCCATAGCAGAGAAGAATCAGGCTTCATGTCACCCACCAATGGAAAAGGCCACTTTCAGTTATTTAGGCCCCAGCACCCAGACATAGGAGAGAGGTCCCATAGCAGAGAATCAGGCTTCATGTCACCCACCAATGGAGAAGGCCACTTTTACTTGTTTAGGCCCCAGCACCCAGACAGAGGAGATAGGTCCCATAGCAGAGAATCAGGCTTCATGTCACCCACCAATGGAACAGGCCACTTTCAGATATTTAGGCCCAGGCACCAAGACAGAGGAGAGAGGTCACATAGCAGAGAATCAGGCTTCATGTCACCCACCAATGGAACAGGCCACTTTCAGATATTTAGGCCCCAGCACCAAAACAGAGGAGAGAGGTCGCATAGCAGAGAATCAGGCTTCATGTCACCCACCACTAGAACAGGCCACTTTACGATTTTTAGGCCCCTGGCACCCAGACGAAGGAGAGGTTCATTCAACTTTGGGTTGCCCCACAATATAATGGTAAAATTAAAAAGAGGATTGAATAAAGAAGTGCCCTGTTAAATGTCTGTGTGTACTGTAAAGGGTGGGACATTGTATATTGAATAGTGATGTCTGTCCTATTGTCCCCACGTGTGTATTGGCAATTTCCTTTGTCCTGAGAGATAATTGAATGAGTCCTCGATTGTCTCCAGGACAGAAGACATTGTGTATTCTCCTGCCTGTGATGATTACATTAACCTGTGAAGGGTAATTGTATCACAGGCAGAGGGGAGGATATGCTGGGGTGTCTGTATTGTCCCATTGTGTGTGATTGGCTGCTGTATCCTGTGTCGCAGTCTTCCTTCTGGTCCCCTAGGGGAGTGTCCACCAGGTGGGAGACCTGCATAAATACCGGGCAGGTAGCCCTCAATAAAGTGAGAATTCCTGTTTAACCATTAATACGGAGCCTCGTCTCGTACTTGGGGGGAATTGCTACGTCAGAACGTTCTCTTGCCTGTTCCAGGAAAGGAGGACTTCGTATGGTTCCAGTTCGGTGGATTCCAGCGGTTGTAGGTTGCTGTGCTCTTCTCCAGGGGAATCGCACGAACGGTATTAACCCTCACTATATCGGGTTATACCGTAACAGCACCTAACACTATCTTGCTATCTATTTATGTACTGTATTACACTAATCCAGGCACAGCAGTAACCACAGATTTAGGGGAATATCAATTGTAGGCCTAGTATTTAGGCCCTGGATGAAAGGTATCCTTTTACGGACAGATTTACACTTGGCGATGCACAGTAGCGTGTAAAAATATATATAGGATTATGCTTTCAGCACTTGTATTTAACACTTTGTGTATTATACCCTTTAATGGAAAGAAATACACTTAGAGATGTAAAACAGTGTGTGCAAATGTAGAGGATTATGCTGTATTTTAACACTTACTGTAATATACCCTTTAACGGAAAGAAATACACTTGGAAATGCACGGCAGCGTGTAAAGTTATTGAGGATGATGCTATCAGCACTTGTATTTACACCTTGAGTGTAATATACCCTTTACGGACAGAAATACACTTTGAGATGCACAATAGTGCATGCAAATGTAAAGGATTATGCTTTCAGCAATTGTAATTTAACGCTTTGTGTAATATACCCTTTTATGGAAAGAAATACACTTGAAGATGCACGTTGAGTGTAATATACCCTTTACGGACAGATTTACACTTGGCCTGCAACAGCTGGAACACCAGATTTTGGGTATTGCTATTTTGGCAATTGAATTTCACCCCAGAACAAAGTATATCCTTTGACGGACACTAAGAAACTTGTCCAGTCGCAGCTGGAACACCAAATTTACGGTATTGCTATTTTGGTAATTGAATTTCAACCCAGAACAAAATATATACTTTGACGGATACTATTAAACTACTTGTCCAGTCACAGCTGGAACACCAGATTTACTGTATTTCTATTTTTGCAACTGAATTTCACCGCAGAAAATAATATATCCTATGACGGACACTATGAAACTTGTCCAGTCACAGCTGGAACACCAGATTTACGGTATTGCTATTTTGGTAATTGAATTTTAACCCAGAACAAAAGCTATCCTTTGACAGACACTATAAAACTTGTCCTGCCACAGCAGAAACCACTGATTTAGGGATTGCTATTTTGGAAATTGAATATCACCCCAGAAAAAAAATATATTCTTTGCCAGACAGTATTACACTTGGCTAGCCACAGCTGGAACACCAGATTTAGGGGATTGCTATTTTTTTAAGTGAATTTCACCTCTCAATAAAATATAGAAATTTCTATCCTGAGTTTCTAGGGGTGACAATAAGCACAGCCAAGCCCCTGATGTAGGATATAGCAAAAAAAAAAAACCCTACTTTTGATGGATTGATGGAATTGGTGGCAGCTTTTGCACCACAAGACACAAAATGGCCGCCGATCACCCCAGAAAAAAGTGACAGAAAAACGCTCTGGGCAGCCTGAAAACAGTTAGCAACTAGCAGAAGTTGAATGATTCACAGCTGTAGATCGATCACTTCATTAAGTGTTTTTGCTGAGTTAATCCCTGCCTAATCTCGCCCTCACAGAAGCTGCATCCTATCCCTACACTAATCAGAGCAGAGTGACGTGCGGCGCGACTTGACTCCAGCTTAAATAGTGGCTGGGTCACATGCTGCACTTGGCCAATCACAGCCATGCCAATAGTAGGCATGGCTGTAATGGCCTCTTGGGTCAAATAGTATGACGCTTGTTGATTGGCTGCTTTGTAGGCTTTCAAAATGCGCCATAGAAATAGCCGAACAACGAACCCGAACCCGAACTTTTACGTAAATGTTCGGGTCCGTGTCACCCCAAAATTCGGTACGAACCTGAACTATACAGTTCAGGTTCGCTCATCCCTACCCCTTAACCTTTTTATAGTTATGCGTATGGAGCTGTGTGAGGGCTAATTTCTTTGCAGGGCGATCTTTTTTGGTAAATGAAGCAGTGAAAAAATGTCGAATCGGTCATTTTTTTTCCTTTTGGCCATTTGCCATATGGGATAAATATTTTTATATTTTGATCACTCAGGCATTTTGTAATGTGGCAATGCCCATGATCTTTATGTTTTTTATATTTATTCTAGGGAAGGGGATTGGTGACTTAAATTTTTATATTTTTAAATTTTTTTTACATATTTTAAAAAATTTTTTAACTTTTTACTTTTTTAGCCCCATAGAAGGCTAGAATATGTGACAATTGCTTTTAGTTTACACTGTAGTTCAGTAGAGCTACAATCTAAGCTCCAGTTATTGTTATCCTGTCGAGCCCTGCCATTCGCAGGCCTCCCAAGGAACTACAGCAATAAATAAGTGGGTTTTGGGTTGCAGTTTGGGCACTTGGTCTCTAAAAGGTTCACCATCACTGCTCTATAACATGCTGCCTCAGCTTGTCTTGGTCTGTAAAATGCTGCCTCGGCTCCCCTGCACTATAGCAAGCTGCCTCAGCTCCCCCTGCTCTATAACATGCTGCCTCAGCTCCTCCTGCTCTATACCATGCTGCCTCAGCTCCTCCTTCTCTGTAACATACTGCCTCAGCTCCTCCTGCTCTGTAAAATGCTGCCTCGGCTCCACCTGCACTATAGCAAGCTACCTCAGCTCCCCAAGCTCTATAACATCCTGCCTCAGCTCCTCCTGCTCTATAACATGCTGCCTCAGCTCCCCAAGCTCTATAACATCCTGCCTCAGCTCCTCCTGCTCTATAACATGCTGCCTCGGCTCCTCCTGCTCTATAGCATGCTGCCTCAGCTCCTCCTTCTCTGTAACATGCTGCCTCGGCTCATCCTGCTCTATCGCATGCTGCCACAGCTCCTCCTACTCTATGACATGCTGCCTCAGCTCCCCTGCTCTATAACAGGTTGCCTCAGCTCTCCTGCTCTATAGCATTCTGCCTCAGCTCCCCTGCTCTATAACATGCTGCCTCAGCTCCTCCTGCTCTATAACATGCTGCCTCAGCTCCTCCTTCTCTGTAACATGCTGCCTCAGCTCCTCCTTCTCTGTAACATGCTGCCTCGGCTCATCCTGCTCTATTGCATGCTGCCACAGCTCCTCCTACTCTATAACATGCTGCCTCAGCTCCCCTGCTCTATAACAGGTTGCCTCAGCTCTCCCTGCTCTATAGCATTCTGCCTCAGCTCCCCTGCTCTATAACAGGTTGCCTCAGCTCTCCCTGCTCTATAGCATGCTGCCTCAGCTCCCCACTCCATAACATGCTGTCTTAGCTCCCCTACTCTATAACATGCTGCCTCTGCTCACCCTGCTCTATAACATGTTGCCTGTGCTACTTCTGCCCTATAACATGCTGCCTCAGCTCCCTGCTCTATAACATGCTGCCTCAGCTCCCCCTGCTCTATAACAGGTTGCCTCAGCTCTCCCTGCTCTATAGCATGCTGCCTCTGCTCCTCCTGCTCTATAACATGCTGCCTCTGCTCACCCTGCTCTATAACATGATGCCTCAGCTTCTCCTACTCAATAACATGTTGCCTGTGCTACTTCTGCTCTGTAACATGCTGCCTCAGCTCCCCCTGCCCTATAACATGCTGTCTCAGCTCTCCTTGCCCTATAACATGCTGCCTGTTCTCCTTCTGCTCTATAACATGCTGGCTCAGCATCTCTATAATGTGCTGCCTCTGCTCTTTTTGCACTATATAGCTACTTTCACACTTGCGATTTCCCTTTCCGCTATTGAGATCCGTCATATTGTCAATGGGGACAAAACTGAACTGAATGAAAAGCAATGCACCAGAATTAGAGATGAGCGAACTTCAAAAATTAGTTTGGCGTTGGGGTTGGGGTAATCGCAGCATCCCGTTATGGATTCCACTACCGCTGACTATCCCGGCATATGGAATCCATAAGGGGCGGCTTCCACGAACCCGAACTTTGGAAAACCGAAGGACCTGGGATGACGTCACCGTCATGTGATCAGTGCAGAGGGCCTGGCTCAGCACAATGTAAGTCAATGGGGACGGATCGGTATTCTCTGACACAATAAAAACGGATCCGTCCTGGCTATATAAGACATAATACAACCGGATCCGCTCATGCATGCGGTTGTATTATGAGTAACGGAAGCGCTTTTGCAATCCATGATGGATCCGCAAAAACGGTAATGTGAAAGTAGCCTAAATAACATCATCCCTCCCTTGCCACCTCCAAAACACCATCAATCCCTTCAACCCTAACATACAGTCCCAGTTAAATAACTACAACTCCCAGCATTGCTCTGCTTCTCCTCATGTACAGACCTTACCACAGCTTCTTCCCCAGGACTTCTTCCTCTTCTGCACTGGTCACATGACGGTGACATCATCACAGGTCCTTCTCAACCACTGCCTGTTTTACTGGTCACATGACCTGTGATGTCACCACAGGTCCTTCAGCTCTTCCAGTGCATTAGATTCAATTGTATTGCTGTCCTGAGCCCTTACAGTTCTATCTAGCTGGCAGGCAGGATGTTCGGGCCTGGAACAAAACATCAGGGGCCCCGAATGTTTTAACCTAGGGGCAACCAGTGAACTGATTGGCACAGGCTACTAGCATCAGTGTATTGCAATAAACCGTTAAAGACAACTGTGCCAAATTATTTATTACACAGTAGACCGTCCTCTGTGATACGGTGTAACAGCCTGGACTCCAGACTGATATATGTTACCTGCACTGATACATTGTAACAAACTCTCAGGACAGCAGAGAGACTTGTGCTGTTGCTACATTTAGAGGATTGTCAAGACTTATACATTGTAACAAACCTTCAGTGGGGAGAATTAGATCTGTACTGGTTTTCAGCCTATAGGTTCACTGACAAGGAGCAGAGATCTTGGAAATGGTGAGGAACTGAAACACACAATCTGTTAGGCTTCACAGCTGCGTTTTCCTTCCGTCATAGGATCTCAAAACCGGAGGAAAACGCCTCAGTTTTGTCCTCATTTATTTTCAATAGGAACAAAACTGAATGGAACGGAGTGCACCAGAATGCCTTCTGTTCCGGTGTGTTGCTTTCCCATGCCGGGCACAAAACCGTCACAAGCACCATTTTTGCGTGCGGCATGGGAAACTGAAGAAGCTGGATCCGGCACCGAAAACCATGTAAATCAATGGTTCTGGATCCGTTTTTTCAGACATGAAAGGTATATTTTCGATATAATACAACCTGAACCGATGCAGCCGGTTGTATTATTCAAATGGATCCGTTTTCTGCGGTTTTCAGATCCCATGCAGGATGTCAAAACCGGATAGCAATAACGCAAGTGTGAAAGTAGCCTATAAAGCTGCAGAACTTTTCACTTCATTCACAGAACTAGGTTTTCGCTGTGTTTTCCCTTAATTCTGAAGACCAGTGATGGCACCATGAGAGTTTCTTGGTCTGCGTTTTTGATTTCTTCCTTGCCTTGGTTCAGATTCCTCTACATTGACCTTGGCAGCTATAACCCCTATTTATGAACTTCACTCACACAGCGCGGACATGATGGGCAGCACTCTACAGACATTGTCATTGCTCACGGTCTCCAACGGAAACTAAGTTCCTTGTCAATCTGTCTTTGGAGAGTGAGCGGAAACTGGAGGAGACCCCGCAAACACGGGAGAACATACTGACTCCATGCAGATGTTGTCCGTGGTCAGATTGGAACCTAGGACCCGAGAGCAGCAAGGTATCACTGCTACCCACTGAGCCACCGCTACCCACTGAGCCACCGCTACCCACTGAGCCACCGTTCTGCCGCATGGTAGTAGATGGAATTGCATTAGATCCCGGGTGCATGCACGCTTCAGAGCTGCAGTTCTTTAGACTGTCTTAGAGTTCTGAGATTGTGGAAATCCCTATTTGTGGTGTTGTTTAAGATCATCTTTGAATCTACAAATAAAAATGCAATACAGTTATGTCCGCGAAGTGACTGCAAAGCAATGAACAAGTGTCGGTGTGCGCTGGTCAGACTGATGAGAGTCGTGTATAAACTGACTGGACTGTGTGTACGGACGTCTATGTGGACATCACCGGGTCACTCATCAGAGAGCCCAGAATTCATGGATAATAACAATGTATAGATGGACGTTTATGGTGGGGGGCTGTTTATATGGAAGGTTCCTTTAAGTCTCGGCCTTTGGACCTGTCCCAGGAGCAGCAGCTGCAGACAGGGAGCTGGACATGGAGGAGGGAGGAGAATCCACACTTCAGCAGATTTTCTCCTTCCATTAGGTGTGAGGGGAGCTGATCAGAATATTGCATCTGATGTTGACACAGAGCAGATAAGTGCAGGATCTGCGTTATCCTGTCACTGCTACCTGATTTATAACATGGGTGAGGGCAGCCAGAAAATGGACATTTCCACCCATTACATTCACTCTGCTCCTCACTTCCACTTCAGTTTTCCATCATGCTGGGTTTTAGCCAACAATTCCCAGTAACAGCTAGCCAACCAGTAACAGTTATTATCTAAGCCCATCATATGCGAGCTGCGTATACTGTACTGTACAAATGTGAGCTTCTAACCCCATCATGTGTGAGCAGTACTGACATATACAGGTATATACACCCAAAAGAAGGAGACGGCCGCCGCGGTGCACACAATCCGGAGCCTGATCAGACCATGCAGAAGGGATCACAACACTCCAGGGAGGTGAAATTAGTTAGATTCATTCCTCTGTATCCAGAAAATGCAAGGATTCAGCTCTCACTTGGAGCTTTTTCAGGCACATTGTGATATACTGTACACACATAGTGATTTAAAATTCCAGATAAATATAATATAGATTGAAGTTTTTGCTAATTTAGACATAATCAGTTGACTAGTTTGTATGGGTGTCCCCAATCCACCCCTCATGGAAGATTTTGGCAGTGAAAGAGTGATCGTGCATTTTGGATTCAAGTAATTTTATTTGTATGGGAGTTACACCATGATTAGAGAATTCTAGAGAGGACTGAAAATTCTGGAACCAGGGCCAGGAGAGGAACAGAGAGGTCTGGAGAGGAACAGATGAGTCTGGAGAGGAACAGAGAGTCTGGAGAGAGAAAGAGGAGTCTGGAGAGGAACAGAGAGGTCTGGAGAGGAACAGAGAGGTCTGGAGAGGAACAGAGAGGTCTGGAGAGGAACAGAGAGGTCTGGAGAGGAACAGAGAGGTCTGGAGAGGAACAGAGGAGTCTGGAGAGGAACAGAGGAGTCTGGAGAGGAACAGAGGAGTCTGGAGAGGAACAGAGGAGTCTGGAGAGGAACAGATGAGTCTGGAGAGGAACAGATGAGTCTGGAGAGGAACAGAGAGTCTGGAGAGAGAAAGAGGAGTCTGGAGAGGAACAGAGAAGTCTGGAGAGGAACAGAGAGGTCTGGAGAGGAACAGAGAGGTCTGGAGAGGAACAGAGAGGTCTGGAGAGGAACAGAGAGGTCTGGAGAGGAACAGAGGAGTCTGGAGAGGAACAGAGAGGTCTGGAGAGGAACAGAGGAGTCTGGAGAGGAACAGAGGAGTCTGGAGAGGAACAGATGAGTCTGGAGAGGAACAGATGAGTCTGGAGAGGAACAGAGAGTCTGGAGAGAGAAAGAGGAGTCTGGAGAGGAACAGAGAGGTCTGGAGAGGAACAGAGGAGTCTGGAGAGGAACAGAGGAGTCTGAAGAGGGACAGAGGAGTCTGGAGAGGGACAGAGGAGTCTGGAGAGGACAGAGAGGTCTGAAGAGGGACAGAGGAGTCTGGAGAGGGACAGAGGAGTCTGGAGAGGAACAGAGAGGTCTGGAGAGGAACAGATGAGTCTGGAGATGGACAGAGGAGTCTGGAGAGGAACAGAGGAGTCTGGAGAGAGAAAGAGGAGTCTGGAGAGGAACAGATAAGTCTGGAGAGAAACAGATGAGTCTAGAGAGGAACAGAGGAGTCTAGAGAGGAACAGAGGAGTCTGGAGAGAGAAAGAGGAGTCTGGAGAGAGAAAGAGGAGTCTGGAGAGGAACAGAGAGGTCTGGAGAGGAACAGAGGAGTCTGGAGAGGAACAGATAAGTCTGCAGAGGAACAGATGAGTCTGGAGATGGACAGAGGAGTCTGGAGATGAACATATGAGTCTGGAGAGGAACAGATGAGTCTGGAGAGGAACAGATGAGTCTGGAGAGGACAGAGAGTCTGAGGACAGAGGAGTCTGGAGAGGGACAGAGGAGTCTGGAGAGGGACAGAGGAGTCTGGAGAGGGACAGAGGAGTCTGGAGAGGAACAGAGGAGTCTGGAGAGGGACAGAGGAGTCTAGAGAGGGACAGAGGAGTCTAGAGAGGGACAGAGGAGTCTGGAGAGGAACAGAGAGGTCTAGAGAGGAACAGATAGGTATGGGGGGGGATAAAGGGTTCTGGAGAGGGACAGAGGAGTCTGGAGGCACAAAAGAGTCTGGAGAGGGGGCTTGATAGGGACAGAAAAATCTGGAAATGATGGAGGGTTTAGGAGGAGACAAGGGGTTTAGAGTGGACAGGTGTCTGGAGGGGACAGTAAGTGACAGAGGAGTTTGGAGAAGACAGAATGGTCTGTAGAGGACTAATGACTTTGGAGGTGACAGAAGAGTTTTGAGGGGACAGGGGAGTCCAGGGAGCCCATAGAGGTGTTGAGGGAATATAAAGGTTTGAAGGGGACAGAGTAGTCTATAGGGGTCTGAATGGAAAGAGGAGCCTGACAGGGATTTACATGTAATGTTCTAGAAGGGACAGAGGAGTCCAAAGGAGCCTTGAGTGGGGGTGGGCAGAGTTATCTGGAGAGAACTGCGGAGTCTACTGTTTCACCAAACATGTACAACTTTTGTGGAGCAGAAAACTGATGTTCAGCTTTAGTACATAGGCCCCTTGGTCTTTCCTTCATATGTGTTCTCTGTTTACCATCAGCTCTTGCCTTAGACTTCAAAAGGTGCATTAAAAAATCTGAACTCGGGAACCGAGCCCTAGGACTCATGCACACGAACGTATGCATTTTGCAGTCCGCAAAAACGGATCCGTAAAAATATGGATGACGTTCGTGTGCATTTTGTATTTTGCGGAACGGAACAGCTGGCCCCTGATAGAACAGTACTATCCTTGTCCGTAATGCTCTACATGTTCTATTTTTGGCGGAATGGAAATACGGAAACAGAATGTACACGGAGTAACTTCCTTTTTTTGCGGACCCATTAAAATGAATAGTCCGTATACGGTACACACAAAAACGGAACGGACAGGAAAAAAATATAAGTTCTTGTGCATGAGCCCTTAGGCTGTTGTTCTAACTGCACCAGTAATGTGATTAGTTGGACTTAAAAATTAGATTAATTCGGAGAATGTAAAGCGCACCTGACGCCCGAGGTGAAGCATTCTAGAGTACAGGGAAGCACAGGGCGGAGGGACCGGCTGCTGATGTATCAGGATTGTTTTGGAGCAGAAACAGTTTTGTTAATTGATGACCCGTCCATCATAGTTTCCTCTAATCAAGGCCGGCCCATGTAGCGGATATCATATGGCCGAGCTGCAGCCGGAACGCAGCTGTAAAGTGGCCAAAAGTCATTAGCATTTTAAATGTCCGTGATCTGGTAACGAGAAATGCAGGAAATGTTCAGTGAACGTGAGAATGATGACCTGATTCTGGAGTACAGGTGACGTGATGTGGGGGATTGGTCGAATACTGTGTCCATAATCCAACCAAGGCGAGAAATTTATCAGGGTGTGGATTAGGGTGACAGCCACATCACAGCACCCGTAGTATTTTATCAGATACTGGAAAATGCAGGAAACGTACCATGCAGCAATTCCACAAGTGTCTGCCATTTATTGTAATGGATAGTAATGTGAAGGGGCAAAATGGGGCTCGAGGCGCTAATAAAATGCATTTATTAAAACAGCAGTCCGCTGGCAAAACGCATTGCACCCCACACTGTTTTATTAGATCTTTAGCCTGTGTGTTTTAATAAATATTATGTTATGAGCACCGCCAAGCAGCATTTCCCTTCATGTTACTACGTTTTTGGTACAGGCTGCAATCGGTTCTTCTACATTCCTATGACCGAAGTGTGTTATCGAGGCAGTCCCCTGGGATTCACCCTTTAACCACTATCCAAGAATCTGGTCTTTGCTGTGGGGAAGAGCATTGTGAGGGTCTAGATAAGGCAACCTATAATGAGATAAGGAACTGCGTGAGGTTCTAGATACCGTAGTGATTATAAGATAAGAAATATGAGGTTCTAGAAACAGATTTAATGTTACATTCCTTATTCAGACTTGTATGATGAGAGGAGGAGCAGTGTGTCTTTCTAGATTCATAATTAATTATGTGGCAAGAGAAGAAGTGTAAGATTCTAGATACATGGGTAATTATATGACTAGATGAGATGCGGTGTTTAGAGCCAGGCTTATTATATGATCACAGTAGGAGCCATGTGAGGTTCTAGACTGAGGAAGAGAAGAAGTGTAAGATTCTAGATACATGGGTAATTATATGACTAGATGAGATGCGGTGTTTTAGAGCCAGGCTTATTATATGATCACAGTAGGAGCCATGTGAGGTTCTAGACTGAGGAAGAGAAGACGTGTGAGATTCTAGATACAGGTGTAATTATATGACTGGATGAGATGCAGTGTTAGGTTTTAGAGCCAGGCTTATTATATGATCACAGTAGGAGCCATGTGAGGTTCTAGACTGAGGAAGAGAAGAAGTGTGAGATTCTAGATACATGGGTAATTATATGACTAGATGAGATGCAGTGTTTTAGAGGCAGGCTTATTATATGATCACAGTAGGAGCCATGTGAGGTTCTAGACCGAGGAAGAGAAGAAGTGTGAGATTCTAGATACATGGGTAATTATATGACTAGATGAGATGCGGTGTTAGGTTTTAGAGCCAGGCTTATTATATGATCACAGTAGGAGCCATGTGAGGTTCTAGACTGAGGAAGAGAAGAAGTGTGAGATTCTAGACACATGGGTAATTATGTGACTAGATGAGATGCAGTGTTTTAGAGCCAGGCTTATTATATGATCACAGTAGGAGCCATGTGAGGTTCTAGACTGAGGAAGAGAAGAAGTGTGAAATTCTAGATACATGGGTAATTATATGACTAGATGAGATGCAGTGTTTTAGAGCCAGGCTTATTATATGATCACAGTAGGAGCCATGTGAGGTTCTAGACTGAGGAAGAGAAGAAGTGTGAAATTCTAGATACATGGGTAATTATATGACTAGATGAGATGCAGTGTTTTAGAGCCAGGCTTATTATATGATCACAGTAGGAGCCATGTGAGGTTCTAGACTGAGGAAGAGAAGAAGTGTGAAATTCTAGATACATGGGTAATTATATGACTAGATGAGATGCAGTGTTTTAGAGCCAGGCTTATTATATGATCACAGTAGGAGCCATGTGAGGTTCTAGACTGAGGAAGAGAAGAAGTGTGAGATTCTAGATACAGGTGTAAACATATGATGAGATAAAGAGTAGTGTGAAGTTCTATACTTATCATATGTTGAGAGGGGAGTAGAGTGAGGTTCTGGATTCAGAAGTAATATGTCAAGTGTAGAAAGAGTTTAAGATTCTAGATATGTTTTTCTGGGTTTATACATTTGAGGGATAGCACATCTGTTACATATACTGAGAAGAGATCTTATAGGGAACCTGTCACCTATACTATGCTGCTTTCAATGAGGGCAGCATAGGGTAGTGACAGTGTCACTGGACTTACTGAGACATACGGACATTCCCGCGACAGGTGGCAGTAGATCGGTGAGACTGGCAACACGCGGTTTGATCTGACAGGTTTTCCTTTTGGATCTAATGACGCCTGTGTTGTTTCTGGTGCTCGCCTTCTTTCCCCAGGTGCGGTTATTATGGTCATTTTACCTTCTCTATTTAATGTTGTTTCTCGCACTGTGCTATGCGGTTTATAGCTTCTGTTGGATTTGTGGTTAGCTTGTGTTTGGATTTTTGGCTGGGTTCCTGGTGCTACCAAAGCTTCATTGAAGATAAGTGTTTCCTTTCCCTTTTGTATTTTGTTTATACATATGTGTGTGTTGCCTTTCCCTGTTGTTTGTCATTAGGCCTGAGGGAGACTCCGGTTCGTCCTTTCTTTCGGAGGAACAGGTAGACTCAGTCCTGACATTAGTTCCAGGGTCCTATAGGGTGAGATAGGATTCTAGGTATCCGGTGAGTGAACTTGCCTACCTTTGGGACCTGTTCATACTGGTAGTCTGTCAGGACTGCAGTTAGGCTTTTCTGTAGGAGGTGTCCATATTCCTTCCCTAGTTTCCAGGCCTTATTCCGGTATTTCCTTTCCTCCTATGCTCGGTGTGGTGTTTTCAGACCTGCTGATATCAGGGTGCTGTTACTTCTGGGCTTCCATTTAGTACTGTTAGATGACTGACATGAAAAAGCGCACAGCATCCCAGCGCAGCGAAGGAGGTTAGTCCGATGAGACTTGCTGCCCCAATCAATGACTGGCAGGTTTCTTTCCTGTGCACAACAGGAGGAGGTGGCAGTGAGTCTCATCGAACACATCTCCCCGCAGCACAGGCACACCGCAGGGTTCCTTATGTCTGTCCTATAAAAATACTGAGTGACGGCCGACTGAAATCAGCTGGTCTGTCACCACGCTATGCTGTGCTTATGAGGGCAGCATAGTACTGGTGAGTTTCCTTTAAAACACAGAATGCAGCTAGTTTAGAGCAAGACAGGTTATTTCACAGTGAGGAGAAGACAATAGCTAATTGGATTCAATTATTATTTTACATAGAGAGGTTTTAGAGACAAAAGCGATTGCTTCTTCATTGCCCTAGATCTCAAGCACACAGTCACCTGCACATATATTCATGGCGGTACAATTACTGGAGGTGGAAAATGTATGTATTTTATTTAACACAACACCAAACCTGTTAATAATCATCAAAAGGGGTAATTTTAGGAACGCTTGTTCAGAACAAGTCACTGCATTTTCCTGTACTCCTATGTGTGTATAAACACCGGCAGACATATACCCCTGATAAGAAGCATATAAAATCTGACAATACAGTGTGTTATTAACAGGCTGTTACTGTCGGCTCCATCCATTTACTCATAGCTGTATATGTCACTGTAACTCTGACTAGGGCTGACTAATTGGCGTTAAAAAGCTTGAAAACGGTTGGATACAAGGCATAATTGGAGCAATTTTCATTTTGGGTTGAATTTATTTGGACTGAATCGAATCTGACACCTGAATCAATAGAATCAGAACCAATTTCAGGAAGTCTGCTTACCTTAACCCTGGGTTCACACCTGAGCGCTTCTGAGACGCCCGCTTTACGCGCGCTTTTGTTGCGTGTATTACAGCGTGTTTTTGCAAATAGGAAACGCGCGTCATACGCGCGTTCGTGACTCTGGAGACAAATTGAAAAAGGCATATCTACACTTTAACACGTGTTAAACGCACGCTTTATGCGCATTTTACGTGCGTTCTCATTGAAGTCTATGGGTGCAACGCGCGATAAAACACCCCAAAGAAGCTCAAGAACTTCTTTGAGCGTAGGGCGTTTTACAGCGCGTTCAAACGCACTGTAAAACGCTCAGGTGAGAACCATGCCCATAGGGAAACATGAGACATGAGACAAAATAAAGAGTAGCGTGAGATAGAGGCAGACTTGTGAGGTTCTAGGTTCAGAGGTGAGGCAGTGTGCGGTGCTACATACAGGGCTAATTACGTGGCAAGGTGAAGAGCAGCTTGAGATACTGGATTTAGACTAAATTATTGTATAGGAAAAAGTGTGATGTTCTAGATACTACAGTGATGGAATGAGGTAATTACAGTATATGACGAGATGCGGAGAAGTACATTCAAACTAGATAGGGTGAGTGCGAAGTTCTAGGTACAAAGGGGATGTGAGGTTCTACAGACAGATAATTCTAGAATAGCTTCATTTATAACCCGGATTCTCAGAATATGGATTCATCCTGCTGTAGATGTTTTTGTGCATTATGTGGATGACATTATTACTGTAAAACTCGGCTGAATTTACAAACACACAATTCCACAGCGTTTCCCACATGTGGCTTTACCCCAAGCGTATATTCATATGATGCAGTTTACAGTGTTTTTTTGGCGCAGTTGTAGTTTTTACCGTTGAATATTTCTGATCTGAATACATCGCCACCATATCAAAGCCGCACTAATAACTGCATGCACCCCCCACACATATTTTTTAAATGTGGTTTTAATCTAACCCAATTGCACTGTCTGAATAAACCCAAAGCGAACCCTCTAGAACACCTCACCCTCAGATGAAAGCGATCAGCTGGGTGTGTCCACATCTTTACATAATGACACAAACAATGGAAAAATTCATTCCAGTTATAAAACGAGATGCCAGACTCTATACTGAGACTTTATGAGATAATGACAGGAACACAAGCGGCTTTGTTTCTACAGTAACCCGGCTGAAAATGAAAATCCCAGGAAATAAACAAACATATTAGTGGTTAAAGCCGCAGTCATCTCTGATCCTCAGGTTACCAATCGTAGAAAATGAAGATCCATAAACAGCAGAATTACTGTGTGCGTATATTGCATTACTTGGGGTACTTTCACACTAGCGTCCGTTGCCGGAAATCCGTATGCAAATGGATATCTTTTTTTTTTCGGATCCGTTAGACTTTTGCATTATAATACCGGATCTGTATTTCCGGTATTTAATTTTTTCAAAGCTAGAAAGAGCTGCTCATACGCAGACCGGAAAACCGCATTGCGGCAATTTCCATAGCACTTGGTACAGGATCCGGGATTAATACATTTCAATGGAAATTAATGCCGGATCCGGCAAGTGCGGTAGTGTTCCGTGATTTTGGCATGCTGCGGTATTTTGTCCGGTAAAATACCGTACAAGGGACGGAACGGAAGACATCCTGATGCATACTGAACTGATTCTATTCAGAATGCATTGGGACAAAACTGATGCGTTTTTTCCGGTATTCAGACCCTTTACCGGATTTCAATACCAGAAAAGAATAACGCTAGTGTGAAAGTACCCTGAGCTGTACTGATCCTGAGTTACATCCTGTATTATACTCCAGAGCTGCACTCACTATTCTGCTGGTGCAGTCACTGTGTACATACATTACTTATCCTGTACTGATCCTGAGTTACATCCTGTATTATACTCCAGAGCTGCACTCACTATTCTGCTGGTGCAGTCACTGTGTACATACATTACTTATCCTGTACTGATCCCGAGTTACATCCTGTATTATACTCCAGAGCTGCACTCACTATTCTGCTGATGCAGTCACTGTGTACATACATTACTTATCCTGTTCTGATCCTGAGTTACATCCTGTATTATACTCCAGAGCTGCACTCACTATTCTGCTGGTGGGATCACTGTGTACATACATTACTTATCCTGTACTGATCCTGAGTTACATCCTGTATTATACTCCAGAGCTGCACTCACTATTCTGCTAGTGCAGTCACTGTTTACATACATTACTGATCCTGCACTGATCCTGAGTTACATCCTGTATTATACTCCAGAGCTGTACTCACTATTCTGCTGGTGCAGTCACTGTGTACATACATTACTTATCCTGTACTGATCCTGAGTTACATCCTGTATTATACTCCAGAGCCGCACTTACTATTCTGCTGGTGCAGTCACTGTACATATATTACTTATCCTGTACTGATCCTGCGTTACATCCTGTATTATACTCCAGAGCTGCACTCACTATTCTGCTTCGTGCAGTCGCTGTTTACATACATTACTTATCCTCTACTGATCCTGAGTTGCATCCTGTATTACACTCCAGAGCTGCACTTACTATTCTGCTGGTGCAGTCACTAATGCATTACTTATCCTGTACTGATCCTGAGTTGCATATTGTACTGTATTGTATGTATTATACTCTAGAGCAGTATACTGTCCTCTGTAGTGTATATATATATAGTATACTGTCCTCTGTAGTATATATATATATATATATATATAGTATACTGTCCTCTGTAGTATATATACAGTATACTGTCCTCTGTAGTGTATATACAGTATACTGTCCTCTGTAGTATATATACAGTATACTGTCCTCTGTAGTATATATACAGTATACCGTCCTCAGTAGTATATATACAGTACACTGTCCTTGTAGTATATATACAGAATACTGTCCTCTGTAGTATATATACAGTATACTGTCCTCTGTAGTGTATATATACAGTATACTGTCCTCTGTGGTGTATATACAGTATACTGTCCTCTGTAGTATATATACAGTATACTGTCCTCTGTAGTGTATATATACAGTATACTGTCCTCTGTAGTGTATATATACAGTATACTGTCCTCTGTAGTGTATATACAGTATACTGTCCTCTGTAGTATATATACAGTATACTGTCCTCTGTAGTGTATATACAGTATACTGTCCTCTGTAGTATATATACAGTATACTGTCCTCTGTAGTATATATATACAGTAGACTTTCCTCTGTAGTATATATACAGTATACTGTCCTCTGTAGTATATATACAGTATACTGTGCTCTGTAGTATATATATTGTATACTGTCCTCTGTAGTATATATACAGTATACTGTCCTCTGTAGTATATATACAGTATACTGTCCTCTGTAGTGTAGTATATATATACAGTATACTGTCCTCTGTAGTGTATATACAGTATACTGTCCTCTGTAGTATATATACAGTATACTGTCCTGTTTAGTATATATACAGTATACTCTCCTCTGTAGTATATATACAGTATACTGTCCTCTGTAGTATATATACAGTATACTGTCCTCTGTAGTGTAGTATATATATACAGTAAACAGTCCTCTGTAGTATATATATACAGTATACTGTCCTCTGTAGTATATATACAGTATACCGTCCTCTGTAGTATATATATACAGTATACTGTCCTCTGTAGTATATATATACAGTATACTGTCCTCTGTAGTATATATACAGTATACGGTCCTCTGTAGTGTATATATACAGTATACTGTCCTCTGTAGTATATATACAGTCTACTGTCCTCTGTAGTATATATACAGTATACTGTCCTCTGTAGTGTAGTATATATATACAGTATACTGTCCTCTGTAGTGTATATACAGTATACTGTCCTCTGTAGTATATATACAGTATACTGTCCTGTGTAGTATATATACAGTATACTCTCCTCTGTAGTATATATACAGTATACTGTCCTCTGTAGTATATATACAGTATACTGTCCTCTGTAGTGTAGTATATATATACAGTATACAGTCCTCTGTAGTATATATATACAGTATACTGTCCTCTGTAGTATATATACAGTATACCGTCCTCTGTAGTATATATATACAGTATACTGTCCTCTGTAGTATATATATACAGTATACTGTCCTCTGTAGTATATATACAGTATACTGTCCTCTGTAGTATATATACAGTATACTGTCCTCTGTAGTATATATATACAGTATACTGTCCTCTGTAGTATATATATACAGTATACTGTCCTCTGTAGTATATATACAGTATATTGTCCTCTGTAGTGTATATATACAGTATACTGTCCTCTGTAGTATATATACAGTCTACTGTCCTCTGTAGTATATATACAGTATACTGTCCTCTGTAGTGTATATACAGTATACTGTCCTTTGTAGTGTATATATACAGTATACTGTCCTCTGTAGTATATATATATATACTCTATCTGCACTATCTTCTGCTCCTATAATGTAATTACCCCCCCAGTCCCACTACCTCGCCCCCGGTCTCTATCTGCACTATCCTCCCCTCCTATAATGTAATTATCCTCCCCCCAGTCCCTAGTTTAAACACTCCTCCAACCTTCTAGCTATCTTTCTCCCCCAACACAGCTGCCCCTTCCCCATTGAGGTGCAGCCCGTCCCTACGATAGAGCCTGTACAGAGAAGTCGGCCCAGTTCTCCAGGAACCCGAACCCCTTCTTCCTACACTGGTTCTTGACCCACTTGTTAACCTCCCTAATCTCCGCTGCCTTTCTGGTGTGGCTCGTGGTTGAGAACACACTGATCTTCACTGGTTCTCTAGGTGCTCCCTGTACCCACCTAATGCACACCTCTCCAAAACTACAGAAAGGTGCCTGCATTCACCAGATGCGGAGGAGAGCAGGAATGATCTATGTACCCGTCCCTCGGCCTTCTCTAAATTGTTTTCGTGCAGTTTTTGTAGCAAGACATGTTGGGAGTAACTTGCAGATTTTTGGTGATTTCCTTTTCTTTCTACCATCCCATTTTTGGTGGACTTTGCCACGAACATGACCATGAAGAGAGGGGGTTATGTTGATCGGCATGAAGGGGTGTCTAAACAGTTTGGGGGCCATTTCCATTTTGAAAGCCATTGCTTTGGGATTTAGGTGAGAGAGGGTTGGTTCATGTTCTTTTCCCAAGTCTGCTGAGTGCTCTTCTTGGTTTGATGCCTGAGCTGTCCCACCTGCCCCTCCATGCTGTGTCACTGACACACGTAGAGTCTGCAGCTGCATCCCCTCCTCCTTCGTGTCTTTTCATTTCTGTATCACTCTTAGGGGATCATTGGTGACTGAGGTCTTGTGGACATTGACAGACCCTGCAGCCCCAGTGTAGCCCTAGGTGCAGACCCATAAAACTGAAGTGTGTCAGTCACAGTCTATGAGACACTAGCTGACAAGCCGCATATCTGTGTGTATTCAATCCTATGCAAGACTTTTACCATTTATGCGAAGAATACAGAATCACTAGTCCAACATGCGTTTCGCCCACAGAAGCCATTCTCAGCTGTCACTGAATGGCTACAGTCACTGTCCCGCACCAACGTGGATCATTATATTCACATTTCATTTTTGATTTAAGAGCCGTGCATCAGTGGGTGTTGTGGAAAATCATACCCACGCGTTTTGTGCCATGTAATTAAATAAAATCTTGTTACTCTCTCATGATTACATGTGTTGGCCTCTAACGCACCCTCCGTGTTTAGACATGAGGTGGTTTCTTTACAAACACTAGCTGGATGCACGGAGACCTACAGGGAAGATGTGGAGCGATCAGACAGAAGCCATCTGCTCCTCCTGGAAACACTTAAGAGATGTTGTGCAGAGATGCGGTCAGCGTGACGTCACTGCGCTGGTGTCCTCTTACTTCTATTAACATGGAATTAATCTGTGACATTCAAACATTAGCTGTATGGTCTGTATGTAGTGAGCTTCCCTAGTGGTTGTTGTATAATCTGTATACAGTTAGCTCCCTAGTGGTGGCTGTATAATCTGTATGTAGTGAGCTCCTTCTATTGGTGGCTGTATAATCTGTATGTATTGAGCTCCTTCTATTGGTGGCTGTATAATCTGTATGTAGTGAGCTCTCTGTACTGATGGTTGTATAATCTGTATGTAGTGAGCTCCTCCTAGAGGTGGCTGTATAATCTGCATGTAGTGCGCTCCCTCTAGTGGTGGCTGTATAATCTGTATGTAGTGAGCTCCCTCTAGTGGTGGCTGTATAATCTGTATGTAGTGAGCTCCTCTAGTGGTGGCTGTATAATCTGTATGTAGTGAGCTCTCCTAGTGGTGGCTGTATAATCTGTATGTAGTGGGCTCACTGTAGTGGTGGCTATATAATCTTTATGTAGTGAGTTCCTTCTATTGGTGGATGTATAATCTGTATGTAGTGAGCTCCCTCTAGTGGTGGCTGTTTAATCTGTATGTACTGAGCTTCCTCTAGTGGTGGCTGTGTAATCTGTATGAAGTGAGCTCCCTCTAGTGGTGACTGTATAACCTGTATATAGTGAGTTCCCTCTAGTGGTGGTTGTATATTCTGTATGTGGAGAGCTCCCTCTAGTGGTGGCTGTATAATCTGTATATATTGAGATCCCTCTAGTGGCGACTGTATAATCTGTATGTAGTGAGCTCCCTCTAGTGACGACTGTATAATCTGTATGTAGTGAGTTCCTCTAGTGGTGGTTGTATACTCTGTATGTGGTGAGCTCCTCTAGTGGTGGTTGTATAATCTGTATGTAGTGAGTTCCTCTAGTGGTGGCTGTATAATCTGTATGTAGTGAGCTCCCCTAGTGGTGACTGTATAATCTGTATGTAGTGAGCTCCCTCTAGTGGTGGCTGTATAATCTGTATGTAATGAGGTCCCTCTAGTGGTGGCTGTATAATCTGAATGTAGTGAGCTCCCTCTAGTGGTTGCTGTATAATCTGTATATGGTGAGCTCCCTCTAGTGGTGGCTGTATAATGTGTATGTAGTGATCTCCTCTAGTGGTGGCTGTATAATCTGTATGTAGTGAGCTTCCTCTAGTGGCAGCTGTATAATCTGTATGTAGTGAGCTCCTCTAGTGGTGGCTGTAAAATCTGTAAGTAGTGAGCTCCCTCTAGTGGTGGCTGTATAATCTGTATGTAGTGAGCTCCCTCTAGTGGTGGCTGTATAATCTGTATGTAATGAGCTCCCTCTAGTGGTGACTGTATAATCTGTATGTAGTGAGCTCCCTCTAGTGGTGGCTGTATAATCTGTATGTAGTGAGCTCCTCTAGTGGTGGCTGTATAATCTGTATGTAGTGAGCTCCTCTAGTGGAGACTGTATAATCTGTATGTATTGAGATCCCTCTAGTGGTGGCTGTATAATCTGTATGTAGTGAGCTCCTCTAGTGGTGGCTGTATAATCTGTATGTAGTGAGCTCCCTCTAGTGGTGGCTCTATCATCTGTATGTAGTGAGCTCCCTCTAGTGGTGGCTGTATAATCTGTATGTAGTGAGCTCCCTCTAGTGGTGGCTCTATCGTCTGTATGTAGTGAGCTCCCTCTAGTGGTGGCTGTATAATCTGTATGTAGTGAGCTCACTCTAGTGGTGGCTGTATAATCTGTATGTAGTGAGCTCCCTCTAGTGATGACTGTATAATCTGTATGTAGTGAGCTCCCTACAGTGGTGGCTGTATAATCTGTATGTAGTGAGCCTCTCTAGTGGTGGCTGTATAATCTGTATGTAGTGAGCTCCCTCTAGTGGTGACTGTATAATCTGTATGTAGTGAGCTCCTCTAGTGGTGGCTGTATAATCTGTATATAGTGAGCTCTCTCTAGTGGTGGCTGTATAATCTGTATATAGTGAGCTCCCTCTAGTGGTGGCTGTATAATCTGTATGTAGTGAGCTCCCTCTAGTGGTGGCTGTATAATCTGTATGTAGTGAGCTCCCTCTAGTGGTGGCTGTATAATCTGTATGTAGTGAGCTCCCTCTAGTGGTGGCTGTATAATCTGTATGTAGTGAGCTCCTCTAGTGGTGGCTGTATAATCTGTATGTAGTGAGCTCCTCTAGTGGTGGCTGTATAATCTGTATGTAGTGAGCTCCCTCTAGTGGTGGCTGTATAATCTGTATGTAGTGAGCTCCCTAGTGGTGGCTGTATAATCTGTATGTAGTGAGCTCCCTCTAGTGGTGGCTGTATAATCTGTATGTAGTGAGCTCCTCTAGTGGTGGCTGTATAATCTGTATGTAGTGAGCTCCCTCTAGTGGTGGCTGTATAATCTGTATGTAGTGAGCTCCTCTAGTGGTGGCTGTATAATCTGTATATAGTGAGCTCCTCTAGTGGTGGCTGTATAATCTGTATGTAGTGAGCTCCTCTAGTGGTGGCTGTATAATCTGTATGTAGTGAGCTCCCTCTAGTGGTGGCTGTATAATCTGTATGCAGTGAGCTCCCTCTAGTGGTGGCTGTATAATCTGTATGTAGTGAGCTCCTCTAGTGGTGGCTGTATAATCTGTATGTAGTGAGCTCCCTCTAGTGGTGGCTGTATAATCTGTATGTAGTGAGCTCCTCTAGTGGTGGCTGTATAATCTGTATGTAGTGAGCTCCTCTAGTGGTGGCTGTATAATCTGTATGTAGTGAGCTCCTCTAGTGGTGGCTGTATAATCTGTATGTAGTGAGCTCCTCTAGTGGTGGCTGTATAATCTGTATGTAGTGAGCTCCCCTAGTGGTGGCTGTATAATCTGTATGTAGTGAGCTCCTCTAGTGGTGGCTGTATAATCTGTATATAGTGAGCTCTCTCTAGTGGTGGCTGTATAATCTGTATGTAGTGAGCTCCTCTAGTGGTGGCTGTATAATCTGTATGTAGTGAGCTCCCTCTAGTGGTGGCTGTATAATCTGTATGTAGTGAGCTCCCTCTAGTGGTGGCTGTATAATCTGTATGTAGTGAGCTCCCTCTAGTGGTGGCTGTATAATCTGTATGTAGTGAGCTCCCCTAGTGGTGGCTGTATAATCTGTATGTACTGAGCTCTCTGTAGTGGTGGCTGTATAATCTATATGTAGTGAGCTCTCTCTAGTGGTGGCTGTATAATCTGTATGTAGTGAGCTCCCTCTAGTGGTGGCTGTATAATCTGTATGTAGTGAGCTCCCCTAGTGGAGACTGTATAATCTGTATGTAGTGAGATTCCTCTAGTGGTGGCTGTATAATCTGTATGTAGTGAGCTCTCTCTAGTGGTGGCTGTATAATCTGTATATAGTGAGCTTCCTCTAGTGGTGGCTGTATAATCTGTATGTAGTGAGCTCCCTCTAGTGGTGGCTGTATAATCTGTATGTAGTGAGCTCCCTCTAGTGGTGGCTGTATAATCTGCATGTAGTGAGCTCCCTCTAGTAGTGACTGTATAATATGTATGTAGTGAGCTCCCTCTAGTGGTGGCTGTATAATCTGTATGTAGTGAGCTCCCCTAGTGGTGGCTGTATAATCTGTATGTACTGAGCTCGGTCTAGTGGTGGCTGTATAATCTGTATGTAGTGAGCTCCTCTAGTGGTGGCTGTATAATCTGTATGTAGTGAGCTCCCTCTAGTGGTGACTGTATAATCTGTATGTAGTGAGCTCCCTCTAGTGGTGACTGTATAATATGTATGTAGTGAGCTCCCTCTAGTGGTGGCTGTATAATCTGTATGTAGTGAGCTCCCCTAGTGGTGGCTGTATAATCTGTATGTACTGAGCTCGGTCTAGTGGTGGCTGTATAATCTGTATGTAGTGAGCTCCCTCTAGTGGTGGTTGTATAATCTGTCTGTAGTGAGCTCCTCTAGTGGTGGTTATAGGCAGACATAATATTGGGACTTTGAATCTCTGAATTAGTAAGCTGTGGTCTGACGACTTAACAATTTTTTAAGATGTTAGGAGTTGTAGTTGATTTTTTTCACGTTGTACTGCAATAACAAAGCTGGTTCCAGGACAGCTTACTTATAGACTGGTGATACATAAAGAGGATGATGAGGATTATGGTCCATGTAACAAACTCTTCTATATCACAGTGCTGCAGTAAATGTGCTGCCACTTCAGAGTATTTGTGTGACCCGCATGCCAGAAGATTTCCCCCAGATAGTTGTCAGATTTGCAGTAATTCATTTTTACATAATTCCCATCATTTTAAGGTGCCCTCTTTCCTACCCTCATGGCACCCGTCCTGATCGCCAGGAGACTCTACGCCTGATTGTTAGAAAATTTTTAGCTGTTAGACTGGGGTCAAGGGCCGGATCAGCACACATGGGGCCCCGAGCCAAGGGACACTGCGTGGAGGAATTCATTAAAAAGTACAGAAAGTAAACTGTTTATTTGTGCAGCTAAAGCCGAGAGCAGCGAATACGCAAGGAGACGGCGCAGTGCGGACTCATCAGCCGCGTCGCACCTTCACTGTCCCCTCGTCCACTTACTTATATGGTAACGGTGGGGGCAGATGAGCAGAGCCGAATATGTAGAGAGTCGTCTATACGCTGCTTGTATGTATGGAGCCAGATACAGCGCTCAGCCTGGAACGACTGTCAGCCGGACACCCAGAGACGACTCGGCCCTTCCTCTCTCAACCCCTCCTGGCAGTCTGTGTGCTGAGACGTGCCGTACTGAAGAGTAGAGCGTCAGACATAATCAGTGAGCATATGTGAATTAGTCCATCAGTAGTCCGTCAGACTGAGCGGTGCAGAAACCAGTGGTCGACATACACCGCAATCTACTCCGCCGTGTCCTGCATGAACACGTTATCGTGCGAAACCCGGCGCAGGAGTGAGGATGTCATGTGAACCGCCTGCGCGGGACGCAGCAACACAGGCCACAGATCGGAAGAGGTCTGTGGCCTTCAGTGCAGATGGCGGCGGGGAATAGGAGGGACATTAGTGTATGCAGTGACATACTGGGAGCATCAAGGAAGGGAGCATTGTATACTGGCACTGGGGAAGGGGGAAGCATTATATACTGGCACTGGGGAAGGGGGAAGCATTATATACTGGGGATGGAGGCAGCATTATATACTGGGGATGGAGGCAGCATTATATACTGGCACTGGGGAAGGGGGAAGCATTATATACTGGGGATGGAGGCAGCATTATATACTGGGGATGGAGGCAGCATTATATACTGGCACTGGGGATGGAGGCAGCATAATATCCTGGGGATGGAGGCAGCTAGTGTTGAGCGCGAATATTCGAATAGCGAATTTTTTTAGCGAATATCGGCACTTCGCTAATTCGCGAATATTTCGAATATAGCGCTATAAATTCGCTATTTCGAATATTCGTTTTTTTTTTGTTTTTTTTTTTGTTATATTTTTTTCTTTCCCTCTTCCCAACAGTAGTTCTTACCTGTCCTGAGGATTCCTGGCTTCCTGGCTGCTCTAGTCAGTGCCCATTGCCGCTTCTGCCGACTTCCGTGCTCATGGAGCGTCCCCATCCATGGGAACGTCTCCATATACTAAAATGTACTGTCGGATTTGAGGAATTACGTTGAAATCGCAATGCGATTAATTCAAGTTATATTAATCGCATTGCGATTTCAACTTAGAGCTGGGTTTATAATGGGTCAGCTTGCTAGAATGAGCGAAGTTAACGAATATGGAATATAGCAGCACTGCTAAGTTGAATTCGCAATGCGATTAATTTAACTTAAAGTAATCGCATTGCGATTTCAACTTAGCACTGCTAGTGCCACTGCTATATTCCATATTCGTTAATTCTAACCTATGTAAGATAGCAGTGCTAAGTTGAAATCGCAATGCGATTACTTCAAGTTAAATTAATCGCATTGCAAATTCAACTTAGCAGTGCTGCTATATTCCATATTCGTTAACTTCGTTCATTGAATCGTTAACTTCGTTCATTCTAGCAAGCTGACCCATTATAAACCCAGCTCTAAGTTGAAATCGCAATGCGATTAATATAACTTGAATTAATCGCATTGCGATTTCAACATAATTCCTCAAATCCGACAGTACATTTTAGTATATGGAGATGTTCCCATGGTGATGGGGACGCTCCATGAGCAAGGAACTTTATGGTTGGCTTGGTAGAATTAGCGAATAGCGAATATGACGAATGTATTCGTCATATTCCTCAAAACGAAGATAGCAGTATTCTACATCTTCGTTTTAGCAACCTATTCGTCAACCTCGCTAATTCTAGCAATCAAATAGGAAGGTTGACTATAGAGACAGCTGTGTTAAATTCGCTATGCGATTTTTTTTTTTAATAGAATAATTATATTACTTGATATAATTATTATAATTATTCTATTTATTAAAAAAATATATATAAATAATCGCATAGCGAATTAAACACAGTTGTCTCTATAGTCAACCTTCCTATTTGATTGCTAGAATTAGCGAGTTGACGAATAGGTTGCTAAAGCGAAGATGTAGAATACCTAGTTATCTTCGTTTTGAGGAATATGACGAATACATTCGTCATATCCGTCATCTTCGCTATAATTCTAGATATGAAACCAATAGGAAAGTAGCCTTAAGTTAAAATCGTAATACGCGATTATTTAAATCGCATATTAATCGCGGTAACTAGAATAATGACGAATATTCGATTTCGACGAATATGAAACGAATATTCATTCGAATATTCGCGAATTTCGTCGAAATCGAATATGGCACCTGCCGCTCATCACTAGAGGCAGCATTATATACTGGGGATGGAGGCAGCATTATATACTGGCACTAGGGAAGGGGAAGCATTATATACTGGGGATGGAGGCAGCATTATATACTGGGGATGGAGGCAGCATTATATACTGGGGATGGAGGCAGCATTATATCCTGGGGATGGAGGCAGCATTATATACTGGCACTGGGGATGGAGGCAGCATTATATACTGGCACTGGGGATGGAGGCAGCATTATATACTGGGGAAGGGGGCAGCATTATATACTGGCACTGGGGATGGAGGCAGCATTATATACTGGGGAAGGGGGCAGCATTATATACTGGGGATGGAGGCAGCATTATATACTGGGGATGGAGGCAGCATTATATACTGGGGATGGAGGCAGCATTATATACTGGGGATGGAGGCAGCATTATATACTGGGGATGGAGGCAGCATTATATACTGGGGATGGAGGCAGCATCATATACTGGGGATGGAGGCAGCATTACATACTGGGGATGGAGGCAGCATTACATACTGGGGATGGAGGCAGCATTATATACTGGGGATGGAGGCAGCATTATATCCTGGGGATGGAGGCAGCATTATATACTGGGGATGGAGGCAGCATTATATACTGGGGATGGAGGCAGCATCATATTCTGGGGATGGAGGCAGCATTATATAATGGCACTAGGAAGGGGAAGCATTATATACTGGGGATGGAGGCAGCATTATATACTGGGGATGGAGGCAGCATTATATCCTGGGGATGGAGGCAGCATTATATACTGGGGATGGAGGCAGCATCATATACTGGGGATGGAGGCAGCATTATATCCTGGGGATGGAGGCAGCATTATATACTGGGGATGGAGGCAGCATCATATACTGGGGATGGAGGCAGCATTATATACTGGGGATGGAGGCAGCATTATATACTGGGGATGGAGGCAGCATCATATACTGGGGATGGAGGCACCATTATACGTTATACTGGCACTGGGGATGGAGGCAGCATTATATACTGGGGATGGAGGCAGCATTATATACTGCGGATGGAGGCAGCATTATATACTGGGGATGGAGGCAGCATCATATACTGGGGATGGAGGCAGCATTACATACTGGGGATGGAGGCAGCATTATATACTGCGGATGGAGGCAGCATTATATACTGGGGATGGAGGCAGCATCATATACTGGGGATGGAGACAGCATTATATACTGGGGATGGAGGCAGCATTATATACTGGGGATGGAGGCATCATCATATTCTGGGGATGGAGGCAGCATTATATACTGGCACTAGGGAAGGGGGAAGCATTATATACTGGGGATGGAGGCAGCATTATATACTGGGGATGGAGGCAGCATTATATCCTGGGGATGGAGGCAGCATTATATACTGGGGATGGAGGCAGCATCATATACTGGGGATGGAGGCAGCATTATATCCTGGGGATGGAGGCAGCATTATATACTGGGGATGGAGGCAGCATCATATACTGGGGATGGAGGCAGCATTATATACTGGGGATGGAGGCAGCATTATATACTGGGGATGGAGGCAGCATCATATACTGGGGATGGAGGCACCATTATACGTTATACTGGCACTGGGGATGGAGGCAGCATTATATACTGGGGATGGAGGCAGCATTATATACTGCGGATGGAGGCAGCATTATATACTGGGGATGGAGGCAGCATCATATACTGGGGATGGAGGCACCATTATACGTTATACTGGCACTGGGGATGGAGGCAGCATTATATACTGGGGATGGAGGCACCATTATATAATGGCACTAGGAAGGGGAAGCATTATATACTGGGGATGGAGGCAGCATCATATACTGGGGATGGAGGCACCATTATACATTATACTGGCACTGGGGATGGAGGCAGCATTATATACTGGGGATAGGGGCACCATTATATAATGGCACTGGGGAAGGGGAAGCATTATATACTGGGGATGGAGGCAGCATTATATACTGGGGATGGAGGCAGCATTATATACTGGGGATGGAGGCAGTATTATATACTGGGGAAGGGGGCAGCATTATATACTGGGGATGGAGGCAGCATTATATACTGGGGATGGAGGCAGCATTATATACTGGGGATGGAGGCAGCATTATATACTGGGGATGGAGGCAGCATTATATACTGGCACTGGGGATGGAGGCAGCATTATGTACTGGGGATGGAGGCAGCATTATATACTGGCACTGGGGATGGAGGCAGCATTATATACTGGGGAAGGGGGCAGCATTATATACTGGGGAAGGGGGCAGCATTATATACTGGGGATGGAGGCAGCATTATATACTGGCACTGGGGAAGGGGGCAGCATTATATACTGGGATGGAGGCAGCATTATATACTGGGGATGGAGGCAGCATTATATACTGACACTCGGGATGGAGGCAGCATTATATACTGACACTCGGGATGGAGGCAGCATTATATACTGACACTCGGGATGGAGGCAGCATTATATACTGACACTCGGGATGGAGGCAGCATTATATACTGACACTCGGGATGGAGGCAGCATTATATACTGACACTCGGGATGGAGGCAGCATTATATACTGGCGATGGAGGCAGCATTATATACTGGGGATGGAGGCAGCATTATATACTGGCACTGGGGATGGAGGCAGCATTATATACTGGGGATGGAGGCAGCATCATATACTGGGGATGGAGGCAGCATTATATACTGGGGATGGAGGCACCATTATATACTGGGGATGGAGGCAGCATTATATACTGGCACTGGGGATGGAGGCAGCATTATATACTGGGGATGGAGGCAGCATTATATACTGGGGAAGGGGGCAGCATTATATACTGGGGATGGAGGCAGCATTATATACTGGGGATGGAGGCAGCATTATATACTGGGGATGGAGGCAGCATTATATACTGGGGATGGAGGCAGCATTATATACTGGGGATGGAGGCAGCATTATATAATGGCACTAGGGAAGGGGAAGCATTATATACTGGGGATGGAGGCAGCATTATATACTGGGGATGGAGGCAGCATTATATACTGGGGATGGAGGCAGCATTATATACTGGGGATGGAGGCAGCATCATATACTGGGGATGGAGGCAGCATTATATACTGGGGATGGAGGCAGCATTAAATACTGGGATGGAGGCAGCATTATATACTGGGGATGGAGGCAGCATTATATACTGGGGATGGAGGCAGCATTATATACTGGGGATGGAGGCAGCATTATATACTGGCACTGGGGAAAGGTGCAGGATTATATGCTGGCACCAAGAGGGAGCAGCATTATATACTGGCACTGGGGAAAGGGGCAGCATTATACTAGCTCCAAGAGGGGTCAACATTATATACTGGCACTAGGGGCAGGCAGCATTATATACTGGCACTAGGGGCAGGCAGCATTATATACTGGCACTAGGGGCAGGCAGCATTATATACTGGCACTAGGGGAGGGAGCTTTCTATACTGGCACTAGGGGCAGGCAGCATTATGTACTGGCACTAGGGGCAGGCAGCATTATATACTGGCACTAGGGGGAGGGAGCTTTCTATACTGGCACTAGGGGCAGGCAGCATTATGTACTGGCACTAGGGGCAGGCAGCATTATATACTGGCACTAGGGGCAGGCAGCATTATATACTGGCACTAGGGGCAGGCAGCATTATATACTGGCACTAGGGGAGGGAGCTTTCTATACTGGCACTAGGGGCAGGCAGCATTATGTACTGGCACTAGGGGCAGGCAGCATTATATACTGGCACTAGGGGCAGGCAGCATTATATACTGGCACTAGGGGCAGGCAGCATTATACACTGGCACTAGGGGCAGGCAGCATTATATACTGGCACTAGGGGCAGGCAGCATTATATACTCGCACTAGGGGGAGGGAGCATTATATACTCGCACTAGGGGGAGGGAGCTTTATATACTGGTACTATGGGGGTACATTATATACACTACTCACAAAAAGTTAGATATATTTGGCTTTCAGGTTCATTTAATGGAAAACTCAAAAAGTTCCGGCTCCAGTGATATTACATCATGAAAGTCGGACATTTAAGTAGAAGCAGCGATGGTGATTTCCTCATCTCAAACAATTTATTAAAACAAAAGCCGACACCGTTGGTGGGTATGCCTCCACAAAATGTCAGTGTCTCAGGAACTTGTCCTATGGCCTTGAGCATCAATTACAGCCTGACAACGACGTCTCCTGCTGTTCACAAGTCAACTTATTGTCTGCTGAGGCATGGCATCTGCAACGGCGCCTCCCCTAGGGCCCTCTATATATAAAGCGCGTCCCAGATGTAGGAATGCCGAGTGGTATAGTGCAGCCTAAAATGTCTCTCTATGCGTGTCACGGTGCTCCTACCTGGATAGGGCTGGACCCCAGGCATTGGCTCTGAAGCAATAAATAGGGAAATAATTGAGGGATTTGAAGTCCAGACTTTGTATGTAGCTGAACAGCAGCTTTACTTGAATAACGTTCATCAGAAACAGTCTTCGAGCTTTGTCTTGGTCCCAACAGGCTTTAGTATTAAACTGGCAGGCTTCTCCAATAACTCTGCTTGCTTTCCCTCTGACTCTGATGTACTGACAGGGTTGCTTAATATACTGTTACTTCTGTATGCTGCACTTCTCTCTTTGGTCTGACTTATGGTTATGCCAGGAAACGTTCCTTCTGGCTCCTGAGGCTTCTGCCTCCATGGGCAGCAGAGCTTAAGGTGCAGGCGTGGGAATGTCCAGCAGAGACGTGCCTCTGCACTCCTGTCCCCTAGTAGGGGGTAAGCTAGACTAACTCGAAACTGGTCCCCACCCTTCCTGCAGGAAGTGGGACTAACCCACTTCTCCCCAGAGGGAAGTTTGAATGGAATGGTAAGTTCCATTCTATCTAAGTGTAGCTCTGCCGTGTTTGCTGCCACCTGCTGGTGAACCAGGCACATTACATGAAATAAACCGTGACATAACATTAGAAATGCACAGTGTGGAGGCCCTGGAATAAATACACAAGATAACATGAGGTTAGACCAATAAAGACAGTAGCAGGGTGCAGGAATGGTAACACCACTCTGGGATGTTACACATCCCTTCTTCTTGAAGGGCGACCCTCAGGTCATTGAGGTTCTGGGGTAGAGAGCCTCTACACGGCGACTCAGCTGATCCCATAGGTTTTCAATGGGATTCAGGTTGGAGAAAGTGCAGCCGCTCCATCTGAGGTCCCCCAGTCTCCAGCAGCCGCTCCATGTGAGGTCCCTCGGTCTCCATCAGCCGCTCCATGTGAGGTCCCCCGGTCTCCAGCAGCCGCTCCATGTGAGGTCCCCCGGTCTCCAGCAGCCGCTCCATGTGTGGTCCCCCAGTCTCCAGCAGCCGCTCCATGTGAGGTCCCTCGGTCTCCATCAGCCGCTCCATGTGAGGTCCCCGGTCTCCAGCAGCCGTTACATGTGAGGTCCCCCAGTCTCCAGCAGCCGCTCCATGTGAAGTCCCCAGTCTCCAGCAGCCGCTCCATGTAGGCTCCCTGGTCTCCAGCAGCCGCTCCATGTGAGGTCCCCAGTCTCCAGCAGCCGCTACATGTGAGGTCCCCGGTCTCCAGCAGCCGCTCCATGTGAGGTCTCCCAGGCTCCAGCAGCCGTTCCCTAATGATGCGACCTCGATGGGCTGGAGCATTGTCCTCCATGAAGATGACATTAGGCCTATGTTGTTCCTGCAGAGACACAATGACCGGATTAATGATGTTCTTCAAGTGGTATGGGCTGTCACTGGACCATTCACAAAGTGTAGGGCAGTTCTGTATTAACTAGAAACACCTGCCCACACTGTAACACCGCCACCACCACCAAAGGCTAGTCTGGTGACAGCAGTGGCTGATGCACAGCGCTCTCCTTGGCGTCTCCAATATTTTTGGTGGCCATCATTTCTGCTCAGCGTGAAATGACTTTCATCAGTGAACAGCACTGAGGCCCAACGGTCTCTCGTCCAGCATAGATGCTCCCTGGCCCAAGCAAGACGATGACGCCTGTGCCTGGTGGTGTGGTCAGGTTCACAATGAAGCGGTCATCAGTGTGGGATGTGGCCAAAGGACGTCCACGTTCCAGTCTCTGTATCTCTGATACAACCTGCTGATGACACTCTGTGACACTCTAAGCTCAGGGGCCACATCCTTCTGAGAACATCCTGCTTGAAGCCTCGCAATGGCAAGGTACTGTAAATCAATTGTTAGGTGTCTTCTTGGTCTCATGATGTAAAAATGTGATCAGCATGATGAGGAGGACTGTTTAAAGAGGACCTTTCACTGGTCCACAGTTTATCAGTTAAATATATCTACATTGAGAGCGGCACCCAGGGATGTCCCTGCACTTACTTGTATCCCTGGGTGCCGCTCCGTTCGACCGCTGTAGCCCCAGGTACCGGCGCTCCTGCTGCTGTAATTTTGCCTGGGGCGGAGACTTCTTCTTTTGCCCTGGGCGTCTCCTTCTCACAGGGCTGGAGCGCTGGCCAATCGCAGCGCTCAGCTCATATCCTGAATATGATACCGGGGGCTACAGAGGACGAACGGAGCGGCACCCAGGGATACAAGTAAGTGCAGGGACATCCCTGGGTGCCGCTCTCAATGTAGATATATTTAACTGATAAACTGTGGACCAGTGAAAGGTCCTCTTTAAATGCCAATTCTAATTGAACCAGGAAATGTATTGGGCGATTTATGGGTCAAACACCTGTTGTGAATTTTGCCATTAAGCTCCTTGTTAGAGAACAGCAAGTTGTGCAAAAGACCTGAAACATTGAAGAGTTGAACATGTGCATTCAGAAGTTTAGAGAAGGTCACATTACGTTCACCTGTAAAGGCTTAGAGGGCATTTTAGGTTCATCCTGAAATTTAACCCACAAGTCAAATATCCCTAACTTTTTGTTAGTAGTGTAGATACTGGAATTATGGTGGGAGCAATATATATACATATCAGGGGTGTGGAATTCAGTATCGCCCGGCGCCCGGACATGTAGTTCGGGCAAGTAGTTTGTGCGGGTAGCAGGGCTAGGGTGGCAGCGGGTTTTCATCTGATGCACGGCCCGGCAGCACGTTCAGACTGCTTACCGCACTGTGATCAGCGCTGTGCAGGCCGGGAGCAGAGGAGTGCGCCGCGGGACAGAAGTCATCCAGTTCCCAGCAGAAGCGCAGAGTCAGCGATTGTGGCTGAAGTAGTAGTGGGAGCTCCTGTCTCCTCACATGGTGGCAGCTTGTGCTCCGATAGTCCAGCAGGTAGTGTGTGTTGTACCTGCAGGGTGTGCGGTGACTCCTCCGGCCGAGATGTAGAGGATGCTCTCCTGTCAGGCTGCAGCTCTGCTTCTTCTCCCTGGCGCTGAAGCAAGGAGTGCTGCCAGGTTCCAGCCACTCACCCTCCATGTATGGGGTGGGAAATGCCCCATTATGGCATGTACATAACATTAAAGGGCCCCAGTATGGCATATATATTAAAGGGATTCACTGCCCCAGTATGGCATATATATTTAAGGGATTCACTGCCCCAGTATGGCGTGGCTGCCCCCATACAGTATAAATAATGTCTCCTTGTGGCCCCCCTACAGTATAACGTCTCCTTGTGGCTGCCCAATACAGTATAACGTCTCCTTGTGGCTGCCCCCATACAGTATAATGTCTCCTTGTGACTGCCCCATACAGTATAACGTCTCATTGTGGCTGCCCCCATACAGTATAATGTCACCTTGTGGCTGCCCCCATACAGTATAGCGTCTCCTTGTGGCCTCCCTACAGTATAACGTCTCCTTGTGGCTGCCCCCATACAGTATAACGTCTCCTTGTGGCTGCCCCCATACAGTATAACGTCTCCTTGTGGCTGCCCCCATACAGTATAACGTCTCCTTGTGGCTGCCCCCATACAGTATAATGTCACCTTGTTGCTGCCCCCATACAGTATAATGTCTCATTGTGGCCCCCATACAGTATAATGTCTCCTTGTGGCTGCCTGATACAGTATAACGTCTCCTTGTGGCTGCCCCCATACAGTATAACGTCTCCTTGTGGCTGCCCCCATACAGTATAACATCTCCTTGTGGCTGCCCCATACAGTATAACGTCTCCTTGTGGCTGCCCCCATACAGTATAATGTCTCATTGTGGCTGCCCCCATACAGTATAACGTCTCCTTGTGGCTGCCCGATACAGTATAATGTCTCCTTGTGGCTGCCCCCATACAGTATAACGTCTCCTTGTGGCTGCCCCCATTCAGTATAACGTCTCCTTGTGGCTGCCCAATACAGTATAACGTCTCCTTGTGGCTGCCCCATACAGTATAATGTCTCCTTGTGACTGCCCCATACAGTATAACGTCTCATTGTGGCTGCCCCCATACAGTATAACGTCTCCTTGTGGCTTCCCCGATACAGTATAATGTCTCCTTGTGGCTGCCCCATACAGTATAACGTCTCCTTGTGGCTGCCCTCATACAGTATAATGTCTCCTTGTGGCTGCCCCCATACA
Source organism: Bufotes viridis (assembly GCA_033119425.1). Classification (NCBI taxonomy): domain Eukaryota; kingdom Metazoa; phylum Chordata; class Amphibia; order Anura; family Bufonidae; genus Bufotes; species Bufotes viridis. Next base: position 433,671,554 of record CM065592.1, read on the forward strand.
GTATAACATCTCCTTGTGGCTGCCCCCATACAGTATAACGTCTCCTTGTGGCTGCCCCATACAGTATAACGCTCCTTGTGGCTGCCCCATACAGTTAACGTCTCCTTGTGGCTGCCCCATACAGTATAACGTCTCCTTGTGGCTGCCCCATACAGTATAACGTCTCCTTGTGGCTGCCCCATACAGTATAACGTCTCCTTGTGGCTGCCCCATACAGTATAACGTCTCCTTGTGGCTGCCCCCATACAGTATAACGTCTCCTTGTGGCTGCCCCCATACAGTATAACGTCTCCTTGTGGCTGACCCCATACAGTATAATGTCTCCTTGTGGCTGCCCCCATACAGTATAACGTCTCCTTGTGGCTGCCCCATACAGTATAACGTCTCCTTGTGGCTGCCCCATACAGTATAACGTCTCCTTGTGGCTGCCCCATACAGTATAACGCCTCCTTGTGGCTGCCCCATACAGTATAACGTCTCCCTGTGGCTGTCCCATACAGTATAACATCTCCTTGTGGCTGCCCCCATACAGTATAAACGTCTCCTTGTGGCCCCCATACAGTATTATGTCTCCTTGTGGCTGCCCATACAGTATAACGTCTCCTTGTGGCTGCCCCATACAGTATAACGTCTCCTTGTGGCCCCCATACAGTATAACGTCTCCTTGTGGCTGCCCCCATACAGTATAACGTCTCCTTGTGGCTGCCCATACAGTGTGGCTGCCCCATACAGTATAACGTCTCCTTGTGGCTGCCCCCATACAGTATAACGTCTCCTTGTGGCTGCCCCCATACAGTATAACGTCTCCTTGTGGCTGCCCCCATACAGTATAACGTCTCCTTGTGGCTGCCCCATACAGTATAACGTCTCCTTGTGGCTGCCCCATACAGTGTAACGTCTCCTTGTGGCTTCCCCCATACAATATAACGTCTCCTTGTGGCTGCCCCCATACAGTATAACGTCTCCTTGTGGCTGCCCTCATACAGTATTACGTCTCCTTGTGGCTGCCCTCATACAGTATATCATCTCCTCGTGGCTGCCCCATACAGTATAACGTCTCCTTGTGGCTGCCCCCATACAGTATAAAGTCTCCTTGTGGCCCCCATACAGTATAACGTCTCCTTGTGGCTGCCCGATACAGTATAACATCTCCTTGTGGCTGCCCCCATACAGTATAACGTCTCCTTGTGGCCCCCATACAGTATAACGTCTCCTTGTTGCTGCCCTCATACAGTATAATGTCTCCTTGTGGCTGCCCCATACAGTATAACGTCTCCTTGTGGCTTCCCCCATACAGTATAACGTCTCCTTGTGGCTGCCCCATACAGTATAACGTCTCATTGTGTCTGCCCCATACAGTATAACGTCTCCTTGTGGCTGCCCCCATACAGTATAACGTCTCATTGTGGCTGCCCCCATACAGTATAACGTCTCCTTGTGGCTGCCCGATACAGTATAATGTCTCCTTGTGGCTGCCCCCATACAGTATAACGTCTCCTTGTGGCTGCCCTCATACAGTATAATGTCTCCTTGTGGCTGCCCCCATACAGTATAACGTCTCCTTGTGGCTGCCCCCATACAGTATAACATCTTCTTGTGGCTGCCCCATACAGTATAAGGTCTCCTTGTGGCTGCCCCATACACCATAACGTCTCCTTGTGGCTGCCCCCATACAGTATAACGTCTCCTTGTGGCTGCCCCCATACAGTATAAGGTCTCCTTGTGGCTGCCCCATACACCATAACGTCTCCTTGTGGCTGCCCCCATACAGTATAATGTCTCCTTGCGGCTGCCCCCATACAGTATAACGTCTCCTTGTGGCTGACCCCATACAGTATAATGTCTCCTTGGGGCTGCCCCCATACAGTATAACGTCTCCTTGTGGCTGCCCCCATACAGTATAACGTCTCCTTGTGGCTGCCCCATACAGTATAACGTCTCCTTGTGGCTGCCCCATACAGTATAATGTCTTATTGTGTCTGCCCCATACAGTATAACGTCCTCCTCTATGTGGCCCCCATACAGTATAACGTCTTCTTGTGGCTGCCCCATACAGTATAACATCTCCTTGTGGCTGCCCCATACAGTATAACGTCTCCTTGTGGCTGCCCCCATACAGTATAACGTCTCATTGTGGCTGCCCCCATACAGTATAACGTCTCCTTGTGGCTGCCCGATACAGTATAATGTCTCCTTGTGGCTGCCCCCATACAGTATAACATCTCCTTGTGGCTGCCCTCATACAGTATAATGTCTCCTTGTGGCTGCCGCCCATACAGTATAACGTCTCCTTGTGGCTGCCCCATACAGTATAACGTCTCCTTGTGGCTGCCCCATACAGTATAACGTCTCCTTGTGGCTGCCCCATACAGTGTAACGTCTCCTTGTGGCTGCCCCCATACAATATAACGTCTCCTTGTGGCTGCCCCATACAGTATAACGTCTCCTTGTGGCTGCCCCATACACCCTAACGTCTCCTTGTGGCTGCCCCCATACAGTATAACGTCTCCTTGCGGCTGCCCCCATACAGTATAATGTCTCCTTGTGGTTGACCCCATACAGTATAATGTCTCCTTGGGGCTGCCCCCATACAGTATAACGTCTCCCTGTGGCTGCCCCCATACAGTATAACGTCTTCTTGTGGCTGCCCCATACAGTATAACGTCTCCTTTTGGCTGTCCCATACAGTATAACATCTCATTGTGGCTTCCCCATACAGTATAACGTCTCCTTGTGGCTGCCCCCATACAGTATAACGTCTCCTTGTGGCTGCCCCCATACAGTATAACGTCTCCTTGTGACTGCCCCCATACAGTAAAACGTCTCCTTGTGGCTGCCCTATACAGTATAACATCTTGTGGCTGCCCCCATACAGTATAACGTCTCCTTGTGGCTGCCCCATAGAGTATAATGTCTCCTTGTGGCTGTCCCCATACAGTATAACGTCTCCTTGTGGCTTCCCCATACAGTATAACGTCTCCTTGTGGCTGCCCCCATTCAGTATAACGTCTCCTTGTGGCTGCCCCATACAGTATAACGTCTCCTTGTGGCTGCCCCCATACAGTATAACGTCTCCTTGTGGCTGCCCCATACAGTATAACGTCTCCTTGTGGCTGCCCCCATACAGTATAACGTCTCCTTGTGGCTGCCCCCATACAGTATAACGTCTCCTTGTGGCTGCCCCCATACAGTATAATGTCTCTTTGTGGCTGCCCCATACAGTATAACGTCTCCTTGTGGCTGCCCCATACAGTATAACATCTCCTTGTGGCTGCCCCCATACAGTATAACGTCTCCTTGTGGCTGCCCCATACAGTATAGCATCTCCTTGTGGCTGCCCCATACAGTATAACGTCTCCTTGTGGCTGCCCCCATACAGTATAATGTCTTCTTGTGGCTGCCCCATACAGTATAAGTTTAGGAAAGGAAGATTTTAATGAGGGACAAGTAGATTGAGCCCCGCTTTAGTCCTTCGACAAGTAGTTTTAAAAAAAAATTCCACACCCCTGTCTATATAGATATGTACACTGAGGAGCAAAAGGGTAACAACGTTTCTACTTTCAGGCTCCATATCTCACTATCCACTATAGCTTTGAACGTGAGACTCCCATCATTTTATAGACAATCATCTCGGCTATCTCATACATACCGTATTTTTCACCCTATAAGATTTACCGGCCCGTAAGACGCACCTAGGTTTTAGTGGAGGACAATAAGAAAAATATTTTTCATTAGACCTCACATCTCCAATGTTAATAAGACCCCAACAAGACCTCAGATCAGACCCAAATGTTAATGACCCCCAATCAGACCTCATATCAGCCCCCACTGCCTCTTCTTCCTCCTGCTGTCGGCTGTGCTGTGAACTGATGCGCACAGCGTGAGGTCACAGAGCGCCCTCACGCTGTGCGCAACCACTTCACAGCCGAGGGCCAGAAAGCGGTGAGTACAGAGCCTTCACCGCTTCCTGGTCCTCCGGTACTAATGAGCGCTTCCGTAGTGGAAGCGCTTATTAGTGTCGCCCCATAAGACGCAGCAGAATTTTTTCCCCACTTTTGGGGAAAATGCGTCTTATGGGGTGAAAAATACAGTACATTGGACTTGCAGCTATTTAGCAGATGATTAGTTCCGCAGATTCTTGTTACCGCTTTGCTCCTGGTGGTGGAACAATCTTCTTCTTCTCGTAGACTAAAAATTACACCCTGTCCTCACATTCCCTGATGGCTCAGTGTGTTATTAGGTTGATTCCCAAGTGAAAAGTCACAGGAGCCGCCATGAAGAAGATTTCCCAAGAAAAGAGAAACATCATCATCCAGCTCATCGATGGCGGTATCTTGGCCAAGAAAATCGCCAAACTGCATCATGTGAGGACATGACGGTCAGAAGAATATGAAATGAAGTCTGGACTTCCAGGCAAAATATTGGAGTCGGCTCATGACAAGGTCTATCAGTTCTGGCGCAACAAACACGGCAGTGAAGGCGGCTCGTATGCTTCGTAATAGTGAGATCACAGATGTCCACAGTGTGATGCGCATTACACAAGTCTTAAATGGTGGCCCGAAAAAGGTGAAGAAGCCTCGACTTCAATATCGTCATAAGAAGCGTCGGCTCGAGTCTGTAAAAACAGTGGAAAATAGAAGATCGGAAACGGGTGATTTGGAGCAATGAGACGAAAGTCAATAGACTGGACTCTGATGGGTGCAAATGGTTCTGGAAGAAACATGGGAAAAGGAGGCTAACGGATCGAGAAACTGAAGGAAATGTCAGATTCGGTGGAGGAAGTCTGATGATATGGGGTTGTTTCAAAGCCAAAGGTGTTGGATATTTGACCAGGATCGATGGTGGTCTCAGTGCGGAGCTGTATGTGAGTATCCTACAAGATGAGTTACTTCATACACTCGAGTACTATGGGTATGAAAAGGATGACATAGTGTTCCAGCAGGACAACGACCCGAAGCATACGCTGAGATTGGAGAAGAAATGGTTCAGTGACAATTAAGTAGAGGAGCTGGATCGGCCCTCACAGTCCCCGGACCTCAACCCAATCCAACACTCGTGGGTAGAGGTGAAGAAAAGCTGTGTACGTACTCCAAGTGAGTCGACCAGTATGGACCAACACTTGGAACATGTAGAAGAGACCTGGGGATAGATTTCAGTGGAGACATGCTTGAATCTGATGGAGAGCATACCCAGAAGGATTTAGGCGGTGTGAAAGCCAAAGGGGATTTACAAAATGATAAAAATTAAAATATAGAATGTTAGGAGCAAAACAGTAACAATGCAGATACATGAGAAGAATCTGCAGAACTAATCAGATGCGGAATAGCTGCAAGTCCAATGTATGTATGAGATAGCCGAGAGGATTGTCTGTAGGATGATGGGAGTCTCAGGTTCGAGGCTGTGGTGTATGTATGAGATAGCCGAGAGGGTTGTCTATAGGATGATGGGAGTCTCACGTCCGAAGCTGCAGTGGATGAGGAGATAGCCGAGAGGATTGTCTATAGGATGATGGGAGTCTCACGTCCGAAGCTGCAGTGGATAAGGAGATAGCTGAGAGGATTGTCTATAGGATGATGGGAGTCTCACGTCCGAAGCTGCAGTGGATGGTGAGATAGCTGAGAGATTTGTCTATAGGATGATGGGAGTCTCACGTCACGTCCGAAGCTGCAGTGGATGAGGAGATAGCCGAGAGGACTGTCTATAGGATGATGGGAGTCTCACGTCCGAAGCTGCAGTGGATGAGGAGATAGCCGAGAGGACTGTCTATAGGATGATGGGAGTCTCACGTCCGAAGCTGCAGTGGATGAGGAGATAGCCGAGAGGACTGTCTATAGGATGATGAGAGTCTCACGTCCGAAGCTGCAGTGGATGAGGAGATAGCCGAGAGGACTGTCTATAGGATGATGGGAGTCTCACGTTCGAAGCTGCAGTGGATGAGGAGATAGCCGAGAGGACTGTCTATAGGATGATGGGAGTCTCACGTCCGAAGCTGCAGTGGATGAGGAGATAGCTGAGAGGATTGTCTATAGGATGATGGGAGTCTCACGTCTGAAGCTGTAGTGTATGTATGAGATAGCCGAGAGGATTGTCTATAGGATGATGGGAGTCTCACGTCCGAAGCTGCAGTGGATGAGGAGATAGCCGAGAGGACTGTCTATAGGATGATGGGAGTCTCACGTCCGAAGCTGCAGTGGATGAGGAGATAGCTGAGAGGATTGTCTATAGGATGATGGGAGTCTCACGTCTGAAGCTGTAGTGTATGTATGAGATAGCCGAGAGGATTGTCTATAGGATGATGGGAGTCTCACGTCCGAAGCTGCAGTGGATGAGAAGATAGCTGAGAGGATTGTCTATAGGATGATGGGAGTCTCACGTCCGAAGCTGCAGTGGATGAGGAGATATGGAGCCTGAAAGTCACAAGTCCTAAACATTGCTACCTTTTGCTCGTCAGTGTATATATATATATAGGCACTGCAAAGGAGTTAGGCAGTTATAACTGCGATGGGGCATTAGCGCTACAGGGGCACTGCAGGAGGGGCATTATAAATGCTGGGGGAACTATGGTGGCATTATTACTGCTGGGAGTACTGCAGGGGCGTTGTTATTATTGGACACAATATGCAGTATTGAGGGTAGCAGCAGGATGACAGTGGCCTGTATAAATCTGGGGGTTGATCTGGGGTCTGTATAAATTTGGTGGCTGATTTGCAAAATTTGATACAGTCCCCAATGTGCCATGTGCTGTATAGTAATACCGGTGTCTTCTTACTTTTATGTGGCAGAGGGGGCTGCACACCCCTGACCAAAGCGGTCTGCACGTGGTGGTGTGGACGATATGGAGAAGAAGAGGCGCCTGTAGAAGAATCTGTGGAGACGTCGCCTGTAATCCCTGGGTCTGCCCCGAATACTTCTTTTAAATGAGTTTTAATCTCTTTATTAGGAAGTAAGGTCACTTTTCATTGATTTGGGGAGCAATTTGCCTGTAGCGCCTGGGGCACCGAAATGCCTCATCCTGGCTAATCGACACCCTGACAACTGAGCGAGTTCTATCGCTGCTGACACCCGCTGTATTCAGGCAGTGGTTCTAAATAAGTAAGAGACATTGGGGTCATTTACAAAGGCTTTAACCTGTGTTTTTCTGTAAAAGTTACAAAGTTTGGAATTTTGCTCAAAATCTTTTGACTTTTTTTTTCATGCCATGTTTTTAAAGTGGGGAGCTTAGCAAAGGGGCGGGGCCACTGCAGCCCAACATGTTTAATATACTTTATGCCAGAAAACTGATGTAAATTCCTGCTGAAGCCTGCGCCAGCTCCTAGCTATCCTCGCAGAAGTGACAAATCTAATAAATTCAATGTTCACCAGCGGGATTTTTACTAGGACTGGCATGTGAAATGGCAATCTTTAGTAAATGACCCCCATTGACCTCAGACTCTCCACAGATGACTCCGTTTTCGTCCGGCCGCACTCGTTGCGTGTGTCCCTGGCTTGTTGACATTCGCTTCCTGTTAACGAGTTCATATCACTGTGGGATTTCGATTTGTGCGGAGAAACAACGTGATTACCTAACCTTCAGCCTGTTACTTCCATGGAGCTGCTCAAGGTCAGCACAGTGGACAGGGGCCAGATTTTGGTCGGATCCTGATTACACACAGATGTGTTGGTGAAACGGTCACCGGACCCTCCACACCTGCGATTCATTAATGGAGAACAAATATCAAACACAGTTTGGCCAGGTCTGGCTGTTGGCACTAGGACCCACACAGCTCTGCTACATGAGAGCTCTTCCTGTATCACCTGCTCGGAGTCATGAGCACCATCAGTTGGTCACACCAGCTTTTAGGCTGAATTACAGTCTAGGTCCGACCTGGGACACCAGCTGTCCAGTCCCTGTAGACCTGGCGTGATATATATTAATTGGGGAGGTCAATGTCTCCTCCAGTGCATCCAATGGAACTACTGGGGCCCCAGCACACAAGGACCTGATGCTGGGCACAGGGGCGTAGCTATCGGCTCATGGGCCCTTGTGCAAAAGTTCAGCTTGGGCCCTCAGTGCTTTGTGTGTCTTCTTATGCGGCACAAGGGTCTTTGGGCCCCCTCAGGCTCCTGGGCCCGGTAGCGACTGCTACCTCTGCACCCCTATAGCTACACCCATGCTGGGCAGCATCCCAAAGTTGTTTGAAGCCATATATGGCGCCAGGAAGTGAAGAGTGCCCACGGGTGGTATGTATAAAAGTTTTCTTTTGTCTGGTCTGGGGCCTGATGAATATTAGCGGTCTGGAGCTCTGAATGAACTTAGGGATCTGGTCTGGTACTGGATACATTAAGGAATCTGGTCTGGGATCTGAATCATTTTAGGATTTCGTCCGGGGTCAAAAAGAGTTTACATTTCTGGTCTGGGGTCTGAGTGACTTTAACTCTGTGATCTGAAAGAGTTTACTTGACTAGTTTGGGGTCTAAATGAGCTTATGGATCTAGTCTGGGGTCTGATTGGTTTTAGGAATCTGGTCTGGGATTTGAATGTTTTAGAGATTTAGTCTGGGGTCAAAATGGGTTTAGATTTCTGGTCTAAATAAGTTTATTAGTTTGATGTTGGGTCTGCATGAGTTTATTATCTGGGGTCTGAATGAGTTTATGGATCTGTTTGGAGGTCTGAATGAGTTTATGGATCTGTTCAGGGGTCTGAATGAGTTTATAGATCTGGTCAGGGGTCTGAATGAGTTTATGGATCTGTTTGCAGGTTTGAATGCGTTTATGGATCTGGTCAGGGGTCTGAATGAGTTTATAGATCTGGTCAGGGGTCTCAATGAGTTTATAGATCTGGTCAGGGGTCTGAATGAGTTTATAGATCTGGTCAGGGATCTGAATGAGTTTATGGATCTGTTTGGAGGTCTGAATGAGTTTATGGATCTGGTCAGGGGTCTGAATGAGTTTATAGATCTGGTCAGGGGTCTGAATGAGTTTATAGATCTGGTCAGGGGTCTGAATGAGTTTATAGATCTGGTCAGGGGTCTGAATGAGTTTATGGATCTGTTTGCAGGTCTGAATGAGTTTATGGATCTGGTCAGGGGTCTAAATGAGTTTATAGATCTGGTCAGGGGTCTGAATGAGTTTATAGATCTGGTCAGAGGTCTGAATGAGTTTATAGATCTGGTCAGGGGTCTGAATGAGTTTATGGATCTGTTTGGAGGTCTGAATGAGTTTATGGATCTGGTCAGGGGTCTGAATGAGTTTATAGATCTGGTCAGGGGTCTGATTGAGTTTATGGATCTGGTCAGGGGTCTGAATGAGTTTATAGATCTGGTCAGGGGTCTGAATGAGTTTATAGATCTGGTCAGGGGTGTGAATGAGTTTATAGATCTGGTCAGGGGTCTGAATGAGATTATAGATCTGGTCAGGGGTCTCAATGAGTTTATGGATCTGTTTAGAGGTCTGAATGAGTTTATAGATCTGGTCAGGGGTCTGAATGAGTTTATAGATCTGGTCAGGGGTCTGAATGAGTTTATAGATCTGGTCAGGGGTCTGAATGCGTTTATAGATCTAGTCAGGGGTCTGAATGAGTTTATAGATCTGGTCAGGTGTCTGAATGAGTTTATGGATCTGTTTGCAGGTCTGAATGAGTTTATGGATCTGGTCAGGGGTCTGAATGAGTTTATAGATCTGGTCAGGGTCTGAATGAGTTTATAGATCTGGTCAGGGGTCTGAATGAGTTTATAGATCTGGTCAGGTGTCTGAATGAGTTTATGGATCTGTTTGGAGGTCTGAATGAGTTTATGGATCTGGTCAGGGGTCTGAATGAGTTTATAGATCTGGTCAGGGGTCTGAATGAGTTTATGGACCTGTTCGAGGGTCTTGAACTTGCTGGTCTTTTCTAGGGTCTAATTGATGTCAGGAATCTGAATAAATTTAGGGGTCCTAATTATTTTGGCATCTGGTCTTCCCACTAACAAATCGCAATAAATCTTGATGGAACTTGTTCTACAAAGTCACCTCAGACCTTCACCTGACTGCAGTCCCAGGCAAGTGGACCCTTACTAGTGGACTACTGTGTGTTAACTGTAATTCTGTTTCTGAATGGAGACAGGCGATGTCAGGAACGGGATCCTATGAGATCATCTATGTAGCTCTGGGGGCCATTTTTATTGCAGGGACCAGATGTTTCATTGCTGGTGCAGTTTTGGTGGCAGATTCTAATCTGCATCTTAGAGCTCAGACTTCCTTCTTCTCGATCAGGATCTCCCTGATCCTCCATAGAACGTTTCTTCAGCGCACGTATGACAGCGGAGCTGACGGGCCATCCATGGCTCATACAGAGCACATCTGGGAGTCAGGCCCATGACATTAGCAGTTCACAGGACCGTCTGAACGTCTGTTCGCTCTGATTAAAATATTTACAGTAGAGAGACACAGATGAAAGTGGCAGGATCGTGGCGGGAGCTAACGCATTGCCTGCTTGGGTTATTCCCTCTTAAACATCACGTCTTGTGTTTCCCTTAGGAATAAATTGTTTATTCTGTGATATGGTTCATTTCCACATACAGCAAAGTGCAGCCTCCTCAGAGGTCACCTAAGGTGAAAGTCAGGCTCCTTGTGCAAACTTCCAGTGCCAGCACAGCTCTTCCATGCTGTATTACTGAACATTACATCATGTCTTGACTAATTGGCGTATTACATGGCCCTTGGCCAATGGCTATCCCTCCTGACCATCCCAAACACATGCATGCTGGGCTGGACACATCCAAATCTTCTAAATGGGGAGATTAGAGTAAGCATCTGCTGGACTCCTGTCCCTTCAAGACTTCTATGTCCCCTTCAGACTCCTATGTTTGCTCCAGACTCCTCTTTCCCTCCAGACCCCTCTGTCTTCTTCAAAAATCTTTGCCCCCCGCCAGACTTCTCTGTTCTCTCTAGACTTTTTGTTTCCTCCAGACGCCTCCTCTTTCCCCTTTAGACTCCTCTTTCCCTCCAGAAATCTCTGCCCCTCCAGACTCCTCTGGCACCCTCCAGGTCACACTGTCTACTCCAGAATGCTTCCCCATCCCCGTCCCTCCAGACCCCTCTGTCCCCCTTGAGACATCTGTGTTCCATCCCATCCAGACTCCTCTGTCCCCTCCAGACTCCTCTGTCCCCCTCCAGACTCCTCTTTCCCCTCCAGACTCCTCTGTCCTCCTCCAGACTCCTCTTTCCCCTCCAGACTCCTCTGTCCTCCTCCAGACTCCTCTTTCCCCTCCAGACTCCTCTGTCCTCCTCCAGACTCCTCTTTCCCCTCCAGACTCCTCTGTCCCCCTCCAGACTCCTCTTTCTCCTCCAGACTCCTCTGTCCCCCTCCAGACTACTCTTTCCCCTCCAGACTCCTCTGTCCTCCTCCAGACTCCTCTGTCCCCCTCCAGACTCCTCTTTCCCCTCCAGACTCCTCTTTCCCCTCCAGACTACTATTTCCCCTCCAGACTCCTCTGTCCCCATACAGACTCCTCTGTCCCCCACCAGACTCCTCTTTCCCCTCCAGACTCCTCTTTCCCCTCCAGACTTCTCTTTCCCCTCCAGACTCCTCTGTCCCTTCCAGACTCCTCTGTCCCCCTCCAGACTCCTCTTTCTCCTCCAGACTCCTCTTTCCCCTCCAGACTCCTCTTTCCCCTCCAGACTCCTCTTTTCCCTCCAGACTCCTCTGTCCCTTCCAGACTCCTCTGTCCCCCTCCAGACTCCTCTTTCCCCTCCAGACTCCTCTTTCCCTTTCAGACTCCTCTGTCCTCCTCCAGACTCCTCTTTCCCCTCCAGACTCCTCTTTCCCCTCCAGACTACTCTTTCCCCTCCAGACTCCTCTGTCCCCATCCAGACTCCTCTTTCCCCTCGAGACTCCTCTGTCCCCATCCAGACTCCTCTATCCCCTCCAGACTCCTCTTTCCCTTCCAGACTCCTCTTTCCCCTCCAGACTCCTCTTTCCCCTCCAGACTCCTCTTTCCCCTCCGGACTACTCTTTCCCCTCCAGACTCCTCTGTCCCCATCCAGACTCCTCTTCCCCTCGAGACTCCTCTATCCCTCCAGACTCCTCTATCCCCTCCAGACTCCTCTTTCCCCTCCAGACTCCTCTTTCCTCCAGACTCCTCTTTCCTCCAGACTCCTCTTCCCCTCCAGACTCCTCTATCCCCTCCAGACTGCTCTGTCCCTTCCAGACTCCTCTGTCCCCCTCCAGACTCCTCTGTCCTCCTCCAGACTCCTCTGTCCCCCTCCAGACTCCTCTGTCCCCTCCAGACTCCTCTTTCCCTCCAGACTCCTCTTTCCCCTCCAGACTCCTCTGTCCCTTCCAGACTCCTCTGTCCCCCTCCAGACTCCTCTGTCCCCCTCCAGACTCCTCTTTCCCCTCCAGACTCCTCTTTCCCCTCCAGACTCCTCTTTCCCCTCCAGACTCCTCTGTCCCCCTCCAGACTCCTCTGTCCTCCTCCAGACTCCTCTTTCCCCTCCAGACTCCTCTGTCCCTTCCAGACTCCTCTGTCCCCCTCCAGACTCCTCTGCCCCCTCCAGACTCCTCTTTCCCCTCCAGACTCCTCTGTCCCTTCCAGACTCCTCTGTCCTCCTCCAGACTCCTCTGTCCTCCTCTAGACTCCTCTTTCCCCTCCAGACTCCTCTGTTCTCCTCCAGACTCCTCTGTCCTCCTCCAGACTCCTCCTATAGTCATAGTAATTATTCTGGTTGAGTCAGTGTATAATGCTAGGGCTACATGGAGATCTTGGCCATGATACCTGCGGGTTGGATTTCTTGTGACTGTAGGGTCACAATGCAACTTCTGTCACTTTTGCGATGCTGCAAAGCTTCATGGTAAAAATGTGGTGGCCATGTGAATGTGCCCAAATAGAGATTCCTCAGGCCTCAGGGGTAAGGCTACTTTCACACCAGCGTTTTTGTTGATCCGTCACGATAATACAACCGCCTGCATCCGTTATGAACTGATCCGGTTGGATTATCTCTAAAATAGCCAAGACGGCTAAAACCATTGTAAGTCACTGGGGACAGATCCATTTTCTTTTGTGTCAACGGTCACGTCACTAGTAGAAATGAGCGAACTTTAAAAAAGTCCGGCGTTCGGGCGTTCGGGTTGCGGTAAGTCGCGCATCCCGTTATGGATTCCACTACCACGGGATCAAATCCAGTGCTGAGCCACGCCCCTGCACTGATCACATGACAGTGACGCTCACCCTGGTCCTTCGGCTGTTCAACAGTTCGGGCTGGTGGCAGCCGCCCTTATGGATTCCATATGCCGCTATAGTGCAATCCATAACGGGATGCGCGACTTACTGCAACCCGAACATCGAACACCGGACTTTTTTTTAAAGTTTGCTCATCTCTAGTCACAAGTCATTTGCTTAAAGTAACATTGCCTCGAAATAAGCAGAACTTCAGGTCAGATGAGATCATCAATAAAAATTAAGAATGGTTGAAGGATCTGGCCGTAGTCCTTGCTCTGGATTTCAGGGCACTGAGTGGGTGAGAGGTCCGCATGCCGAGGGAACACTATTCCTCGTTATCTGTTATATTAACTGGGGCAAAGCTCCCTAGGGCCACGTGGATGAGGAGAACCATGGTACTAACAATAATAACAGACACACGTTTATGACCCCTTGTTTTTAATGCAGATGCATTCTTCAATGATTCAGTAAATTTCCCCAGGACCATGTCCACCACACGTGCACAGGGCTGCCATCAGAAATTTTGGGGCCCCTTACGCAGCTCAAGGCCTGGGCCCCCCCCCGCCGCCCCCTCCCTATCACTGCCCCAGTGGCTGATCCAGAGCCTGGTCTTTGGAGGGGCACTTCCCCCAGGAATAGGAGATCATGGGGCCCCTGTGTCCTCGTCCACCCTCAAGCCACACCCACACACAGCCCCACCCATATATCGCGCCCATACCTCTTACATCCAGGGACGTCTCCCACACGGCCCTCCATTATGTAGTTCGCCCGCCACACTGCGCCCCACTGAGTAATTTGCCCCCACACAAGTTAATTTTGCCCCCAGACAGCCCTGCATTATGTAATTTGCCCCCACACTAAGTAATTTTGCCCCCACATGGCCCTCCATTATCTAGTTTGCCCGCCACACTGACCCCCACTAAGTAATTTTCCCCTGCCCCCACACGTTAATTTTACCCCGCCCCCACACGTTAATTTTACCCCAGACAGCCCTGCATTATGTAATTTGCCCGCCACACAAGTTAGTTTTGCCCCCTGACAGCCCTCCATTATTTACCCCCCGTACTTGTGTCAGGATCTGGTCAGGGGTCTGAATGAGTTTATAGATCTGGTCAGGGGTCTCAATGAGTTTATAGATCTGGTCAGGGGTCTGAATGAGTTTATAGATCTGGCCAGGGGTCTGAATGAGTTTATGGATCTGGTCAGGGGTCTGAATGAGTTTATGGATCTGGTCAGGGGTCTGAATGAGTTTATAGATCTGGTCAGGGGTCTGAATGAGTTTATAGATCTGGTCAGGGGTCTGAATTAGTTTATAGATCTGGTTAGGGATCTGAATGAGTTTATAGATCTGTTTGGAGGTCTGAATGAGTTTATGGATCTGGTCAGGGGTCTGAATGAGTTTATAGATCTGGTCAGGGGTCTGAATGAGTTTATGGATCTGGTCAGGGGTCTGAATGAGTTTATAGATCTGTTCAGTGGTCTGAATGAGTTTATGGATCTGGTCAGGGGTCTGAATGAGTTTATAGATCTGGTCAGGGGTCTGAATGAGTTTATAGATCTGGCCAGGGGTCTGAATGAGTTTATAGATCTGGCCAGGGGTCTGAATGAGTTTATGGATCTGGTCAGGGGTCTGAATGAGTTTATGGATCTGGTCAGGGGTCTGAATGAGTTTATAGATCTGGTCAGGGGTCTGAATGAGTTTATGGATCTGGTCAGGGGTCTGAATGAGTTTATAGATCTGGTCAGGGGTCTGAATGAGTTTATAGATCTGGTCAGGGGTCTGAATGAGTTTATGGATCTGGTCAGGGGTCTGAATGAGTTTATAGATCTGGTCAGGGGTCTGAATGAGTTTATAGATCTGGTCAGGGGTCTGAATGAGTTTATAGATCTGGCCAGGGGTCTGGAATGAGTTTATAGATCTGGTCAGGGGTCTGAATGAGTTTATAGATCTGGCCAGGGGTCTGAATGAGTTTATGGATCTGGTCAGGGGTCTGAATGAGTTTATAGATCTGGTCAGGGGTCTGAAATGAGTTTATAGATCTGGCCAGGGGTGTGCTGAATTAGTTTATAGATCTGGTTAGGGATCTGAATGAGTTTATAGATCTGTTTGGAGGTCTGAATGAGTTTATGGATCTGGTCAGGGGTCTGAATGAGTTTATAGATCTGGTCAGGGGTCTGAATGAGTTTATGGATCTGGTCAGGGGTCTGAATGAGTTTATAGATCTGTTCAGTGGTCTGAATGAGTTTATGGATCTGGTCAGGGGTTTTTCTAGATGATGACCCATCATCTATTTGCTGAAGTTACTGTTTCTTGTTAGATTTTGCATAGGACACTAAAGTTTTGGTTGAAATAATCAGTTTTAGATTAATATGTACTGAGGCAAAGTCTGGCGAGAAGTCATGTGAAAGCGTAAAGCGTTTTGCCATGGACTTGGTTTGGTTCTATGACCACTGATGTTGTGTTCTTCGATGGATTCCTGGCTGCTGAGCAGACTTGACCTGGACTTCCATCTATGATCGGATTCGTGACCCCAGCTGATCGTACAGGCCACGAGCACCAGCGCCTCCATCATACTGTCATACTCTGCTCCAGGCAGCACAATGTGTGAAGATCAGATAAACACAGCCATTGACTTCCAGGCCTTCACACCTCTCCAGGTTTTTGTCGTTAGGTCTATGACCCAGTGACCTGCTTGTGAGCCGGCTTCTTCGGCCTTCACTTTTGGTGCTTTTGCTGCTCTCTGGTGCCGGCCACTTGCCTGCAGCTAACATGTCATATCTTGCTTCCCCAACCTGTTCCTGGTCCATGTCCAATGGTTCTGACCTCGTCAGCCACTACCCGCAGACCAGGATGACAATGCATTTCCTGGGGCTCATCGTCAATCCCTACAAGAATCTGAGATCCAAAGTAAAGAAGGTCCAGAAGGTTTTACGAACCAGAGACTCCGGTAGAAAACCCTCGGGACACCAGCCGCACTTTCAGGATGGGATGTTTCGCGCTGCTGTCGTCTCTGATCTCACAGTGACTTTGTTGTTGTCTTTTGCCCTGAATATTTCTGGAGGATAATATTGAACTTGTCCCTGTAGAAAGGAGCGCTGCTGGGGAGGATGCATTCCTCTGACAGCTGACACAGCCAGCTTGTTTACTCTGACCTCCTGTCCCTCTGAGGCCCTTGCTCCTGTGATTTAGATAATGGAGGACAAAGGGCAATGAGAGGTGTCACTACAGCCCCCCTTCCTCACTGCTGGGGGTCTACACTGATGGAGCGAGGGGGGCGGACTGGAGCATGATGGTGGGTGTACTCCCAGAAGGGTCCACTGGCATCTGGACCCACAGATTATAGTGACCCCATGGGAGAAGTAATGTCTGAACAGAGGGAGCACTGATGGACGCCATGCAGTGCAAAGGAGCCGCCATATTGTCCTCTGTGTACAATGCCATCAAAGGTTTCAGTAGACTGAAGAGATGTAGTGGACTTATGTGCAGTCATAGGGTACGACCACACAGTGCGGTTAGGCAAAGCTTATGGCCAAATGCAAGTATAATCTTGCTTTTAGGATGCGTTATTTTTCCGGTGGTGGACTGTTGTGACATGTGGTAATAGTGATAAATTATGTTAAGCACATACTGCAAGCGACAATGCGGTCAGCAGCTGCAAGTAGGTGGGCATGATTTACGTGTAGTCATCACAGTCTGGAAAGTCTGTCAGTGGGAACATCTCGATCGCACCATGCGGCCGCACTCTTAGGGCGTACTTATGTAGGGCAGTGCATTCTTCAGGGTGTACATACATGGTGCAGTGCATTATTCAGGGTGTACATACATGGTGCAGTACATTCTTCAGGGTGTACATACATGGTGCAGTACATTCTTCAGGGTGCACATACATGGTGCAGTACATTCTTCAGGGTGCACATACATGGTGCAGTACATTCTTCAGGGTGTACATACATGGTGCAGTACATTCTTCAGGGTGCACATACATGGTGCAGTGCATTATTCAGGGTGTACATACATGGTGCAGTGCATTCTTCAGGGTGTACATACATGGTGCAGTGCATTCTTCAGGGTGTACATACATGGTGCAGTACATTCTTCAGGGTGCACATACATGGTGCAGTACATTCTTCAGGGTGTACATACATGGTGCAGTGCATTCTTCAGGGTGTACATACATGGTGCAGTGCATTCTTCAGGGGTGTACATACATGGTGCAGTGCATTCTTCAGGGTGTACATACATGGTGCAGTGCATTCTTCAGGGTGTACATACATGGTGCAGTACATTCTTCAGGGTGTACATACATGGTGCAGTACATTCTTCAGGGTGTACATACATGGTGCAGTACATTCTTCAGGGTGTACATACATGGTGCAGTGCATTCTTCAGGGTGTACATACATGGTGCAGTGCATTCTTCAGGGTGTACATACATGGTGCAGTGCATTCTTCAGGGTGTACATACATGGTGCAGTGCATTCTTCAGGGTGTACATACATGGTGCAGTGCATTCTTCAGGGTGTACATACATGGTGCAGTGCATTCTTCAGGGTGTACATACATGGTGCAGTACATTCTTCAGGGTGTACATACATGGTGCAGTGCATTCTTCAGGGTGTACATACATGGTGCAGTACATTCTTCAGGGTGTACATACATGGTGCAGTGCATTCTTCAGGGTGTACATACATGGTGCAGTGCATTCTTCAGGGTGTACATACATGGTGCAGTGCATTCTTCAGGGTGTACATACATGGTGCAGTGCATTCTTCAGGGTGTACATACATGGTGCAGTGCATTCTTCAGGGTGTACATACATGGTGCAGTGCATTCTTCAGGGTGTACATACATGGTGCAGTGCATTCTTCAGGGTGTACATACATGGTGCAGTGCATTCTTCAGGGTGTACATACATGGTGCAGTGCATTCTTCAGGGTGTACATACATGGTGCAGTGCATTCTTCAGGGTGTACATACATGGTGCAGTGCATTCTTCAGGGTGTACATACATGGTGCAGTGCATTCTTCAGGGTGTACATACATGGTGCAGTGCATTCTTCAGGGTGTACATACATGGTGCAGTGCATTCTTCAGGGTGTACATACATGGTGCAGTGCATTCTTCAGGGTGTACATACATGGTGCAGTGCATTCTTCAGGGTGTACATACATGGTGCAGTGCATTCTTTAGGTGTGTACATACATGGTGCAGTGCATTCTTCAGGGTGTACATACATGGTGTAGTACATTCTTCAGGGTGTACATTCATGGTGCAGTACATTCTTCAGGGTGTACATACGTGGTGCAGTGCATTCTTCAGGGTGTACATACATGGTGCAGTGCATTCCTCAGGGTGCACATACATGGTGCAGTGCATTCTTCACGGTGCACATACATGGTGTAGTACATTCTTCAGGGTGTATATACTTGGTGCAGTGCATTCTTTAGGGTGTATGTACATGGTGCATTGCATTCTTTAGGGTGTACATACGTGGTGCAGTGCATTCTTCAGGGTGTACATACATGGTGCAGTGCATTCTTCAGGGTGTACATACATGGTGTAGTACATTCTTCAGGGTGTACATACATGGTGCAGTGCATTCTTCAGGTTGTACATACATGGTGCAGTGCATTCTTTTGGGTGTACATACATGGTGCAGTGCATTCTTTAGGGTGTACATACATGGTGCAGTGCATTCTTCAGGGTGTACATACATGGTGCAGTGCATTCTTCAGGGTGTACATACATGGTGCAGTGCATTCTTCAGGGTGTACATACATGGTGCATTGCATTCTTCAGGGTGTACATACATGGTGCAGTGCATCCTGCTTCTCAGGGTTTACATACATGTGCCAGTGCCTCCTCGCCAGGCAGTACATATGCCAGGTAGATAGTGCTTCCTCAGGGTGTACATACATGGTGCAGTGCATTCTTCAGGGTGCACATACATGGTGCAGTGCATTCTTCAGGTTGTATGTAAATGGTGCAGTACATTCTTCAGGGTGCACATACATGGTGCAGTACATTCTTCAGGGTGTACATACGTGGATAGTGCATTCTTCCTCAGGGTGTATATACAGTGTGGAGCAAAAGTTTAGGCACCCCTGGTCAAAATTACTGTTATTGTGAACAGTTAAGCAAGATAAAATTATTTCCACAAGGCATAAAGTTAAAGATGAAAAACACTTTGTACAATTTTAGAGTGAAAAAGGAAAAGGAGCACGAGCAAAAGTATCAAAACTGATGAAAACTTGTTGTAAGGGCACCGCCTATCTGAATAGTACTAACACATGGGTGCTGTCCTGCATTCCAGTAAGGCACAATAACACAGAAATAAGTACATGCCAAAATGGGACGCACATCGGAGAATACAACGTATCAGTTTTATTGGATCAAATAAAAACATTTAAACTACCACAAAAACTGGAGGTCACCAAATACATAATAAGAGACAATCCTCGCAGCACAGTTCATGGTACAACCATTGACAAGGAGTCCAAATATTACTAATCAATACACTGAATAACCGCAAGTGAATACTACAGTGCTACCAATAGGGATCAAAAGATCAAACAGAAGTAAAATCCCCAAAGGACATGGTGTGACATCTAGTGTGCACATTATATTCAAGAGCCAGTGCTGACAATAAGAATAAAGCTTTACCCTAACCCTTGATAAAGTATGGGAACCCAAGGAGATGTCTTTTATCGAGGTCTCAGACCTTAAATAGCTTGTTAGGGTTAAGGCTTAGTCACAATCATCGTTAGGAAAGGCCCGGTGAGGCACATTTCACAGCTTCATAAATACCCAGACTCCTATAACCTTGTCCCAAGAAACAGCAGCCATGGGTTCTTCTAAGCAGCTGCCTAAAACTCTGAAAATGAAAATGGTTGAGGCCCACAAAGCAGGAGAAGGGTATAAGAAGATAGCAAAGCGTTTCCAGGTTGCCATTTCCTCAGTTTGAAATGTAATTAAGAAATGGCAATTAACAGGGAAAGTGGAGGTCAAGAGAAGGTCTGGAAGACCAAGAACAGTTTCAGAGACGGATGCTCGTAGGATTGCTAGAATGGCAAATCTGAACCTCTGCTTGACTGCAAAAGACCTTCAGGAAGACTTAGCAGACTCTGGAGTTGGAGTTCAATGTTCTACTGTTCTGGGACACATGCACAAATATGGCCTTCGTGGAAGAGTCATCAAAAGAAAACCTCTCCTGCATCCTCACCACAAAATTTAGCATTAGAAGTTTGCAAAAGAACATCGAAACAAGCCTGATGCATTTTGGAAACAAGTCCTGTGGACCGACGAGGAATGTGTAATCTGTAACTTTCGGCCTTTTGGAGATAATTTCATATTCAACTTACTTAACTGGTCATAGTAACAGTAACCTGGGGTGCCCAAACTTTTGCAGGCCACTGTACATGTGGCAGTGAGTCCTTCCTCAAGGTATACAGTGCGTTTTAATTGATGGTGTACATACATGGGCCAGTGCCTCCCTCATTGGGGTGTACATATATTGGGCATGAATTCCATCCTCAGGGTGTGCATACATGATCCAGTGAGTCCTTTCTCACGGTGTATATACATGGGGCAGGGCGTCCTTCCGCAGGGTTACATATGTGAGACGATGCATCCTTCCTTAGGGTGTACCTACGTGATCCGGTGAGTCTTTCCTCACAGTGTATATTCATGGGGCCGTGCATCCTTCTTTAGGTTGTATATACATGGGGCAGGGCGTTCTTCCTCATGGTGTACATATGTGGGGTGGTGAGTCCTTTCTCATGATGTATATACATGGGGCAGGGCGTTCTTCCTTAGGGGTGTATATACATGGGGCAGGGCGTTCTTCCTTAGGATGTATATACATGGGGCAGGGCGTTCTTCCTTAGGGTGTATATACATGGGGCAGGGCGTTCTTCCTTAGGATGTATATACATGGGGCAGGGCGTTCTTCCTTAGGATTTATATACATGGGGCAGGGCGTTCTTCCTTAGGGTGTATATGCATGGGGCAGGGCGTTCTTCCTTAGGGTGTATATACATGGGGCAGGGCATAGTTCCTCAGGGTAACATACGTTAGATGATGCATCCTTCCTTAGGGTGTAGCTATGTGGTCCAGTGAGCCCTTCCTTAGGGAGTAGATTTGTGGTCCGGTGAGTCCTTCCTGACGGTGTATATACATGGGGCAGTGCGTTCTTTCTCAGAATATTCATATGTGGGCGGTACATCCTTATTCGGGGCTGCATACATGGGGAGGTGTCTCTTTTCTTAGGGTGTACGTAAGTGAGATACTTCCATACAGAGCACACGTCATAACTAACGCTATGTAGCTTTAGGAATCAGTTAATCATGGTGTCGCACTCTCTTGACTGTCAGACGCTCTCAGACTGGTCACATTCAGCTTCCACTTCCTGCCCTGATCCCACTGATCACAGCAATCAGTGCAGGTCAAGGGACGGAGAGATCTATGCAGCCATATAACGGCCACATAACCACTGCGCACTTTTCTCTATGGTCGGATAATCTGCCCAGTGATTACTGGAGAGGAACGTTTTCCGGTCAGGTTGTAGGGTCTCATAAGTGGAGGCCCAAGGAAAATGGGGCTCCGGAGCAGCTGCTCAGTTCTCCTGGCCCGGTGCTGGCTCAGGGTGTAGACGGGACGAGGTCGCCCTTGAGTCTTTCTCTTTCATTCATGATTCTGTGCACATTTAAGTAACTTGTTTTGAGCATGGCGCCATCATCTGGATCTGCTACAGGATGGCTGCCCGGCTGGAGAGGGGTGTCAGGTTGAGTGCAGGCTCTCTGACTCGGGCGGACAGGTACTTCTGCCCTTTCATCTACTTGAATGGACATCACAGGGATTTGATAATCCGCTTCCTCTGGTCCACTGCACGTGAAAGCGCTCCGCGGCTGCAGAAGACAGGATTGCACCAATCTCCATCCAGCACAGAGGTCATGAAAGATGGCTGGCTAATGAATCCGCGGCAGGAGCAGGAGATCTGAGGACCCGGCATGAAAGCTAAACGATGAGAGACAAAAGCCGTGGTGACAAAATGGCCACGGGTGTGATCATTAACGCATGAGGGTTGTAAACAGGATCAAGGCACAAGAGATGAGATGACTGATGACAGACGTGCCTGAGAGGAAGCAGAGTGCATGGCGAACACTGGATGGACGGGAAGTGTTGGCATCAGGGGCCTTACTGTAGGGCCACACCTGGGCCCTGGAATATGAGAGGCCATCTCACAGGACACTGCTGCTGTGAAGGTTATGTCATGGTAGTTGGTGGAGATCTTGGTCCCAGGAGCCTCTACCACCTCTATGTGATCCCACGTGGGGAGCGTATATTAATATCAGTACCGCACTAAGAGGGGTGAAAACCGCGACACCAACGAATGAACGCCGCTATACAGCACCACCCAATGTATGGAGAAAATACAGTATGCGACCCCTGCAGATGTCACAGAAACATGAGACGCCCGATCTGGCCCTTCTGTATAGACATTCACAGGGCCCCCATAACAGTGACATCCACAGTGCCCCCATAACAGTGACATCCACAGTGCCCCCATAACAGTGACCTCCACAGATCCCCATAACAGTGTCATTCACAGATCCCCATAACAGTGACATCCACAGCCCCTTGTGCCCCATAACAGTGACCTCCACAGCGCCCCCATAAAAGTGACATCCACAGCGCCCCCATAACAGTGACCTCCACAGTGCCCCCATAACAGTGTCATCCACAGATCCCCATAACAGTGACATCCACAGTGCCCCCATAACAGTGACATCTACAGATCCCCCATAACAGTGACATCCACAGTGCCCCCATAACAGTGACATCCACAGATCCCCATAACAGTGACATGCACAGTGCCCCCATAACAGTGACCTCCACAGATCCCCCATAACAGTGACATCCACAGTGCCCCCATAACAGTGACATCCACAGATCCCCCATAACAGTGACCTCCACAGCGCCCCCATAACAGTGTCATCCACAGATCCCCATAACAGTGACAGCCACAGCGCCCCATAACAGTGACATCCACAGTGCCCTCATAACAGTGACATCCACAGCGCCCCATAACAGTGACATCCACAGCGCCACCATAACAGTGTCATCCACAGATCCCCATAACAGTGACATCCACAGTGCCCCCATAACAGTGACATCCACAGTGCCCCCATAACAGTGACCTCCACAGTGTCTCCATAACAGTGACATCCACAGTTCCCCATAACAGTGACCTCCACAGATCCCCCATAACAGTGACATCCACAGTGCCCCCATAACAGTAACAGCCACAGCGCCCCATAACAGTGACATCCACAGCGCCCCCATAACAGTGACATCCACAGTGCCCTCATAACAGTGACCTCCACAGCGCCCCATAACAGTGACATCCACAGTGCCCCCATAACAGTGACATCCACAGCGCCCCCATAACACTGACATCCACAGTGCCCCCATAACAGTGACATCCACAGATCCCCCATAACAGTGACCTCCACAGTGCCCCCATAACAGTGACATCCACAGTGCCCCCATAACAGTGACATCCACAGTGCCCCCATAACAGTGACATCCACAGATCCCCATAACAGTGACCTCCACAGTGCCCCCATAACAGTGACAGCCACAGTGCCTCCATAACAGTGACATCCACAGTGCCCCCATAACAGTAACAGCCACAGCGCCCCATAACAGTGACATCCACAGCGCCCCATAACAGTGACATCCACAGTGCCCTCATAACAGTGACCTCCACAGCGCCCCCATAACAGTGACATCCACAGTGCCCCCATAACAGTGACATCCACAGTGCCCCCATAACAGTGACCTCCACAGTGCCCCCATAACAGTGACATCCACAGCGCCCCCATAACAGTGTCATCCACAATGCCCCCATAACAGTGACATCCACAGTGCCCCCATAACAGTGACCTCCACAGCGCCCCCATAACAGTGTCATCCACAGCGCCCCCATAACAGTGACATCCACAGTGCCCCCATAACAGTGTCATCCACAGATCCCCCATAACAGTGACATCCACAGATCCCCCATAACAGTGACATCCACAGAGCCCCCATAACAGTGACATCCACAGATCCCCATAACAGTGACATCCACAGTGCCCCCATAACAGTGACATCCACAGCGCCCCCATAACAGTGACATCCACAGTGCCCCCATAACAGTGACATCCACAGAGCCCCCATAACAGTGACATCCACAGCGCCCCATAACAGTGACATCCACAGTGCCCCCATAACAGTGACATCCACAGCGCCCCATAACAGTGACATCCACAGTGCCCCCATAACAGTGACCTCCACAGTGCCCCCATAACAGTGACATCCACAGTGCCCCCATAACAGTGACATCCACAGATCCCCCATAACAGTGTCATCCACAGTGCCCCCATAACAGTGACATCCACAGTGCCCCCATAACAGTGACATCCACAGTGCCTTTATAACAGTGACATCCACAGAGCCCCCATAACAGTGACATCCACAGCGCCCCATAGCAGTGACATCCACAGTGCCCCGTAACAGTGACATCCACAGCGCCCTATAATAGTGACCTCCACAGCGCCCACATAACAGTGACATCCACAGATCCCCCATAACAGTGTGTCATCCACAGATCCCCCATAACAGTGACATCCACAGTGCCCCCATAACAGTGACATCCACAGCGCCCCCATAAGAGTGACATCCACAGCGCCCCATAACAGTGACATCCACAGTGCCCCCATAACAGTGACATCCACAGTGCCCCCATAACAGTGACATCCACAGTGCCCCCATAACAGTGACATCCACAGTGCCCCCATAACAGTGACATCCACAGTGCCCCCATAACAGTGACATCCACAGTGCCCCCGTAACAGTGACATCCACAGATCCCCCATAACAGTGACCTCCACAGATCCCCATAACAGTGTCATCCACAGATCCCCCATAACAGTGACATCCACAGATCCCCCATAACAGTGACATCCACAGTGCCCCCATAACAGTGACATCCACAGATCCCCCATAACAGTGACATCCACAGATCCCCCATAACAGTGACATTCACAGATCCCCATAACAGTGACATCCACAGTGCCCCCATAACAGTGTCCTCCACAGTGCCCCCATAATAGTGACATCCACAGTGCCCCCATAACAGTGACATCCACAGTGCCCCCATAACTGTGACATCCAAAGCGCCCCCATAACAGTGACATCCACAGTGCCCCCATAACAGTGACATCCACAGTGCTCCCATAACAGTGACATCCACAGTGCCCCCATAACAGTGTCCTCCACAGCGCCCCCATAACAGTGACATCCACAGTGCCCCCATAACAGTGACATCCACAGTGCCCCCATAACAGTGACATCCAAAGCGCCCCCATAACAGTGACATCCACAGTGCCCCCATAACAGTGACATCCACAGTGCCCCCATAACAGTGACATCCACAGATCACTCATAACATTGACATCCACAGCGCCCCATAACAGTGACATCCACACCGCCCTATAACAGTGACATCCACAGCGACCCCATAACAGTGACATCCACAGTGCCCCCATAACAGTGACATCCACAGATCACTCATAACATTGACATCCACAGCGCCCCATAACAGTGACATCCACAGCGCCCTATAACAGTGACATCCACAGTGCCCCCATAACAGTGTCATACACAGCACCTCCTTAACAGTGACATCCACAGTGCCCCCATAACAGTGACATCCACAGCGCCCCATAACAGTGACATCCACACTGCCCCCATAACAGTGACCTCCACTGTGCCCCCATAACAGTGACCTCCACAGATCCCCATAACAGTGACCTCCACAGATCCCCATAACAGTGACCTCCACAGTGCCCCCATAACAGTGACATCCACACTGCCCCTATAACAGTGACCTCCACAGTGCCCCCATAACAGTGACCTCCACAGTGTCCCCATAACAGTGACATCCACAGATCCCCATAACAGTGACATTCACAGATCCCCATAACAGTGACATCCACAGTGCCCCCATAACAGTGTCCTCCACAGTGTCCCCATAACACTGACATCCACAGTGCCCCCATAACAGTGATATCTACAGCGCCCTCATAACGGTGACATCAACAGTGCCTCCATAACGGTGACATTAACAGTGCCCCCATAACAGTGACCTCCACAGTGTCCCCATAACAGTGACATCCACAGTGCCCCTATAATAGTGACATCCACAGTGCTCCCATAACAGTGCCATCCACAGTGCCCCCATAACAGTGACATCCACAGATCCCCCATAACAGTGACATCCACAGTGCCCCCATAAGAGTGACATCCACAGATCCCCCATAACAGTGACCTCCACAGTGCCCCCATAACAGTGACCTCCACAGTGCCCCCATATTAGTGACCTCCACAGTGCCCCCATAACAGTGACCTCCACAGAGCCCCCATAACAGCGACCTCCACAGTGCCCCATAACAGTGACCTCCACAGTGCCCCCATAACAGTGACCTCCACAGTGCCCCATAACAGTGACCTCCACAGTGCCCCCATAACAGTGACATCCACACTGCCCCCATAACAGTGACCTCCACACTGCCCCCATATCAGTGACATCCACAGTGCCCCCATAACAGTGACATCCACAGCGCTCCCATAACAGTGACATCCACAGTGCCCCTATAATAGTGACATCCACAGTGCTCCCATAACAGTGCCATCCACAGTGCCCCCATAACAGTGACATCCACAGATCCCCCATAACAGTGACATCCACAGTGCCCCCATAAGAGTGACATCCACAGATCCCCATAACAGTGACCTCCACAGTGCCCCCATAACAGTGACCTCCACAGTGCCCCCATATTAGTGACCTCCACAGTGCCCCCATAACAGTGACCTCCACAGAGCCCCCATAACAGCGACCTCCACAGTGCCCCAGAACAGTGACCTCCACAGTGCCCCCATAACAGTGACCTCCACAGTGCCCCATAACAGTGACCTCCACAGTGCCCCCATAACAGTGACATCCACACTGCCCCCATAACAGTGACCTCCACACTGCCCCCATAACAGTGACCTCCACAGTGCCCCCATATCAGTGACATCCACAGTGCCCCCATAACAGTGACATCCACAGCGCCCCCATAACAGTGACATCCACAGTGCCCCCATAACAGTGACATCCACAGCGACCCCATAACAGTGACATCCACAGTGCCCTCATAACAGTGACATCCAAAGTGCCCCCATAACAGTGACATCCACAGTGCCCCCATAACAGTGACATCCACAGTGCTCCCATAACAGTGACCTCCACAGTGCCCCCATAACAATGACATCCACAGCGCCCCCATAACAGTGACCCCACAGCGCCCCATAACAGTGACCTCCACAGTGCCCCCATAACAGTGACATCCCTTTTTCCTGATGTATTCGTGACCTCTCGACTCTCTATGGCTTCATAACTGATGGCCGCCTCATGATCCCTCCTCCATAGGGAATACCCATTTTCTGTAATCATGAATCTACGGCTCTGGAAGAATAATATTTCTGTGCCTTAACCCTTCACTGCCCTGATAATAGTGTAGATGAGATCTGCAGGGAAGGAAACTCTGACAATTAGAGCCTCGCTGAGTACACGACTGAGTGACTCCCAGATTTCCAGATTATGACTTAATGACATTACTCGGGTCTTTCATGGCTGCAGGACAGGAACTTTTGTTCATTTTGGGATGATTTGGATTCATTGTTGTGTAATCCATCCTGGCCCAGAAAGAGCCACTCGTAGCCCAGCCAGCCACTCCATGAACTGTGCTCCAGTCATCGCTCTGTTTACTACTCAAGAGGAGAAGAAAGTTCATCATGTTCCCGCCTGTCTCCTGAGACACTTCTGTTTTCAATAGATCTACTCTATGGCCAAAATGAGAGTGAATTCCTCCAATGCAGAGGATCAAATTAGGAAACTTCATCATTAGTGATGAGCGGCAGGCGCGGTATTCGAATTTGCTATATTTCGCGAATATTTGGGCAAATATTTGTTAGGAACTTGAGAATTTGCGATTATGATTACGAAAATTGCAATGTAATATTCGCGTAATGCGCGCACAGTACAGGCGTGGGTCACTATTGCTACATTTTTCAAGCTGCTAGAAGTTTCCTGACCCTAGAGAAAATGGTTGGCACGGCAGAACATTACAATAGCTTTATATGCAGGTAGAGTGCGCCGATATATTCGCAATTGCGCTAATTAATAATGCGCATATTTTTGCGCAATACGTGCAACTTCACATTTTAGCAGCTCTGACTACGTATTAGTGATTGGTGCACTAAGTATTGTGAACTTGTAACATCAGAGCACTGTCTGTAACATGTAGGGTATGGACAGCAGAACCTATCACACTACCTAACACCCTGCACTGGACCCTATCAGCTACACTATATCACTATCTAACCTACACCGACTATCTCCCACAAACTATCTGTATTATATATATAAGATAACTATCTAATGTAATGTGACATCACAGCACTATGTCTGTAGCCTGTATGTATGGACAGCAGAACCTATCACACTACCTAACACCCTGCACTGGAACCTATCAGCTACACTATATCACTATCTAACCTACACCGACTATCTCCCACTAACTATCTGTATTATATATAAATAAGATAACTATCTAATGTAATGTGACATCACAGCACTATGTCTGTAGCATGTATGTATGGACAGCAGAACCTATCACACTACCTAACACCCTGCACTGGAGCCTATCAGCTACACTATATCACTATCTAACCTACACCGACTATCTCCCACTAACTATCTGTATTATATATATAAGATAACTATCTAATGTAATGTGACATCACAGCACTATGTCTGTAGCATGTATGTATGGACAGCAGAACCTATCACACTACCTAACACCCTGCACTGGAACCTATCAGCTACACTATATCACTATCTAACCTACACCGACTATCTCCCACTAACTATCTGTATTATATATAAGATAAGATAACTATCTAATGTAATGTGACATCACAGCACTATGTCTGTAGCATGTATGTATGGACAGCAGAACCTATCACACTACCTAACACCCTGCACTGGAACCTATCAGCTACACTATATCACTATCTAACCTACACTGACTATCTCCCACTAACTATCTGTATTATATATAGAAGATAACTAACTATCTAATGTAATGTGACATCACAGCACTATGTCTGTAGCATGTATGTATGGACAGCAGAACCTATCACACTACCTAACACCCTGCACTGGAACCTATCAGCTACACTATATCACTATCTAACCTACACTGACTATCTCCCACTAACTATCTGTATTATATATATAAGATAACTAACTATCTAATGTAATGTGACATCACAGCACTATGTCTGTAGCATGTATGTATGGACAGCAGAACCTATCACACTACCTAACACCCTGCACTGGAACCTATCAGCTACACTATATCACCATCTAACCTACACTGACTATCTCCCACTAACTATCTGTATTATATATAGAAGATAACTAACTAACTAATGTAATGTGACATCACAGCACTATGTCTGTAGCATGTATGTATGGACAGCAGAACCTATCACACTACCTAACACCCTGCACTGGAACCTATCAGCTACACTATATCACTATCTAACCTACACTGACTATCTCCCACTAACTATCTGTATTATATATAGAAGATAACTAACTAACTAATGTAATGTGACATCACAGCGCTATGTCTGTAGCATGTATGTATGGACAGCAGAACCTATCACACTACCTAACACCCTGCACTGGAACCTATCAGCTACACTATATCACTATCTAACCTACACTGACTATCTCCCACTAACTATCTGTATTATATATAGAAGATAACTAACTAACTAATGTAATGTGACATCACAGCACTATGTCTGTAGCATGTATGTATGGACAGCAGAACCTATCACACTACCTAACACCCTGCACTGGAACCTATCAGCTACACTATATCACTATCTAACCTACACTGACTATCTCCCACTAACTATCTGTATTATATATAGAAGATAACTAACTATCTAATGTAATGTGACATCACAGCACTATGTCTGTAGCATGTATGTATGGACAGCAGAACCTATCACACTACCTAACACCCTGCACTGGAACCTATCAGCTACACTATATCACTATCTAACCTACACTGACTATCTCCCACTAACTATCTGTATTATATATAGAAGATAACTAACTAACTATCTAATGTAATGTGACATCACAGCACTATGTCTGTAGCATGTATGTATGGACAGCAGAACCTATCACACTACCTAACACCCTGCACTGGAACCTATCAGCTACACTATATCACTATCTAACCTACACTGACTATCTCCCACTAACTATCTGTATTATATATATAAGATAACTAACTATCTAATGTAATGTGACATCACAGCACTATGTCTGTAGCATGTATGTATGGACAGCAGAACCTATCACACTACCTAACACCCTGCACTGGAACCTATCAGCTACACTATATCACTCTCTAACCTACACTGACTATCTCCCACTATCTATCTGTATTATATATATAAGATAACTAACTATCTAATGTAATGTGACATCACAGCACTATGTCTGTAGCATGTATGTATGGACAGCAGAACCTATCACACTACCTAACACCCTGCACTGGAACCTATCAGCTACACTATATCACCATCTAACCTACACTGACTATCTCCCACTAACTATCTGTATTATATATATAAGATAACTAACTATCTAATGTAATGTGACATCACAGCACTATGTCTGTAGCATGTATGTATGGAGAGCAGAACCTATCACACTACCTAACACCCTGCACTGGAACCTATCAGCTACACTATATCACTATCTAACCTACACTGACTATCTCCCACTAACTATCTGTATTATATATAGAAGATAACTAACTAACTAATGTAATGTGACATCACAGCGCTATGTCTGTAGCATGTATGTATGGACAGCAGAACCTATCGCACTACCCAACACCCTGCACTGGAATAGATCAGCTACACTATATCACTATCTAACCTACACTGACTATCTCCCACTAACTATCTGTATTATATATAGAAGATAACTAACTAACTAATGTATTGTGACATCACAGCGCTATGTCTGTAGCATGTATGTATGGACAGCAGAACCTATCACACTACCTAACACCCTGCACTGGAACCTATCAGCTACACTATATCACTATCTAACCTACACTGACTATCTCCCACTAACTATCTGTATTATATATAGAAGATAACTAACTATCTAATGTAATGTGACATCACAGCACTATGTCTGTAGCATGTATGTATGGACAGCAGAACCTATCACACTACCTAACACCCTGCACTGGAACCTATCAGCTACACTATATCACTATCTAACCTACACTGACTATCTCCCACTAACTATCTGTATTATATATAGAAGATAACTAACTATCTAATGTAATGACACAGGAAAGCACAGAGCACAGCAATGACACTGCTCTCTCTCTCTCTCTCAGAACTCCATTACACTACAGAAAATGGCTGCTGGGGGGGTTCTCATATAGTATGGGGTAGACAACTTTCCTATTGGTTGCCAGGATGTTGCTAAGCTCAGACAAAGACGTTGCAGCCTTCTCATTGGCCCACAAGCAAGAAGGGAGGTTACTGATTTAAAAAAAATCTAGAATATTTGCAAATACAAATATATATACCACTATATTCTACATCTTCACAAATTCTCGAAGTGGCAATATTCGAGATTAAAATTCGCGTTTCGAATATTCTCGCCCAACACTATTCATGATATCTCATACAATGAATACTGGGAATATCCAAGGAGAGGGGTATAGAAATATCAGGGACATAAAGAACATCAACAGGAACTTCAGTTTGGGTTCCATTGTCCAGTGTAGAACAGAAGTCTGTATACTTGGGTCTTCATCTAGAAATCTACATAGTTGAGTCTCCATCCAGAAGTATATACAATATAGTTGGGTCTTCTTCCAGAAATCTATATAGTTCGATCTCCATCCAGAAGTTTATATAATTAGATTTCTATCAAGAAGTCTATACAGTTGAATGTTCGTAAAGAACTCTATATAGTTAGGTCTCTATCACAAAGTCTATACAATTGGGTCTCCATGCGGACCTCTATATAGGTTGGTGTCCATCAAAACATCTACACTGACAAGCAAAAGGGTAACAATGTTTAGAACTTGTGACTTTCAGGCTCCATATCTCACCATCCACTGCAGCTTCGGACGTGAGACTCCCATCATCCTAAAGGAAAATCCTTTCAGCTATCTCCTCATCCACTGCAGCTTCGGACGTGAGACTCCCATCATCCTATAGACAATCCTCTCAGCTATCTCACCATCCACTGCACCTTCGGACGTGAGACTCCCATCATCCTATAGACAATCCTCTCGGCTATCTCCTCATCCACTGCAGCTTCGGACGTGAGACTCCCATCATCCTATAGATAATCCTCTCGGCTATCTCACCATCCACTGCAGCTTCGGACGTGAGACTCCCATCATCCTATAGACAATCCTCTCTGCTATCTCAAAATTTTAATTTTAATAAATCCACCTTTGGCTTTCAGCATGGCCTGAATCCTTCTGGGTATGCTCTCCGTCAGATTCAAGTCTCAACTGAAATCTGTTCTCAGGTCTCTTCTACACGTTCCCAATGTTGGTGCGAACTGCTCGACTCACTAGGGTACAAATACCGCTTTTTCTTCAACTCTACCCACAAGTAGCACCTCTACTTTATTGTCATTGAACCATTTCTTCGTCAATCTCGACGTATGCTTCGGGTCGTTGTCTTGCTGGAACACTATGTCGTTATTTCATACCATACTCCGATATTTTGCCTGGACACCCAGTTCTCACTATTACGAAGCACACAAGCCGTGTTTGTCGTGCCGGAACTGATAGACCTTGTAATTGACTCCAATATTTCGCCTTGACGTCTACTTTTTGGCTTTGGAATGGATGGACGGACTTCATTTCGTATTCTTCCATCAGTCATGGCGCTCACATGATGCAGTTTGGCAGTTTTCTTGGCCGAGATACCTCTATCGATACGCTGGATGACGCTGTTTCTCTTTTCTTGGGAAATCTTTTTCTTGGCGGCTCCTGGATTCCAACCAGTGACCTTTCACTTGGGAATCAACCTAATAACACACTGAGCTATTAGGGAATGTGAGAACAGGGTGTAATTTTTAGTCTACAAGAAGAAGAAGATTGTTCCACCACCAGGAGCAGAACAGGAACAAGAATCTGCAGAACTACTACAGAAAATGCAGAATTTAGCACACATGTTTATTTGCATAATCCAACATTGAGGACTCATTGGTGGTGAATCTCCTCCTGTTTGGATGTCTATAGTTTTGTGAAAACCTACACTATTCATAACCCAAACCCCGGTAATGACTGGAAAATATGGGTCTACTCTGTAGACATCTGTTCAGGCCATTCATAACCTAGGGTTCTCTGTGGCAGAATATATGATAAGAGTCTCCGCAGCCTAGGGAATAATGGGGGTGACAGGACTATACCGTTAGGGTCCTCTATAGAAGAACACGTTTGGGGTTTATGGCACCATGCAGTTAGCTCCCCTATACAAGAAAACATTTGAGAGTATGTGCACCTTGAGGTTGGAGTCGTCTATAGAAGAAGACATGGTTGAGGGTCATTGCCCTTTGAGTTTGGGACTCTCTGTAGAAGAACACATGGTGGTGGTCATTCAACTATTAAAGCAGTTTTCTGAGACCCGTTTTCTTACACCTAGGACCCCCACTGATCAGCAGTTTGAGAAGGCATCGGCGCTCCTGTGAGTACCGCTGCCTTCTCGCAGCTCACCAAGCACAGCGCCGTACATTGTATAGTGGCCATGCTTGGTATTATGATCAGCCCAATTTACTTCTATGGGGCTGAGCTGCTCCTAGGTCACGTGACTAATTTACGTGTCGTCACTGGCCTAGGAAAAGCTGAGAGAAAGCTGTGGTGCTACTGTGAGTGCTGCTGCCTTCTCGAACAGCTGATCACTGGGGTCCCACCAGCTGCCACCCCAGTGCCATCAGCTGCCACCCCAGTGCCATCAGCTGCCACCCTAGTGCCATTAGCTGCCACCCCAGTGCCATGAGCTGCCACCCCAGTGCCATGAGTTGCCACCCCAGTGCCATCAGCTGCCACCCCAGTGCAATCAGCTGCCACCCAGTGCCATCAGCTTTCCCCCAGTGCCATCAGCTTCCCCTCAGTGACATCATCTGCCCCTCAGTGACATTATCTGCCCCCTCAGTGACATCATCTGCCACCTCAGTGACATCATCTGCCCCCTCAGTGCCATCAGCTGCCCCCCAGTGCCACCAGCTGCCCCCAATGCCATCAGGCTCCGTCCAGTGCCATCAGGCTCCGTCCAGTGCCATCAGCTGCCACCTCAGTGCCATTAGCTGCCCCCTCAGTGCCATCAGCTGCCCCCAGTGCCACCAGCTGCCTCCCAATGCCAATCA
Source organism: Bufotes viridis (assembly GCA_033119425.1). Lineage (NCBI taxonomy): Eukaryota > Metazoa > Chordata > Amphibia > Anura > Bufonidae > Bufotes > Bufotes viridis. The sequence continues at coordinate 433,706,327 of CM065592.1, forward strand.
GCTGCCCCCAGTGCCACCAGCTGCCACCCCAGTGCCATCACCTGCCCCCTCAGTGCCATCAACTGCCCCTCAGTGCCATCATCTTCCCCAGTGCCACCAGCTGCCACCCCAGTGCCATCAGCTGCCACCCCAGTGCCCTCAGCTGCCACCCAGTGCCATCAGCTTCCCCCAGTGCCACCAGCTGCCACCCCAGTGCCATCACCTGCCCCCTCAGTGCCATCAACTTCCCCAGTGCCACCAGCTGCCACCCCAGTGCCATCAGCTGCCACCCCAGTGCCCTCAGCTGCCATCCAGTGCCATCAGCTTCCCCCAGTTCCATCAGCTTCCCCCAGTGCCATCAGCTTCCCCTCAGTGCCATCAGCTGCCCCAGTGCCACCAGCTGGCCCCTAGTGCCATAAGCCATCATCCAGTGCCATCAAGCTACCCCCAGTACCATCAGCTGCCTCCTCAGTGCCACCAGTTTGCCCCCAGTGCCACCAGCTGCCCCCAGTGCCACCAGCTTGCCTCCGAGTGCCACCAGCTACCCCCTGTGCTGTCAGCTGCCGCCAGTGCCACCACCAGCTTGCCCCCAGTGCCACCAACGGCCCCCAGTGCCACCAGCTTTCCCCCAGTGCCACCATCTCCCCCTTCTAGCCATGTGCCCAGCGCCAGTACTTACCTTTCCAGTAGGGGCGCCGCTCTACAGCCCCTCCCTCTATCTTCTTCTCTACGCGCTGCACTGCCTGATGTCACAGCGTCGGGTCATAGTGCGTGCTTACGTGCTCTATGACCTGACGATGTGTCAGGATACAGCGCGGTATGGGCCGGCGGGTGACGGCCACGGAGCAGTGAGTAATAGCAAGCGCTTCATTCCCGTGGTTACATGACACAAACGAATCCTCGATGCAAAAATTTGCTTCGAGGATTTTTTTGTGTCGAATTACCCGATTTAATTGAGTAATCGTTTCAGCCCTAGTTGGGGTTCCCTATTGAAGAACACATGTTTGGGGGTCATTACAGTATGAGGTTAGGGTCCTCTATAGAAGAACACATGGTTGGGGGTCATTGAGTTTGAAGTTGGGATCATCTGTAGAAGAACACATGTTTTGGGTTATGGCTCCATGAGGTTAGGTTCCTCTGTATAAGGACATATCTATAGGGGTAATCACGGTATGAGGTTGGGGTTCTCTATAGATGAACACATGGTGGTGGTCATTAAATTATCGAGTTGGGGTTCATCTATAGAAGTGTGTGTTTGAGGGTAGAGATGAGCAAAGTTTTGAAAAAATTCGATTCAAGTTCGACAAGAAATTTTATTGGTTACAAATTAATTAAAATAAATGATAAAATAAATAAATAAATCAGGTATTCCCAGGCCACTCTGCCCTAGGGTACAGCCATACGGAGCAGGCGTGCTGCGGTGAAGAACCGCACAGCCAGTTAGCCCGCAGATGCCTTTCATTGAATAATGAAGACCGCACTGTATAGCTCAGCTCACAGGACGATTGTGCCGAATGAGGGTTTTATAGGGCTGTGACATCTGCGGATTGGCTGGCTGCAAGGCATTATGGGTGATCTCGCGTTCCCAGACTTGTCTCTTCTACATTCAGTTTCGCTTTGTAACACGTGCAGCCGCCATTTTAGAAAAACCTGATTCGTCATCATGAATTTGCATTCACTGTGAACTGAAGTTTTCCTAAACTTCGGACAGAATTCTGCTTCGAATGCTTTGCTTTACTCAATACTATTTGAGGGTCATCGCACTATAAGGTTGGAGTCATTGAAAGACATAGTTAGGGACATTGCACCCTAAGGTTGAGGCGCTCAATCGGCATGAGGAGGCTTATAGGCCGTACATCCTCCTCTGGAATTCTGGGAAAAAGGGATGTAAATGAGCTCTTAACAAGCTCCGCCTCCAGATGTAAGGCAGCTCTCCTATAAGGCAGTTAAGGCGCCCTCCCAAGGAGATACTGTATCCTGACTATGGCCTCTCACCCAGTTAAGCCAGTCCTCTCTGCTCTGCACTGATGAGGGGCAATCATCCCGAAACAGCTGTCTGCAGATGAGATGCTGGCTTATTTAATATCCGAATCATGCCTAGTTAAAGGGTCAAACATTGACTTATAGGGTTGTCCCATGATTAATGTAAAAATAGAAAATCAGTCATCTAACAAAGCTAGAACCAGCCCTGTACCTTACATGGACCCAGAGATCTCCCCATTCATTGCTCCAATTGCTCTGCTACATTTATTTCAAGCTGCCAGCTCAGGGGTATGTCCTTTCTGTTGTGCATCCAACTCAGACAATGGTGGACATAGAAATTAGAAAGGGAGAAAACAGCAGGTGGCGCTGTACAGTGAGATTTCATTGAATAACTCAGTGCCGATGCTAAGTTTTTAATTACATGCAATTGCAAAAGTATTCAGATCCCGGTGCTGGTTTGAAAATTGTACAGTATTTTTGTGGGACACCCCTTTAAAGCTGATGTTGAGGGTGAACGCATTCTGTAGGTGGAGGATTTCTATTGAATACTGTACATGAGGAGGCCGGGGTGCTCTGTGTATAGATACCTGAGGAAGGTCACTGTTCTGTGAGGGGATGATGAGGATCATTGTTCTCTGAGGCTGGCAATGTAATGCAGGCTGCGTGGACGGCACTATGACGTTCAGTCTCCGTTATTAACGGACAATAGGACTTGCTGTACTCTGACCATAGGGGCGCTGTATACGCCCTATGTTGACTACACTACTATCTTATATCATCCCGCTTATTTTGTAATACGGTGTAATTTAGGGCACGGTTCCCAGAGGCCACGTATGGGTGAGTAACATGTTTTATGTGCTGACATTTAGGTTCCTCGTACATTTGGTAAACACGCGGAGCTCAGGGAGGGGGTCTCCGTGTCTCATTTCATTAAAAAGCATGAAAGCAAAACAAATCTTTATCTAATTACCACAGGGAGGGACCTCCATAGTGTCCCTGGCAAATGTGTCCCCAAAAGATTAAGTCCTGAAGACATAAAACTTCCATAAGAATTGTTAATCCTCCTTCCAGAAGGTGGGTCTTACCCAACGAGGTCCGCACTGCTCACACACAGAGAACAAAACCCCATGGAAACCTAATCCCCACTGAGAGACCTGCAGAGCGGGCGGCAGATACCTGACACCCCATCACGTTTATCACGTTTATAAACTCCTCGCCCCGGGGCCTGCAAAAGTCTCTAAACACTTCAGACAGGCACTTAATGAAAGTTACACAGTGAACACAAGAGCTGACGTCTAGATCTCTGCGCTCTGCACACTCATCACTTCCCTTCAAATTATTTCCTTTGTTGACAAGCAGAACTGGTTTTATCCTGACATAACGCACAAGGAGGATGAGTGAGGAGAGAGCTGCTGATGCGGGAAGATGATGGAATCCACCATGGGAGGAACCTACTAGTCTGGGCACTCAATATCTCCATGCTGGAGTCTGGAGATGAAAATACTTGATATTACTCAAATCTAATTACATAGCATGTGTGAATAAAGACATCTATCAAACTCACAATATGTCCATCAAACCCAAGATGCATCCATTCAACCCATGATATGTCCAGCAAAGCCAAGATGCATCCATCAAACCCATGATATGTCCAGCAAAGCCAAGATGCATCCATCAAACCCATGATATGTCCAGCAAAGCCAAGATGCATCCATCAAACCCATGATATGTTCAGCAAATCCAAGATGCATCCATCAAACCCATGATATGTCCAGCAAAGCCAAGATGCATCCATCAAACCCATGATATGTCCAGCAAAGCCAAGATGCATCCATCAAACCCATGATATGTCCAGCAAAGCCAAGATGCATCCATCAAACCCATGATATGTCCAGCAAATCCAAGATGCATCCATCAAACCCAAGATATGTCCAGCAAACCCAAGATATGTCCAGCAAACCCAAGATGCAGGGGCGTGGCTCAGCACTGGATTGGATAAGAGGTGATCCAGTACTGAGCCACGCCCACTGCATTGATCACATGACGGTGACGTCACCCCAGGTCCTCCGTGTTGTCCAAGGTTCGGGTTCAATGAAGCAGCCCCTTATGGATTCCCAAATGCCGTTATGGTCCGTGGTAGCAGAATCCATAACGGGGTGCTACGATAACCCGAACCCGAACTTTGGACGCCGAACTAAAAATAGAAGTTCGCTCAACTCTACAGGTTGGGTTAACTTAAACATGAACTGAACTTGGACTTGAAAGAGCAGGAGCACAGGCAAGATGGAAACAGGACTTGTAGCACGGCAGAAACACGGGCAGGAAATAACACAGGATAAACGCAAGTAAATCGCAATAGCAATGGGCAATTAAAGACCTTTCTGGTCACCAGGGAACCTAACGCTCAGGAACCCTCTGCCTGGAGAAGGTGCCTTACATACCCAGAAACCTTCAGGCATTGGCTGGGGAGGGATTTAGGAGCGCACACACTGGTCCTTTAAGAGACCAAAGGTGAGAACACACGTGCCCTATGGGTACCATGGAGGCAGCAGCATATAGAGCACACCGGCAACCAGGCATGGCGAGTGGTGGGGTGTCCATCACAGACCCAACATTCTCCTACTGATGAATGATTCACTTTTATAACGTCTGACAATTAATGAAGAAGCCCAAAAATTCCCCAGAATTGCTGAATTTCTCCTGAAGTCCTGGTGAGGAGACAGATTTCCCGGCGTCCCGAGCGCTTCCTCTGTGATGTCACTCCATCTTATAATAATTAGGATACAGGAAAGTCCAGATGAGTCACCTGTAACCGGATGGATCACATGATGCCACTCGGAGGGTAATAATAAGACCTGGCCCCGCCCGGCCCGTCTCACGCCAGGGATCATTCACACCAGGATTATTATGTAATGGATATTCCGGTTTCACCAGGTAGTCACATCGTCATCCGCTATTGATGAGCCCGCTCTCACATTTCCCTATTTATCTAACATCACAATACGCTGCAAAACCAGGGCCGGCAGGCACATCTGCCCCACGCCAACACCATCTGGAAGAGTGGGGGCTCATTCACATCACCGTTTACCCTTTCTGTTCTCCGGCTCCGTTAGGGACGGATTCTGCAGATAACTGACACCTAACTGAGCGTAGCGGAGCCTAAAGACCCCATAGACTATAATGGGGTCCGCTAGGTTTCCTCTCAGAGGAAGATTTTTGAGCGGAGATGAAAGTAGTGCAGGACTTTCGTCTCCGCTCAAAAATCATGTCCTGAGCAGCCACGGAACGGACCCCATTATAGTCTATGGGGTCTTTAGGCTCCGCTACGCTCAGTTCGGTGTCAGTTATCTGCAGAATCCGTCCTTTCCGCTCTCCTGCTCCTTAACGGAACCGGAGAACAGAAAAGGGGAAACGGTGATGTGAATGAGCCCTAAGACACATGAGAAACCAGCAGAGCCCAGACCAAACATACAGCACACCAAAAATATCTGTCCTAGACAATAGGCCAAAAATAACTTGCACCAAAAAATTATTGTAGAGTATATCCAAGCTAAACTATAGATAGATAGATAGATATGAGATAAATAGATAGATAGATAGATAGATAGGAGATAGATAGATAGAAGATAGATAGATAGATAGATAGATAGATAGATAGATAGATAGATAGATAGATATGAGAGAGAGAGAGAGAGATAGATAGATAGATAGATAGATAGATAGATAGATAGATAGATAGATAGATAGATATGAGAGAGATAGATAGATAGATAGATAGATAGATAGATAGATAGGAGATAGATAGATAGATAGATAGATAGATATGAGAGAGAGAGAGAGAGAGAGAGAGAGAGATAGAGATAGATATGAGATAGATAGATAGATAGATAGATAGATAGATAGATATGAGAGAGAGATAGATAGATAGATAGATAGATAGATAGATAGATAGATAGATATGAGATAAATAGTTAGTTAGATAGATAGATAGATAGATAGATAGATAGATAGATATGAGAGATAGAGATAGATAGATAGATAGATAGATAGATAGGAGATAGATAGATAGATAGATAGATAGATAGATATAGACAGATAGATAGATAGATAGATAGATAGATAGATAGATAATGGATAGATAGATATATAGATAGATAGATAGATAGATAGATAGATTTCTGGCAGATGCACACCCTCGGACAGGACGCTCGTGGCCCTCACTCGCTGACATTTATCCTGCGCCATAATCCGGTTGGTTACGCTGAACATGATGCAATACTGGTGCAGTGTTACTGGGGACACACAGGGTGGAACAGGCAGGACGAGCAGCAGGAAATCCCTGCCTCACCTCGGAGCCCTCCGATCCTTAACTCCTCTGCAGCCACTGCTGCTTCCTTGGTGTATCTAATCCCATAATATGTGATACTGCCATCTAAGCGGAATGTACTGTATCCAAGCCTCAGGGCCGATGGCTAATAGGACAGACCTTGAAAAACTAGGAAACTATTCATTTTCTTAACAATAGCACAATACAGTAACTGCATACTGCACCATACAGTGACCGATTAATATCGCCATACAGTGACTAAGTGATACCGCCATAACAGATGAACTAAATAATACCACAATAATGCAACTGAACACTAATACCATACAGTGACCGATTAATATCGCCATACAGTGACTAAGTGATACCGCCATAACAGATGAACTAAATAATACCACAATAATGCAACTGAACACTAATACCATACAGTGACCGATTAATATCGCCATACAGTGACTAAGTGATACCGCCATAACAGATGAACTAAATAATACCACAATAATGCAACTAAACACTAATACCATACAGTGCCTGATTTAGGCTTGTTCCAGACAAGCGCGTCCTGTGCAGAAATCACGCTTTGCGTCTGAGCGTGATTCCCCGTTATGGACATTGCTCGCTTCGCAGCATTATACTGATTTATAATGCTGCGTGTCTCTGCATGACCCTATTTCTACAGAATTATACTGACATAATGCTGTCAGTGTGATTCTGTAGAGGTAAAGTCATGCAAATAAAGGACCTCAGAGCAGGCGAGCTCATGCTGGTTCCTCTGGTGGTCTAGGTGAGTGGCACCTTCTGTGGTGGTCCTGGGAGGTCTTAATGCGTGCTATCAGAGGCTGAGGAGATTGGGCGGCTCCTTAAACTCTTCCCACCAATTTACGTACAGTTACATCCAGGGGATGGCTCCGGCCCCCCAATGGGAGACGGCTGTAATACATAGCGGGCTTCCTCTGTACCCCATCAGGCCCCCTTTGATGTGATTGCCGGATCCCAATGGGTGCGCTAAACAACGGCTTTATTGGGTAACGATTAGACCCTATCCAGAGGATAGGTCTTCATTATTGACATTTTGGAAAAACCCCTTTAAAATTAAAATTTTCTTTAAAAAATTGAATTTTTTCATTTTACCTTCATTTGCTTTCATTTTTATGAAGCACCTAACAGGTCAAAAAAATTCCAAAATGCTTTGAGAACTGCAGTTTTTAAAATGGTGTGACTGGGGTTTGTAATGTCTGTGCTCCTCAAAGTCACCTCAGAACTGATCTGGTCCCTAAAAATGTTCTTGAAATTCTGAAAAATTGCTGCACTTAAAAGCTTCCTTATGTCCCCAAAAGGTAAAGGTATGTTTGATAAATATCGCCAGCATAAAGTGGACATGCAGGAAATGGTAATTCTTAACTATTTTGTGAGTTGTGTAAATTTCCATTTAAAAAAAAATAAAAACAATATATTAACCAAAATTTACCAGTAACATAAAGTTTATTATGTCTCAGAATTTCTTGTGTAATTCAGAGTTTAAAAATGGGGCTTTGTCCTGAAGACCAAACGTGTCCTGTTCCAGGATGGATAAAGCACTTGAGAAAAGGATTGTTCTGGATTGTGTTCCAGTTATTCTGCCTCCTGACCTGCTAGCCTTGGCTGGTGTCACACTAGTCCCTGCCATGGGGTTTTCCTGCTTCTGATGTCTCTTGTCCCAAATTCCTTGATGTTAGAAATGTTTTAAAAATATAGAAATTCTTGCTGGTCTTGTAATCCTTGATTCTCTAACATCCCATGTGTTACACAGGATTCACTGATGTTCTAGCTGTTCTCCATGATTCCCTGATGTTTTGGTTCTTCTCCATGATTCCCTGATGTTCTGGCTCTTCTCCATGATTCCCTGATGTTTTGCTTCTTCTCCATGATTCCCTGATGTTCTGGCTCTTCTCCATGATTCCCTAATGTTCTGGCTCTTCTCCGTGATCCTCTGATGTTCTTGTTCTTCTCCGTGATCTTCTGATGTTCTGGCTCTTCTCCATGATCCTCTGATGTTCTTGTTCTTCTCCGTGATCTTCTGATGTTCTGGCTCTTCTCCGTGATCCCCTGATGTTCTGGCTCTTCTCCATGATCCTCTGATGTTCTTGCTCTTCTCCATGATTCTCTAATGTTCTTGTTCTTCTCCGTGATCTTCTGATGTTCTGACTATCTCCATGATTCCCTGATGTTCTGGCTCTTTTCCATGATCCTCTGATGTTCTGGGTCTTCTTCATGATCCTCTAATGTTCTGGCTCTTCTCCGTAATCTTCTGATGTTCTGACTATCTCCATGATTCTGTGATGTTCTGGCTATTATTTGTGATTCCCTGATGTTCTGGCTCTTCTCCATGATTCCCTGATGTTCTGGCTCTTCTCCATGATTCCCTTATGTTCTGGCTCTTCTCCATGATTCCCTGATGTTCTGGCTCTTCTCTGTGATCCTCTGATGTTCTGGCTCTTCTCCATGATCTTCTGATGTTCTGACTATCTCCATGATTCCTTGATGTTCTGGCTCTTCTCCATGATCCTCTGTTGATCTGGCTCTTCTCCATGATCCTCTAATGTTCTCACTCTTCTCCGTGATCCTCTGATGTTCTGGCTCTTCTCCGTAATCTTCTGATGTTCTGACTATCTCCATGATTCCGTGATGTTCTGGCTATTCTTTGTGATTCCCTGATGTTCTGGCTCTTCTCCATGATTCTCTGATGTTTTGGTTCTTCTCCATGATTCCCTGATGTTCTGGCTCTTCTCCATAATCGTCTGATGTTCTGGCTCTTCTCCATGATTCCCTTATGTTCTGGCTCTTCTCCATGATTCCCTGATGTTCTGGCTCTTCTCCATGATCCTCTGATGTTCTGGCTCTTCTCCATAATCCTCTGATGTTCTGGCTCTTCTCCGTGATCTTCTGATGTTCTGACTATCTCCATGATTCCTTGATGTTCTGGCTCTTCTCCATGATCCTCTGATGATCTGGCTCTTCTCCATGATCCTCTAATGTTCTGGCTCTTCTCCGTAATCTTCTGATGTTCTGACTATCTCCATAATTCCGTGATGTTCTGGCTATTCTTTGTGATTCCCTGATGTTCTGGCTCTTCTCTATGATTCCTTGATGTTCGGGCTCTTCTCTATGATCCCTTGATGTTCTGGCTCTTCTCTATGATTCCTTGATGTTCTGGCTCTTCTTTATGATTCCTTGATGTTCTGACTCTTCTCCATGATTCCCTGATGTTCTGGCTCTTCTCTTTGGTCCCCTGATGTTCTGGCTCTTCTCCATGATCTTCTGATGTTCTGACTATCTCCATGATTCCCTGATGTTCTGGCTCTTCTCCATGATCCTCTGATGATCTGGCTCTTCTCCATGATCCTCTAATGTTCTGACTCTTCTCCGTGATCCTCTGATGTTCTGGTTCTTCTCTGTTATCTTCTGATGTTCTGGCTCTTCTCTGTTATCTTCTGATGTTCTGACTATCTCCATGATTCCGTGATGTTCTGGCTATTCTTTGTGATTCCCTGATGTTCTGGCTCTTCTCTCTGATTCCCTTCATGTTCTGGCTCTTCTCTAAGATTCCTTGATGTTCGGGCTCTTCTCTATGATCCCTTGATGTTCTGGCTCTTCTCTATGATCCCCCGATGTTCTGGCTCTTCTCCATGACCCTCTGATGTTCTGGCTCTTCTCCATGACCCTCTGATGTTCTGGCTCTTCTCCATGATCCTCTGATGTTGATGTTATGGCTCTTCTCCATGATCCTTTGAGGTTATGGCTCTTCTTCCTGATCCTCTGATGTTCTGACTATCTCCATGATTCCGTGATGTTCTGGCTATTCTTTGTGATTCCCTGATGTTCTGGCTCTTCTCTCTGATTCCCTTCATGTTCTGGCTCTTCTCTAAGATTCCTTGATGTTCTGACTCTTCTCTATGATCCCTTGATGTTCTGGCTCTTCTCTATGATCCCTTGATGTTCTGGCTCTTCTTTATGATTCCTTGATGTTCTGGCTCTTCTCCATGACCCTCTGATGTTCTGGCTCTTCTCCATGACCCTCTGATGTTCTGGCTCTTCTCCATGATCCTCTGATGTTGATGTTATGGCTCTTCTCCGTGATCCTTTGAGGTTATGGCTCTTCTTCCTGATCCTCTGATGTTCTGGCTCTTCTCCATGATCTTCTGATGTTTTGACTATCTCCATGATTCCCTGATGTTCTGGCTCTTCTCCATGATCCTCTGATGATCTGGCTCTTCTCCATGATCCTCTAATGTTCTGACTCTTCTCCGTGATCCTCTGATGTTCTGGCTCTTCTCCGTGATTTTCTGATATTCTGACTATCTCCATGATTCTGGCTATTCTTTGTGATTCCCTGATGTTCTGGGTCTTCTCTCTGATTCTCTTCATGTTCTGGTTCTTCTCTATGATTCCTTGATGTTCGGGTTCTTCTCTATGATCCCTTGATGTTCTGGCTCTTCTCTATGATCCCTTCATGTTCTGACTCTTCTCTAGGATTCCTTGATGTTCTGGCTCTTCTTTATGATTCCTTGATGTTCTGACTCTTCTCTAGGATTCCTTGATGTTCTGGCTCTTCTTTATGATTCCTTGATGTTCTGACTCTTCTCTAGGATTCCTTGATGTTCTGGCTATTCTTTGTGATTCCCTGATGTTCTGGCTCTTCTCCATGATTCCCTGATGTTCTGGCTCTTCTCTATGGTCTCCTGATGTTCTGGCTCTTCTCTATGATCCCTTGATGTTCTGGCTCTTCTCCATGATTCCCTGATGTTCTGGCTCTTCTCTATGGTCCCCCGATGTTCTGGCTCTTCTCTATGGTCCCCTGATGTTCTGGCTCTTCTCTAGGATTCCTTAATGTTCCTGACGCTTCTCTATGATTCCCTGATATCCTGTCTGCTATCTATGATTCCCTGATATTCTTGCTGTTTTCCATGATACCCTGAGGATCTGACTGTTCTCCATGATTATCGTATTCTATCTTTGACACTTCACGATGCTTGATGTTCTGGCTTTTTGCCATAATTCCATAATGTTTTGATTGTTCTCTATGACACCAGACGTTCTGGATTCTTCTCCATGAGACTCTGATATTCGGTCTGTTCACCATAATTACTTGATGTTCTGTCTGTTCTCCATTATTTAGTTATATTTAGCTTTTCTTCACAGGAACTGAGTGTTGTGTAAGTAAATTGTGACTCCACCAGCAGAATTTTGAGTGCAGCTCTGAAATATAATACAAGATGTAAGTCAGGATCAGTACGGGATAAGTAATTTAATGTATGTACACAGTGACTGCACGAGCAGAACAGCGAGTGCAGCTCTGGAGTATAATACAGGATGTAACTCAGGATCAGTACAGGATAAGTAATGTATGTCCACAGTGACTCCACCAGCAGAATAGTGACTGCAGCTCTGGAGTATAATACAGGATGTAACTCAGGATCAGTATAGGATAAGTAATGTATGTATTCAGTGACTGCACCAGCAGAATAGTGAGTGCAGCTCTGGAGTATAATACAGGATATAACTCAGGATCAGTACAGGATAAGTAATGTATGTACACAGTGACTGCACGAGCAGAACAGTGAGTGCAGCTCTGGAGTATAATACAGGATGTAATTTAGGATCAGTACAGGATAAGTAATGCATGTACACAGTGACTGCAACAGCAGAATAGTGAGTGCAGCTCTGGAGTATAATACAGGATGTAACTCAGGATCAGTATAGGATAAGTAACGTATGTACACAGTGACTGCACCAGCAGAATAGTGAGTGCAGCTCTGGAGTATAATACAGATGTAACTCAAGATCAGTACAGGATAAGTAATGTATGTACACAGTGACTGCACCAGCAGAATAGTAAGTGCAGCTCTGGAGTATAATACAGGATGTAACTCAGGATCAGTACAGGATAAGTAATGTATGTACACAGTGACTGCACCAGCAGAATAGTGAGTGCAGCTCTGGAGTATAATACAAGATGTAACTCAGGATCAGTACAGGATAAGTAATGTATGTACACAGTGACTGCACCAGCAGAATAGTGAGTGCAGCTCTGGAGTATAATGCAGGATGTAACTCAGGATCAGTACAGGATAAGTAATGTATGTACACAGTGACTGCACCAGCAGAATAGTGAGTGCAGCTCTGGAGTATAATACAGGATGTAACTCAGGATCAGTACAGGATAAGTAATGTAATGTATGTACACAGTGACTCCACCAGCAGAATAGTGAGTGCAGCTCTGGAGTATAATACAGGATGAAACTCAGGATCAGTACAGGATAAGTAATGTATGTACACAGTGACTGCACGAGCAGAATAGTGAGTGCAGCTCTGGAGTATAATACAGGATGTAACTCAGGATCAGTACAGGATAAGTAATGTATGTACACAGTGACTGCACCAGCAGAATAGTGAGTGCAGCTCTGGAGTATAATACAGGATGTAACTCAGGATCAGTACGGGATAAGTAATGTATGTACACAGTGACTCCACCAGCAGAATAGTGAGTGCAGCTCTGGAGTATAATACAGGATCAGTGCAGGATAAGTAATGTATATAGTGGAGATGGCTCTTTATGTGGCCTCTTGCTGTTGTTATCCTGTTATTATTATGACTCTGGTGTCGGCTGATCCCTGGGGCAATAATACATTAAGTTATGTGGTATCTACAGAGTGACGGGACGCTGATGATGGGCGCTCACACATTTTCATTGCTGAACTGCAATTATTTTTGGTAATTTTTCAGTGAAGTGCATTTGCAGTTTGTAAATAATATAATAACTCTTGGGGCTCTCATGTAATGTTCCTGTGGAGGAGAAGTATAGCTGAGGTGTGCGCGCTCCAGTGCTGCAGTGCCCCCTGCTGTCTGTGTCAAGTTCTTCACGTTCACATGGTGAGAGAGCATGGAGGCTGGGGGTAGTTTCCTCCAATACAAAAAATCTAAAGTTCACATTTGCAGATATAGTGCTCCAGACTTGTGGACAGACAGGGAGTTGTTAAAATCTCCAGAATTATCAGGAGGCTCAGGTTTTATGATAAATCTGCCGCATCTGTACACGGCCTTATGACTACTGGTGACTGTTTTACTTTGTTTCAGATTTTTACATTTTGGCACAAAAAGTTGCGTTTTGAGCCATGCCCCTTAGAGAGAAAAAACTCTAAAACATGAGACGTCACAGTTTGCTTCAAATAGCTACGTAATTGCGGAGAACCTGGCGGCCCAGCGTGGTCAGTGTGAACGATGAGTGAATTCTCACTGACATGAGATGGAAATATCCGTGCGGAGTTCTCCCAGATTCCTGAAGACCACCACTAGTGGTCACCATCACCATAGCCTCAGTCACCCAGCTTTCCACAGACCCTGAAAGGCTTATACATTCTGATGCTCGGACACAGAGACAGAAAGTGGTGGCAGTGGTAAGGAGCTGCCGTCACGCTGTGCACTTCATGTCTCGACCCCTTCCCTGGCTTCTATGTGACCGCTGGACGGAGAGTGTCGCCATATAAGCGCAGCGTGAAGTCTGTATGCCCCCAGCCTAAAACCCCAGGCAGAACCCTCTCTGGGTAAGCTCTGCTTCCAACCATGGATGAAAAGCGAAATCTGTGGTGAAAATCAGAGATTTCTTTTGGTTTTGTGTAAATGGCAGTTTTGGAAGCCTCAGTCATCGTATTGTCTGGATTTGGCCTAAGAAATCACCTTGTGGTTTTGGCGCAGTGTGGGTTGGTCCTGCTGCTGCCCGGCCACACGTTGCCTCATGGTCTGCGAACAGGATGTGATGGCCCTCGGAGTGGAGGGTCCAGCCTTGCAGGTGATCCCAGGACCCTGCCAGGTGTGAGCGGCATGCAGACAGTTAACGCCAGGCCTTGCGGGGCCCTTGATGCAGATGTCTCTGTGCAGAGATCTCAATCAATCCAGCGGCGCCATCATAGCTGTCATCACAAAACACAGTCTTCCCCATCCAAAGACGAAATAGGAGCCCCCTGACAGGACTTGTTTGTTATTAAAGCTACGGCGGCCTCCTTATCTGCTCAGGTGGCTTTGATCCATAATGAGGGTATTCTTCCAACCACAACCCACAATCACGGCACGCAGATGGAAAGCGTAAACACAGGTGACCCCAAAACACGCAGCCGACTAATACAAGTCCATCTGCACAGCCTTTAATCATTAGATCTGATTATTTTGCTGGGGACGTGGCGAATATGTCGGAATCAGCGAGGCGCGTGTTCTCCACCTGTATGCCTACATAGAAATCTATGGAGCCTGTTACAGATCCGCACTGGGAGATGCATACTTGCCAACTTCCCCAAATAAAGGGCAGACCTCTCCCTGAGGAGTAGTCAAGTCTCTTGGGCACTGGTGAAATCTGCTGGGAGGTGGCAGGATGTCTGGAGCAGACGCGTCATCAGGAGGCGCAGCCCTAACATAAGGACGCACGGACAGCGGGCAGCGCACAATAGGATACATACTATATACTGCACATAGGTGCTTGGTCACTGATCACACAAGGTGGAGCACCTTTATTTTGGGCTCCGCAGCAGGGTTCATGTTTTATAGATGCTGGATATCCTCCTGTGGTTGCAGTCATACAGATGCTGGATATCCTCCTGTGGTGACGGTCATACAGATGATGGATATCCTCCTGTGGTGGCGGTCATACAGGTCCTGGATATCCTCCTGTGGTGACGGTCATACAGATGCTGGATATCCTCCTGTGGTGAAGGTCATACAGAAGCTGGATATTCTCCTGTGTTGGCAGTCATACAGATGTTGGATATCCTCCTGTGGTCATACAGATGCTGGATATCCTCCTGTGGTGGCGGTCATACAGATGCTGGATATCCTCCTGTGGTGAAAGTCATACAGATGCTGGATATCCTCCTGTGGTGGTGGTCATATAGAGGCTTGATATCCCCCTGTGGTAGCAGTCATACAGATGTGGATATCCTCTTGTGGTGGTGGTCATACAGATGCTGGATATCCTCCTGTGATGGTGGTCATACAGATCCTGGATATCCTCCTGTGGTGGTGGTCATACAGATGCTGGATATCCTCCTGTGGTGGAGGTCAGACAGATGCTAGATATCCTTCTGTAGTGGAGGTCAGACAGAGGCTGTATATCCCCCTGTGGTAGTGGTCATACAGATGCTGGATATCCTCCTGTGATGGTGGTGGTCATACAGATGCTGGATATCCTCCTGTGGTAGTGGTCAGACAGAGGCTGGATATTCCCCTGTGGTAGTGGTCAGACAGATGCTGGATATCCTCCTGTGGTGGTGGTCATACAGATGCTGGATATCCTCCTGTGGTGGTAGTGGTCATACAGATGCTGGATATCCTCCTGTGATGGTGGTGGTCATACAGATGCTGGATATCCTCCTGTGGTAGTGGTCAGACAGAGGCTGGATATTCCCCTGTGGTAGTGGTCAGACAGATGCTGGATATCCTCCTGTGGTGGTGGTCATACAGATGCTGGATATCCTCCTGTGGTGGTGGTAGTCATACAGATGCTGGATATCCTCCTGTGGTGGTGGTTATACAGATGCTGGATATCCTCCTGTGGTGGTGGTCAGACAGATGATGGATAGCCCCCTGTGGTAGTGGTCATACAGATGCTGGATATCCTCCTGTGATGGTGGTGGTCATACAGATGCTGGATATCCTCCTGTGGTAGTGGTCAGACAGAGGCTGGATATTCCCCTGTGGTAGTGGTCATACAGGTCCTGGATATCCTCCTGTGGTGGTGGTCATACAGATGCTGGATATCCTCCTGTGGTGGAGGTCAGACAGATGCTAGATATCCTTCTGTAGTGGAGGTCAGACAGATGCTGTATATCCCCCTGTGGTAGTGGTCATACAGATGCTGGATATCCTCCTGTGATGGTGGTGGTCATACAGATGCTGGATATCCTCCTGTGGTAGTGGTCAGACAGAGGCTGGATATTCCCCTGTGGTAGTGGTCAGACAGATGCTGGATATCCTCCTGTGGTGGTGGTCATACAGATGCTGGATATCCTCCTGTGGTGGTAGTGGTCATACAGATGCTGGATATCCTCCTGTGATGGTGGTGGTCATACAGATGCTGGATATCCTCCTGTGGTAGTGGTGAGACAGAGGCTGGATATCTCTCTGTGGTAGTGGTCAGACAGAGGCTGGATATTCCCCTGTGGTAGTGGTCATACAGGTCCTGGATATCCTCCTGTGGTGGTGGTCATACAGATGCTGGATATCCTCCTGTGGTGGTGGTCATACAGATGCTGGATATCCTCCTGTGGTGGAGGTCATACAGATGCTGGATATCCTCCTGTGGTGAAGGTCATACAGAAGCTGGATATCCTCCTGTGGCAGCGGTCATACAGATGCTGGATATCCTCCTGTGGTCGCGGTCATACAGATGCTGGATATCCTCCTGTGGTGGCGGTCATACAGATGATGGATATCCTCCTGTGGTGGCGGTCATACAGAATCGATCCTGGATATCCTCCTGTGGTGGCGGTCATACAGATGATGGATATCCTGTGGTTGCAGTCATACAGATGCTGGATATCCTCCTGTGGTGGAGGTCATACAGATCCTGGATATCCTCCTGTGGTGGCGGTCATACAGATGAAGGATATCCTGTGGTTGCAGTCATACAGATGCTGGATATCCTCCTGTGGTGGCGGTCATACAGATGCTAGATATCCTCCTGTGGTGGCGGTCATACAGATGCTGGATATCCTCCTGTGGTGGCGTTCATACAGATGCTGGATATCCTCCTGTGGTGGTGGTCATACAGATGCTGGATATCCTCCTGTGATGGTGGTCATACAGATCCTGGATATCCTCCTGTGGTGGTGGTCATACAGATGCTGGATATCCTTCTGTTGTGGAGGTCAGAGAGATGCTTGATATCCTCCTGTGGTGGAGGTCAGACAGAGGCTGGATATCCCCCTGTGGTAGTGGTCATACAGATGCTGGATATCCTCCTGTGGTCGTTCAGATGCTAGATATCCTACTGTGGTGGAAGTCATACAGATGCTGGATATCCTCCTGTGGTGGTGGTCATACAGATGCTGGATATCCTCCTGTGGTGGTGGTCATACAGATGCTGGATATCCTCCTGTGGTGGTGGTCAGACAGATGCTGGATATCCCCTGTGGTAGTGGTCAGACAGATGCTGGATATCCTCCTGTGGTAGTGGTCAGACAGATGCTGGATATCCTCCTGTGGTAGTGGTCAGACAGAGGCTGGATATCCTCCTGTGGTAGTGGCCAGACAGAGGCTGGATATCCCTCTGTGGTAGTGGTCAGACAGAGGCTGGATATCCCTACTGTGGTAGTGGTCAGACAGAGGCTGGATATCCCCTGTGGTAGTGGTCAGACAGAGGCTGGATATCCCCTGTGGTAGTGGTCAGACAGAGGCTGGATATCCCTCTGTGGTAGTGGTCAGACAGAGGCTGGATATTCCTCTGTGGTAGTGGTCAGACAGAGGCTGGATATCCCCCTGTGGTAGTGGTCAGACAGAGGCTGGATATCCCTCTGTGGTAGTGGTCAGACAGAGGCTTCATATCCCCTGTGGTAGTGGTCAGACAGAGGCTGGATATCCCTCTGTGGTAGTGGTCAGACAGAGGCTGGATATCCCCCTGTGGTAGTGGTCAGACAGAGGCTGGATATCCCCCTGTGGTAGTGGTCAGACAGAGGCTGGATATCCTCCTGTGTGGTAGTGGTCAGACAGAGGCTGGATATCCCCCTGTGGTAGTGGTCAGACAGAGGCTGGATATCCCTCTGTGGTAGTGGTCAGACAGAGGCTGGCTATCCCCCTGTGGTAGTGGTCAGACAGAGGCTGGATATCCCTCTGTGGTAGTGGTCAGAGGCTGGATATCCCCCTGTGGTAGTGGTCAGACAGATGCTGGATATCCTCCTATGGTAGTGGTCAGACAGAGGCTGGATATCCCCCTGTGGTAATGGTCAGACAGAGGCTGGATATCCCTCTGTGGTAGTGGTCAGACAGAGGCTGGATATCCTCCTGTGGTAGTGTTCAGACAGAGGCTGGATATCCCTCTGTGGTAGTGGTCATACAGAGGCTGGATATCCCCCTGTGGTAGTGGTCAGACAGATGCTGGATATCCTCCTGTGTTAGTGGTCAGACAGATGCTGGATTTCCCCTGTGGTAGTGGTCAGACAGAGGCTGGATATCCCTCTGTGGTAGTGGCCAGACAGAGGCTGGATATCCCTCTGTGGTAGTGGTCAGACAGAGGCTTGATATCCCTATGTGGTAGTGGTCAGACAGAGGCTGGATATCCCCTGTGGTAGTGGTCAGACAGAGGCTGGATATCCCCTGTGGTAGTGGTCAGACAGAGGCTGGATATCCCTCTGTGGTAGTGGTCAGACAGAGGCTGGATATTCCTCTGTGGTAGTGGTCAGACAGAGGCTTGATATCCCCCTGTGGTAGTGGTCAGACAGAGGCTGGATATCCCTCTGTGGTAGTGGTCAGACAGAGGCTTCATATCCCCTGTGGTAGTGGTCAGACAGAGGCTGGATATCCCTCTGTGGTAGTGGTCAGACAGAGGCTGGATATCCCCTGTGGTAGTGGTCAGACAGAGGCTGGATATCCCCCTGTGGTAGTGGTCAGACAGAGGCTGGATATCCTCCTGTGTGGTAGTGGTCAGACAGAGGCTGGATATCCCCTGTGGTAGTGGTCAGACAGAGGCTGGATATCCCTCTGTGGTAGTGGTCAGACAGAGGCTGGCTATCCCCTGTGGTAGTGGTCAGACAGAGGCTGGATATCCCTCTGTGGTAGTGGTCAGACAGATGCTGGATATCCCCTGTGGTAGTGGTCAGACAGATGCTGGATATCCTACTTTAGTCATTCTAGGCTCTTCCATCTTGGAGCCATAATTCAGACAAGGTGGTTGTTGGCTGCTGTACATGAGAGGTCCGTTGCCTCATCCAGTCCCAGGTATTCCTGATGGGGAGAGATCTGGTGGTGGGGTTACAGTATATTGTTGGAACACCTGAAAAGGCGGTAGGACTGGTTCCACAATGTCCTGGACATACTAAGCTCAATGTTCCCTCCACAAATACCAGATGAAAACGGCCATGGTACCTAATGGCTCCCCACCCCACGACACCTGTACAGGTCCTGTGTGTCTCCACACTATACCTGATGGCAGTTGACTCTCTCCCGCCTCCTGTGATCTCTGACGCGGCCAACATTAGTACCAAGGGAGAACCTGCTGCCGTCACTGAACACTATTGTCTGCCATTCCTGCCTCCCGTGGTCTCTGTCGTGGCTCCAGTGGAGGCGCTCTTCATGATGATGAGAGGTCAGTGGTAAAGGAGCTGGTGAAGTGTGTGAATGCAGTCCTGCTTCCAGTAGACGGTCTCTTATTGTCCGGGAGGTCACTGTGAGACATGGCAGCTCTTCTTATACAGAGATCTCTCTGGACGGTGTGAGCGCCCTCCTCTGACCACTGTCCACACCATGCACTAAGACACTTCTCCTCCAACTCTTTCCCAGATGTGACAGATGGACCATCCAGCTTCTCGAAGTCCCACAATTCAGTGCTTTTCAAGGTCCATTATTTCACAAATGGTGCTCGTCTTCATCAAGCAGCAGAGCGATCACTTCCACAGCAGCCGAGCAACAGTCCTGTAAGAGAGAAGCCGAAAAACCCCAACGGTGATCCTGGAGCTGTGATCTTTTTAAGGGTCACTTATTAAAGGGATTGTCCGGGCTTTGCTATTGATGACCCATCCTGGGGAAGCGTCTGAGTCTACAGTCTGAATGGGATTTAAGGGGAATATTTGTATAAGGGGTAGATAGATGGGGAGGTCTGAGGCCTGTATACATGGGGGTCTGACCTGTGATCTGTATAGATGGGGAGGTCTGACCTGGAATCTGTATAGATGGGGAGGTCTGACCTGGAATCTGTATAGATGGGGGTCTGGTCTGGGGTCTGTATAGATGGGGAGGTCTGACCTGGAATCTGAATAGATGGGGAGGTCTGACCCTGAATCTGTATAGATGGGGGGGTCTGGTCTGGGGTCTGTATAGATGGGGAGGTCTGTCCTGGAATCTGTATAGATGGGGGGGTCTGGTCTGGGGTCTGTATAGATGGGGAGGTCTGACCTGGAATCTGTATAGATGGGGAGGTCTGGTCTGGGATCTGTATAGATGGGGAGTTCTGACCTGGAATCTGTATAGATGGGGGTCTCTGTATAGATGGGGAGGTCTGGTCTGGGGTCTGTATAGATGGGGAGGTCTGACCTGGAATCTGTATAGATGGGAAGGTCTGACCCTGAATCTGTATAGATGGGGGGTCTGGTCTGGGGTCTGTATAGATGGGGAGGTCTGTCCTGGAATCTGTATAGATGGGGGAGTCTGGTCTGGGGTCTGTATAGATGGGGAGGTCTGACCTGGAATCTGTATAGATGGGGAGGTCTGTCCTGGGGTCTGTATAGATGGGGAGTTCTGACCTGGAATCTGTATAGATGGGGAGGTCTGGTCTGGGATCTGCATAGATGGGGAGGTCTGTCCTGGAATCTGTATAGATGGGGGGGTCTGGTCTGGGGTCTGCATAGATGGGAAGGTCTGACCTGGAATCTGTATAAAGGGAAGGGGGTCTGGTCTGGGGTCTGTATAGATGGGGAGGTCTGACCTGGAATCTGTATAGATGGGGAGGTCTGTCCTGGAATCTGTATAGATGGGGAGGTCTGACCTGGAATCTGTATAGATGGGGAGGTCTGTCCTGGAATCTGTATAGATGGGGGAGGGGAGTCTGGTCTGGGGTCTGCATAGATGGGGAGGTCTGACCTGGAATCTGTATAGAGGGGGTCTGGGGTCTGTATAGATGGGGAGGTCTGACCTGGGATCTGTATAGATGAAGGTGGGGAAGGTTTGGTCTGGAGTCTGTTTAGATGGGGAGGTCTGTCCTGGAATCTGTATAGATGGGGGGGTCTGGTCTGGGATCTGTATAGATGGGGAGGTCTGACCTGGAATCTGTATAGATAAGGGGGTCTGGTCTGGGATCTGTATAGATGGGGAGGTCTGACCTGGAATCTGTATAGATGGGGGGTCTGGTCTGGGGTCTGTATAGATGGGGAGGTCTGACCTGGAATCTGTATAGATGGGAGGGTCTGGTCTGGGGTCTGCATAGATGCGGAGGTCTGACCTGGAATCTGTATAGAGGGGGTCTGGGGTCTGTATAGATGGGAGGTCTGACTTGGGACCTGTATAGATGCGGGGTTCTGGTCTGGGGTGTGTATAGATAGGGAGGTCTAACCTGGAATCTGTATAGATGGGGGTCTGGTGTCTGTATAGATGGGGAGGTCTGACCTGGGATCTGTATAGATGGGGGGTCTGGTCTGGGGTCTGTATAGATGGGGAGGTCTGACCTGGGATCTGTATAGATGGTTGGGGTCTGGTCTGGGGTCTGTATAGATGGGGAGGTCTGTCCTGGGGTCTGTATAGATGGAGAGTTCTGACCTGGGATCTGTATAGATGAGAAGATGAGAGGGGGGTCTGGTCTGGGGTCTGTATAGATGGGGAGATCTGTCCTGGAATCTGTATAAATGGGAGGGTCTGGTCTGGGGTCTATATAGATGAGGAAGTCTAACCTGGGATCTGTATAGATGGGGGGTCTGGTCTGGGGTCTGTATAGATGGGGAGGTCTGTCCTGGGGTCTGTATAGATGGGGGGTCTCTGTATAGATGGGGAGGTCTGACCTGGGATCTGTATAGATGGGGGGTCTGGTCTGGGGTCTGTATAGATGGGGAGGTCTGTCCTGGGGTCTGGATAGATGGGGGGTCTCTGTATAGAAGGGGAGGTCTGTCCTGGGGTCTGTATAGATGGGGGGTCTGTATAGATGGGGAGGTCTGACCTGGGATCTGTATAGATGGGGGGGTATGGTCTGGGGTCTGTATAGATGGGGGGTGGTCTTGAGTTTGTATCCGAAAAATCCGAAAAATGGATGGGCTTGGCCTAGGTTCTGTATAGATGGGTGTTCTGGGGTCTGTGTAAGTGCAAGATCTGTTCTCAGCTTTGTATAGACAGAGGGGCACATTTATTAAGCTTGCGGTGGATCCGCTGAAGCTAAGAAGATGCGCCGGCCTCTACATAACTTGGCAGATTCTGATTGTAAGAAGCTCCCGAGCTGCTTTACATTTAGACCTCTGCAGCCTCTGTCATGTGCAGCTGTCTCCTCTGTGTTATAAACAAGAGATGGGAGAGCGCAGGGAGGAGGAGCACAGCCCTGAGTGCTGGGAGAGCGCTGGAAGGAGGAGCGCAGCCCTGAGTGCTGGGAGGAGGAGCACAGCCCTGAGTGCTGGGAGGAGGAACGCAGCCCTGAGTGCTGGGGAGAGCACTGGGAGAAGGACCACAGCCCTGAGTGCTGGGAGGAGGAGCGCAGCCCTGAGTGCTGGTGAGAGCACTGGGAGGAGGACCACAGCCCTGAGTGCTGGGAGGAGGAGCGCAGCCCTGATTGCAGGTGAGAGCACTGGGAGAAGGAGCGCAGCCTGAGTGCTGGGAGAAGGAGCGCAGCCCTGGGTGCTGGGAGAAGGAGCAAAGCCCTGAGTGCTGGGAGGAGGAACACAGCCCTGAGTGTCAGGGAGAGTGCTGGGAGGAGGAGCACAGCCCTCAGTTTTGGGAGAGCACTGGGAGGAGGAGCACAGCCCTGAGTGTCGGGAGAGCGCTGGGAGGAGGAGCACAGCCCTGAGTGTCGGGAGAGCACTGGGAGGATAAGCACAGCCCTGAGTGTTGGGGAGAGCGCTGGGAGGAGGAGCACAGCCCTGAGTGTCGGGAAGAGCACTGGGAGGAGGAGCACAGCCCTGAGTGCTGGGAGGAGGAGCGCAGCCCTGAGTGCTGGTGAGAGCGCTAGGAGAAGGAGCGCAGCCTGAGTGCTGGGAGAAGGAGCAAAGCCCTGAGTGCTGGTGAGAGCACTGGGAGGAGGACCACAGCCCTGAGTGCTGGGAGGAGGAGCGCAGCCCTGAGTGCTGGTGAGGCGCTGGGAGAAGGAGCGCAGCCCTGAGTGCTGGGAGAAGGAGCGCAGCCCTGAGTGCTGGGAGAAGGAGCAAAGCCCTGAGTGCTGGGAGGAGGAGCGCAGCCCTGAGTGTCAGGGAGAGCGCTGGGAGGAGGAGCGCAGCCCTGAGTGTCAAGAAGAGCACTGGGAGGAGGAGCACAGCCCTGACTGTCGGGGAGAGCGCTGAGAGGAGGAGCACAGCCCTGAGTGTCGGGAAGAGCACTGGGAGGAGGAGCGCAGCCCTAAGTGCTGGTGAGAGCGCAGGGAGAAGGAGTGCAGCCCTGAGTGCTGGGAGGAGGAGTGCAGCCCTGAGTGCTGGGAGGAGGAGTGCAGCCCTAAGTGCTGGGAGAGTGCTGGGAGGAGGAGCACAGCCCTGAGTTCTGGGAGGAGGAGCGCAGCCCTGAGTGTCTGGGAGAGTGCTGGGAGGAGGAGCACAGCCCATAGTGCTGGGAGGAGGAGCGCAGCCCTAAGTGCCGGGGAGAGCGCTGGAAGGAGGAGCAAAGCCCAGAGTGCTGGGAGAAGGAGCGCAGCCCTGAGTGCTGGGAGAAGGAGCAAATCCATGAGTGCTGGGAGGAGGAGCACAGCCCTGAGTGCTGGGAGGAGGAGCGCAGCCCTGAGTGCTGGGGAGAGCACTGGGAGGAGGACCACAGACCTGAGTGCTGGGAGGAGGAGCGCAGCCCTGAGTGCTGGGGAGAGCACTGGGAGAAGGAGCAAATCCCTCAGTGCTGGGAGGAGGAGCGCAGCCCTGAGTGCAGGGAGAGCACTGGGAGGAGGACCACAGCCCTGAGTGCTGGGAGGAGGAGCGCAGCCCTGAGTGCTGGGGAGAGCACCGGGAGGAGGACCACAGCCCTGAGTGCTGGGAGGAGGAGCGCAGCCCTGAGTGCTGGGAGAAGGAGCAAAGCCCTGAGTGCTGGGAGGAGGAACGCAGCCCTGAGTGTCGGGAGAGCGCTGGGAGGAGGAGCACAGCCCTGAGTGTCGGGGAGAGCGCTGGAAGGAGAAGCAAAGCCCTGAGTGCTGGGAGAAGGAGCGCAGCCCTGAGTGCTGGGAGAAGGAGCAAAGCCCTGAGTGCTGGGAGGAGGAACGCAGCCCTGAGTGTCAGGGAGGCGCTGGGAGGAGGAGCTCAGCCCTGAGTGTCGGGGAGAGCACTGGGAGGAGGAGCACAGCCCTGAGTGTCGGGAGAGCGCTGGGAGGAGGAGCACAGCCCTGAGTGCTGGGAGAAGGAGCAAAGCCCTGAGTGCTGGGAGGAGGAACGCAGCCCTGAGTGTCGGGAGAGCGCTGGGAGGAGGAGCACAGCCCTGAGTGTCGGGAGAGCGCTGGAAGGAGAAGCAAAGCCCTGAGTGCTGGGAGAAGGAGCGCAGCCCTGAGTGCTGGGAGAAGGAGCAAAGCCCTGAGTGCTGGGAGGAGGAACGCAGCCCTGAGTGTCAGGGAGAGCGCTGGGAGGAGGAGCTCAGCCCTGAGTGTCGGGAGAGCACTGGGAGGAGGAGCACAGCCCTGAGTGTCGGGAGAGCGCTGGGAGGAGGAGCACAGCCCTGAGTGTCGGGAAGAGCACGGAGGAGGAGCACAGCCCTGAGTGCTGGGGAGAGCACTGGGAGGAGGACCAAAGCCCTGAGTGCTGGGGAGAGCACTGGGAGGAGGACCACAGCCCTGAGTGCTGGGAGGAGGAGCGCAGCCCTGAGTGCTGGTGAGAGCACTGGGAGGAGGACCACAGCCCTGAGTGCTGGGAGGAGGAGCGCAGCCCGGATTGCAGGTGAGAGCACTGGGAGAAGGGCGCAGCCCTGAGTGCTGGGAGAAGGAGCGCAGCCCTGGGTGCTGGGAGAAGGAGCAAAGCACTGAGTGCTGGGAGGAGGAACACAGCCCTAAGTGTCAGGGAGAGTGCTGGGAGGAGGAGCACAGCCCTGAGTGTCGGGAGAGCACTGGGAGGAGGAGCACAGCCCTGAGTGTCGGGAGAGCACTGGGAGGAGGAGCACAGCCCTGAGTGTCGGGAAGAGCACTGGGAGGAGGAGCACAGCCCTGAGTGCTGGGAGGAGGAGCGCAGCCCTGAGTGCTGGTGAGAGCGCTGGGAGAAGGAGCGCAGCCCTGAGTGCTGGGAGAAGGAGCGCAGCCCTGAGTGCTGGGAGGAGGAACGCAGCCCTGAGTGTCAGGGAGAGCGCTGGGAGGAGGAGCGCAGCCCTGAGTGTCGGGGAGAGCACTGGGAGGAGGAGCACAGCCCTGAGTGTCGGGAAGAGCACTGGGAGGAGGAGCGCAGCCCTAAGTGCTGGTGAGAGCGCAGGGAGAAGGAGCGCAGCCCTGAGTGCTGGGAGAAGGAGCAAAGCCCTTAGTGCTGGGAGAAAGAGCAAAGCCCTGAGTTCTGGGAGGAGGAACGCAGCCCTGAGTGTCGGGAGAGCGCTAGGAGGAGGAGCACAGCCCTGAGTGTTGGGGAGAGCACTGGGTGGAGGAGCACAGCCCTGAGTGTCGGGGAGAGCGCTGGGAGGAGGAGCAAAGCCCTGAGTGCTGGGAGGAGGAGCGCAGCCCTGAGTGCTGGTGAGAGCGCTGGGAGAAGGAGCACAGCCCTGAGTGTCAGGGAGAGCGCTGGGAGGAGGAGCACAGCCCTGAGTGTCGAGGAGAGCGATGGGAGGAGGAGCACAGCCCTTAGTGCTGGGAGGAGGAGCGCTGCCCTGAGTGCTGGGGAGAGCACTGGAAGAAGAAGCAAAGCCCTGAGTGCTGGGAGAAGGAGCGCAGCCCTGAGTGCTGGGAGAAGGAGCAAAGCCCTGAGTGCTGGGAGGAGGAACGCAGCCCTGAGTGCTGTGAAGAGGAGCGCAGCCCTGAGTGCTGGGAGGAGGCGCAGCCCTGAGTGCTGGGAGAGTGCTGGGAGGAGGAGCACAGCCCTGAGTTCTGGGAGGAGGAGCGCAGCCCTGAGTGTCGGGGAGAGTGCTGGGAGGAGGAGCACAGCCCATAGTGCTGGGAGGAGGACGCAGCCTAAGTGCCGGGAGAGCGCTGGAAGGAGAAGCAAAACCCAGAGTGCTGGGAGAAGGAGCGCAGCCCTGAGTGCTGGGAGAAGGAGCAAATCCTGAGTGCTGGGAGGAGGAGCGCAGCCCTG
The DNA here is from genome assembly GCA_033119425.1 of Bufotes viridis. NCBI lineage: Eukaryota > Metazoa > Chordata > Amphibia > Anura > Bufonidae > Bufotes > Bufotes viridis. The sequence goes on from CM065592.1 coordinate 433,732,709, forward strand.
AGTGCTGGGGAGAGCACTGGGAGGAGGACCACAGCCCTGAGTGCTGGGAGGAGGAGCGCAGCCCTGAGTGCTGGGAGAGCACTGGGAGGAGGACCACAGCCCTGAGTGCTGGGAAGAGGAGCGCAGCCCTGAGTGCTGGGGAGAGCACTGGGAGGAGGACCACAGCCCTGAGTGCTGGGAGAAGGAGCGCAGCCCTGAGTGCTGGGAGAAGGAGCAAAGCCCTGAGTGCTGGGAGGAGGAACGCAGCCCTGAGTGTCGGGAGAGCGCTGGGAGGAGGAGCACAGCCCTGAGTGTCGGGAGAGCGCTGGGAGGAGGAGCACAGCCCTTAGTGCTGGGAAGAAGAGCGCAGCCCTGAGTGCTGGGAAGAGCGCTGGAAGGAGAAGCAAAGCCCTGAGTGCTGGGAGAAGGAGCAAAGCCCTTAGTGCTGGGAGGAGGAACGCAGCCCTGAGTGCTGGGAGGAGGAGCGCAGCCCTGAGTACTGGGGAGAGCGCTGGGAGGAGGAGCAAAGCCCTGAGTTCTGGGAGGAGGAGCGCAGCCCTGAGTGCCGGGGAGAGTGCTGGGAGGAGGAACACAGCCCCTGAGTGTCGGGGAGAGTGCTGGGAGGAGAAGCGCAGCCCTGAGTGCCGGGGAGAGTGCTGGGAGGAGGAACACAGCCCCTGAGTGTCGGGGAGAGTGCTGGGAGGAGGAGCACAGCCCTGAGTTCTGGGAGTAGGAGCCCAGCCCTGAGTGTCGGGGAGAGCGCTGGGAGGAGGAGCACAGCCCTTAGTGCTGGGAGGAGGAGCGCAGCCCTGAGTGCTAGGGAGAGCGCTGGGAGGAGGAGCAAAGCCCTGAGTTCTGGGAGGAGGAGCGCAGCCCTGTGTGTCGGGCAGAGCGCTGGGAGGAGGAGCACAGCCCTTAGTGCTGGAAGGAGGAGCACAGCCCTGAGTGCCGCGGAGAGCGCTGGGAGGAGGAACACAGCCCGAGTGCTGGGAGGAAGAGCACAGACCTGAGTGCTGTAGGAGCGCTGGGAGGAGGAGCACAGATGGATTTCATACATGACAGCTAAGTCTAAGCAACGTAGGAGAAATCACTGTTAGAAATCAGTTGGGAAAAATCAAGAGTAAAATCTGCTTTTATTTTCACTTTCAGCTGCATTCACAGCTAGTGGCGTGCCCAGGCGGGTGGAGGGTGTTCCTCCCCAGGTGCCGGCTCTCAGGGGGGGTGCCAGAAGCAATGAGCGCCTCCATCAATACAGATGGAAGCGCTCATTTCTGAGTACATAGTTCCCTGCCCCGTCGCAGATCTTCTCCATAGGCTCAAGGCCTGAGGCCTATGCGGTAGTGAAGTCCCGGCGCAGTAGTGCGTGATGACATCATCATGCACGCCTGTGCTGGGACGCAGCATAGTGAAGTGTACACGCCTGCCATTGTGCGCCTGGACATAGGTGAGTATGTAGCTTTTATTTTTTATTTTATAATTTTTTTATTTTATGTGCCAACTTTCGGGGACACACAGGAGGACATGTCAAGAGTACATTGGGGGGAAATTACTATGTGGGGGAAAAATATTATGGCGGGAATACTGAATAGGGGCAAATTATTATGGGAGGGATTAGTAATTTACTATGTGGGGGCAAAGTATTATGGGAGGGATTTCTATGTTGGGGCAAATTATTATGGGAGGGATTACTGTATGGGGTCAGTGTGGGGGAAATTACTATATGGGGCAGTGTGGGGGAAATTACTGTGTGAGGGCAGTGTGGGGGAAACTACTGTATGGCGGCAGTGTGGGGGAAATTACTGTATGGGGGCAGTGTGGGAAATTACTATATGGGGCAGTGTGGGGGAAATTACTATATGGGGCAGTGTGAGGGAAATTACTATATGGGGCAGTGTGGGGGAAAGTACAATATGGGGGCAGTGTGGGAAATTACTATGTAGGGGCAGTGTGGGGAAACTACTATGTGGGGGCAGTGTGGGAAATTACTATATGGGGCAGTGTGGGAAATTACTATATGGGGCAGTGTGGGGAAATTACTATATGGGGGAGTGTGGCGGAAATTACTATATGGGGGCAGTGTGGGGATATTACTATATGGGGGCAGTGTGGGAAAATTACTATATGGGGCAGTGTGGGGGAAATTACTATATGGAGGCAGTGTGAGGAAATTACTATATGGTGCAGTATGGGGAAACTACTGTATGGGGGCAGTGTGGGGAAATTACTGTATGGGGGCAGTGTGGGGGAAATTACTATATGGGGCAGTGTGGGGAAATTACTATATGGGGACAGTGTGGGAAATTACTGTATGGGGGCTGTGTGGGGAAATTACTATATGGGGCAGTGTGGGGAAATTACTATATGAGGGCAGTGTGGGGAAAGTACAATATGGGGGCAGTGTGGGGAAATTTCTGTATGGGGGCAGTGTGGGAAATTACTATATGGGGGCAGTGTGGGGAAATTACTATATGGGGGCAGTGTGGGGAAATTACTGTGTGGGGCAGTGTGGGGAAACTACTGTGTGGGGGCAGTGTGGGGAAATTACTGTATGGGGCAGTGTGGGGAAATTACTGTGTGAGGGCAGTGTGGGGAAATTACTATATGGGGGCAGTGTGGGAAATTACTATATGGGGGCAGTGTGGGGAAATTACTATATGGGGACAGTGTGGGGGAGATTACTGTATGGGGTCAGTGTGGGGGAAATTACTATATGGGGCAGTGTGAGGGAAATTACTATATGGGGCAGTGTGAGGGAAATTACTATATGGGGACAGTGTGGGGGAAAGTACAATATGGGGGCAGTGTGGGGGAAATTACTGTGTGGGGGCAGTGTGGGGGAAACTACTGTGGGGGAAATTACTGTATGGGGCAGTGTGGGGGAAATTACTGTGTGAGGGCAGTGTGGGGGAAATTACTATATGGGGGCAGTGTGGGGGAAATTACTATATGGGGGCAGTGTGGGGGAAATTACTATATGGGGACAGTGTGGGGGAAATTACTGTATGGGGGCAGTGTGGGGGGAAGTTCAATATGGGGGCAGTGTGGGGGAAATTACTGTGTGGGGGCAGTGTGGGGGAAACTACTGTGTGGGGGAAATTACTGTATGGGGCAGTGTGAGGGAAATTACTATATGTGGCAGTGTGGGGGAAATTACTATATGGGGCAGTGTGAAGTCCCGGCGCAGTAGTGCGTGATGACATCATCATGCACGCCTGTGCTGGGACGCAGCATAGTGAAGTGTACACGCCTGCCATTGTGCGCCTGGACATAGGTGAGTATGTAGCTTTATTTTGATTTATAATTTACTATTTATGTGCCAACTGTGAGGACACAGGAGGACATGTCAAGAGTACAGTGTGGGAAATTACTATGTGGGGAAAAATATTATGGAGGAATACTGAATAGGGGCAAATTATTATAGGGGGATTAGTAATTACTATATGGGGCAGTGTGAGGAGGATTATCTATAGTTGGGGCAATTATTATGGGAGTGGGATTACTGTATAGGGGCAGTGTGGGGAAATTACTATATGGGGCAGTGTGGGGAAATTACTGTGTGAGGGCAGTGTGGGGGAAACTACTATATGGAGGCAGTGTGGGGAAATTACTGTATGGGGCAGTGTGGGGAAATTACTATATGGGGCAGTGTGGGAAATTACTGTATGGGGGCAGTGTGGGGAAATTACTATATGGCGGCAGTGTGGGGAAATTACTATATGGGGGCAGTGTGGGGAAATTACTATATGGGGGCAGTGTGGGGAAATTACTATATGAGGGCAGTGTGGAGGAAATTACTATATGGGGGCAGTGTGGGGAAATTACTATATGGGGGCAGTGTGGGGAAATTACTATATGGGGGCAGTGTGGGGAAATTACTATATGGGGCAGTGTGGGAAATTACTATATGGGGCAGTGTGGGGAAATTACTATATGGGGCAGTGTGGGGGAAATTACTATATGGGGGCAGTGTGGGGAAATTACTATATGGGGGCAGTGTGGGAAAATTACTATATGGGGGCAGTGTGGGGAAATTACTATATGGAGGCAGTGTGGGGAAATTACTATATGGGGCAGTGTGGGGAAATTACTATATGGGGGCAGTGTGGGAAATTACTATATGGGGGCAGTGTGGGGAAATTACTATATGGGGGCAGTGTGGGGAAATTACTATATGGGGACAGTGTGGGGAAATTACTATATGGGGGCAGTGTGGGGAAATTACTATATGGGGGCAGTGTGGGGAAATTACTATATGGGGCAGTGTGGGGAAAGTACTATATGGGGGCAGTGTGGGGAAATTACTGTATGGGGGCAGTGTGGGGAAATTACTATATGGGGGCAGTGTGGGAAATTACTATATGGGGGCAGTGTGGGGAAATTACTATATGGGGGCAGTGTGGGGAAATTACTGTATGGGGGCAGTGTGGGGAAATTACTGTATGGGGGCAGTGTGGGGAAATTACTATGTGAGGGCAGTGTGGGGAAATTACTATATGGGGGCAGTGTGGGGAAATTACTATATGGGGGCAGTGTGGGGAAATTACTATATGGGGACAGTGTGGGGAGATTACTGTATGGGGGCAGTGTGGGGAAATTACTATATGGGGGCAGTGTAGGGAAATTACTATATGGGGCAGTGTGAGGAAATTACTATATGGGGACAGTGTGGGGAAAGTACTATATGGGGGCAGTGTGGGAAATTACTGTATGGGGGCAGTGTGGGGAAACTATATGGGGCAGTGTGGAAATTACTGTATGGGGCAGTGTGGGGAAATTACTATGTGAGGGCAGTGTGGGGAAATTACTATATGGGGGCAGTGTGGGGAAATTACTATATGGGGGCAGTGTGGGGAAATTACTATATGGGGACAGTGTGGGGAAATTACTATATGGGGGCAGTGTGGGGGAAGTTACTATATGGGGGCAGTGTGGGAAATTACTGTATGGGGGCAGTGTGGGGAAATTACTGTGTGGGGGAAATTACTGTATGGGGCAGTGTGAGGAAATTACTATATGGGGGCAGTGTGGGGGAAATTACTATATGGGGCAGTGTGGGGAAATTACTATATGGGGCAGTGTGGGGAAAGTACTATATGGGGGCAGTGTGGGGAAATTACTATATGGGGGCAGTGTGGGGAAATTACTGTATGGGGGCAGTGTGGGGAAATTACTGATATGGGGGCAGTGTGGGGAAATTACTATATGGGGGCAGTGTGAGGGAAATTACTATATGGGGCAGTGTGGGAAATTACTATATGGGGGCAGTGTGGGAAATTACTATATGGGGGCAGTGTGGGGAAATTACTGTATGGGGGCAGTGTGGGAAATTACTATATGGGGGCAGTGTGGGGAAATTACTATATGGGGCAGTGTGGGGAAATTACTATATGGGGGCAGTGTGGGAAATTACTATATGGGGGCAGTGTGGGGAAATTACTATATGGGGCAGTGTGGGAAATTACTATATGGGGGCAGTGTGGGAAATTACTATATGGGGCAGTGTGGGAAATTACTATATGGGGGCAGTGTGGGAAATTACTATATGGGGCAGTGTGGAAATTACTATATGGGGGCAGTGTGGGGAAATTACTATATGGGGGCAGTGTGGGGAAATTACTATATGGGGGCAGTGTGGGGAAATTACTATATGGGGCAGTGTGGGGAAATTACTATATGGGGGCAGTGTGGGGAAATTACTATATGGGGGCAGTGTGGGGGAAATTACTATATGGGGGCAGTGTGGGGAAATTACTATATGGGGCAGTGTGGGGAAATTACTATATGGGGGCAGTGTGGGGAAATTACTATATGGGGCAGTGTGGGGAAATTACTGTATGAGGGCAGTGTGGGAAATTACTATATGGGGCAGTGTGAGGAAATTACTATATGGGGCAGTGTGAGGAAATTACTATATGGGGGCAGTGTGGGGAAATTACTATATGGGGGCAGTGTGGGGAAATTACTATGTGGGGCAGTGTGGGGAAAGTACTATATGGGGGCAGTGTGGGGAAATTACTATATGGGGGCAGTGTGGGGAAATTACTGTATGGGGGCAGTGTGGGGAAATTACTATATGGGGGCAGTGTGGGGAAATTACTATATGGGGGCAGTGTGAGGGAAATTACTATATGGGGCAGTGTGGGGAAATTACTATATGGAGGCAGTGTGGGGAAATTACTATATGGAGGCAGTGTGAGGGAAATTACTATATGGGGGCAGTGTGGGGAAATTACTATATGGGAGCAGTGTGGGGAAATTACTATATGGGGGCAGTGTGGGGGAAATTACTATATGGGGGCAGTGTGGAGAAGTACTATATGGGGGCAGTGTGGGGAAATTACTATATGGGGCAGTGTGAGGAAATTACTATATGGGGGCAGTGTGGGGAAATTACTATATGGGGGCAGTGTGGGGAAATTACTATATGGGGCAGTGTGGGGAAATTACTATATGGGGCAGTGTGGGGAAATTACTATATGGGGGCAGTGTGGGGAAATTACTGTATGGGGCAGTGTGAGGAAATTACTATATGGGGGCAGTGTGGGGAAATTACTATATGGGGACAGTGTGGGGAAATTACTATATGGGGGCAGTGTGGGGGAAATTACTATGTGGGGACAGTGTGGGGAAATTACTATATGGGGACAGTGTGGGGAAATTACTATATGGGGGCAGTGTGGGAAAATTACTATATGGGGGCAGTGTGGAGGAAATTACTGTATGGGGGCAGTGTGGGTGAAATTACTGTATGGGGGCAGTGTGGGGAAATTACTGTATGGGGCAGTGTGGGAGAAATTACTGTATGGGGGCAGTGTGGGGAAATTACTATGGGGGCAGTGTGGGGGAAATATACTGGGTAGTGTGGGGAAACTACTATATGGGGGCAGTGTGGGGAAATTACTATATGGGGCAGTGTGGGGAAAATTACTGTATGGGGCAGTGTGAGGAAATTACTGTATGGGGCAGTGTGAAACTACTATATGGGGGCAGTGTGCGGAAATTACTATATGGGGGCAGTGTGGGGAAATTACTGTATGGGGGCAGTGTGGGGAAATTACTATATGTGGCAGTGTGGGGAAATTACTATATGGGGGCAGTGTGGGGAAATTACTATATGGGGCAGTGTGAGGGAAATTACTATATGGGGCAGTGTGGGGAAATTACTGTATGGGGCAGTGTGGGGAAATTACTGTATGGGGGCAGTGTGGGGAAATTACTGTGTGGGGGCAAACTACTATATGGGGGCAGTGTGGGGAAATTACTATATGGGGGCAGTGTGGGGAAATTACTATATGGGGGCAGTGTGGGAAATTACTATATGGGGACAGTGTGGGGAAATTACTGTATGGGGCAGTGTGGGGAAATTACTGTATGGGGGCAGTGTGGGGAAATTACTATATGAGGGCAGTGTGGGGAAATTACTATATGGGGACAGTGTGGGGAAATTACTGTATGGGGGCAGTGTGGGGAAATTACTGTGTGAGGGCAGTGTGGAGGAAATTACTGTGTGGGGCAGTGTGGGGAAATTTACTGCATGGGGGCAGTGTGGGGAAATTACTGTATGGGGGCAGTGTGGGAAATTTACTGTATCGGGGCAGTGTGGAGGAAATTACTGTATGGGGCAGTGTGGGGAAATTACTGTGTGGGGGCAGTGTGGGAAATTACTATGTGGGGGCAGTGTGGGAAATTTACTGCGTCGGGGCAGTGTGGGGAAATTACTGCATGGGGGAAATAACTGTGTGGGAAATAACTGTGTGGTGTGCAGATTACTATATGGGGGCAATGTGGGGAAAATTACTATATGAGGGCAGTGTGGGGAAATTACTGTGTGGGGGCAAATTACTATATGGGGGCAGTGTGGGGAAATTACTGTGTGGGGCAGTGTGGGGAAATTACTGCGTGGGGGCAGTGTGGGGAAATTACTGTGTGGGGGCAGTGTGGGGAAATTACTGTGTGGGGGCCGTGTGGGAAATTACTATGTGGGGGCAGTGTGGGGAAATTACTGTATGGGGGCAGTGTGGAGGAAATTACTGTATGGGGCAGTGTGGGGAAATTACTGTGTGGGGGCAGTGTGGATGAAATTACTGTATGGGGCTGTGTGGAGGAAATTACTGTGTGGGGGCAGTGTGGGGGAAATTACTGTGTGGGGGCAGTGTGGAGGAAATTACTGTATGGGGCAGTGTGGGGAAATTACTGTGTGGGGGCAGTGTGGGGAAATTTACTGCGTCGGGGCAGTGTGGGGAAATTACTGTGTGGGGGCAGTGTGGGGGAAATTACTGTGTGGGGGCAAATTACTGCATGGGGGAAATAACTGTGTGGGGAAATTACTGCATGGGGGAAATAACTGTGTGGGGAAATTATTGCATGGGGGAAATAACTGTGTGGGGGAAATTAGTGTGTGGGGGCAGAATTACTATATGGGGGCAATATGGGGCAAATTACTATATGGGGCAGTGTGGGGGAAATTACTGCGTGGGGGTATTGTGGGGGAAATTACTGTGTGGGGGCAGTGTGGGGGAAATTACTGTGTGGGGGCAAATTACTATATGGGGGCAATGTGGGGGAAATTACTATTTCGGGGCAGCATGGGGGGCGTTGCTATTGGGGAGGCTCTGTATGGGCAATTCTATTATTTCTGGGGTCACTATACAGGGATTATTGCCTGGAGCACAGTATAGGGTGTTATTACTGGGGGCACTCTAGGGGACATTATAGCTGCTGTGGACATTGTAGGGACATTTGGGGTAATTTATCAAACTGGTGTAAAGTAGAACTGGCTTAGTTGCCAATAGCAACCCGATTCCACCTTTCATTTTTGACAGCTCTTTTGGAAATCCAGTATTGGGGTTGGCAGCAGGATGACACTGTGGGCACACCAGGATGGGGAGGTTGATGGAAAATTGAGAAATCTAACGTGTCGAGATGCGACTGAAAGAATTTTCATGGCGGTCTAACGGAGGAGAAGAGGAAAGAGAATGTCTATATGACAGGAGATGTCCCTGGATGTAAGCGGTATGTGGTCAAATATGTAGGGGTGGGGGGTATGGTTTGCATGAGAAGGGCCCTGCCCCTGGTGTCTCTGGTTAGCTGTATGTGAGAGGATACACCCCGCTCTGGGGAAGTGGGGAGGTTATCTGCATTCTGATTGGTCTTGTCTGTCTCTGGTTAGCTGTATGTGAGAGGATACACACTGCTCTGGGGTAGTGGGGAGGTTATATGCATTCTGATTGGTCTTGTCTGTCTCTGGTTTGCTTTATGTGAGAGGATGCACACAGGTCTGGGGTAGTGAGGGAGGTTATCTGCATTCTGATTGGTCTTGTCTGTCTCTGGTTAGCTGTATATGAGAGGATACACCCCGCTCTGGGGTAGTGGGGAGGTTATCTGCATTCTGATTGGTCTTGTCTGTCTCTGGTTAGCTGTATGAGAGAGGATACACCCGCTCTGGGGTAGTGGGGAGGTTATCTGCATTCTGATTGGTCTTGTCTGTCTCTGGTTAGCTGTATGTGAGAGGATACACCCCGCTCTGGGGTAGTGGGGAGGTTATCTGCATTCTGATTGGTCTTGTCTGTCTCTGGTTAGCTGTATGAGAGAAGATACACACTGCTCTGGGGTAGTGGAGGAGGTTATCTGCATTCTGATTGGTCTTGTCTGTCTCTGGTTAGCTGTATGTGAGAGAATTCTGTGGGGAGTCGCTCTGGTAGACAGCGGTGCGGGTGCAGTACCGAGGCAAAACAAAGAGTCCAGGATGTGCAATAAACAGTGTTTTATTCACACTGACACAAAAATAAACAGCAAACAGTCTTTCGGTGGTAATTCACACATGTCAGAAACAAGGAGGCAAAACAAAACAGGCCAACACAGGTTCAGTCACCTGGGAGGTGTAGGTGCAGGTTCGCACCAGGCTGTCGGCCCAGCCGCAGGAGAATCCACCTTCAGGTAGCCAGGAACAAAGCCACCTCCTTGCTGAGCTCTTTCCTCCAGGACAGAGAACTCCACAGCCCTGTTATCAGGCTCCAGGATAATCACACCCTCAGCTGCTAAGGAGGCTGCCTTTTAAAGGCCCGGATAAAGTCCGGCCTGGACCGTGGGGAGTAGGCACCCACCCAACTCTTTGCCTACTCCCAGTAAGAGCCGGCCCGGATTAGCTTTGCAGCCAAACTAAGTAACAGAGTCCAGCAGCACTAGCTGCTGCAGACCAAAAAAAACCCGGCTCTTACCTCACCGAGGCCAGCAACCTCGGTGACATGCACCTGCCATCGAATATGACACCTTGCACCCTCTTACAATGCATACTGCTCTGGGGTGGTGGGGAAGGTTATCTGCATTCTGATTGGTCTTGTCTGTCTCTGGTTAGCTGTATGTGAGAGAATACACACTGCTCTGGGGTAGTGGGGAGGTTATCTGCATTCTGATAGGTCTTTTCTGTCTCTGGTTAGCTGTATGTGAGAGGATACACACTGCCCTGGGGTAGTGGGGGAGGTTATCTGCATTCTGATTGGTCTTTTCTGTCTCTGGTTAGCTGTATGAGAGAAGATACACCCCGCTCTGGGGTAGTGGGGAAGGTTATCTGCATTCTGATTGGTCTTGTCTGTCTCTGGTTAGCTGTATGAGAGAGGATACACACTGCCCTGGGGTAGTGGTGGAGGTTATCTGCATTCTGATTGGTCTTGTCTGTCTCTGGTTAGCTGTATGAGAGAAGATACACCCCGCTCTGGGGTAGTGGGGGAGGTTATCTGCATTCTGATTGGTCTTGTCTGTCTCTGGTTAGCTGTATGAAAGATACACCCTGCTCTGCGGTAGTGGGGAAGGTTATCTGCATTCTGATTGGTCTTGTCTGTCTCTGGTTAGCTGTATGTGAGAGGATACACACTGCTCTGGGGTGTTGGGGAGGTTATCTGCATTCTGATTGGTCTTGTCTGTCTCTGGTTAGCTGTATATGAGAGGATACACCCGCTCTGGGGTAGTGGAGGAGGTTATCTGCATTCTGATTGGTCTTGTCTGTCTCTGGTTAGCTGTATGAGAGAAGATACACACTGCTCTGGGGTAGTGGGGAGGTTATCTGCATTCTGATTGGTCTTGTCTGTCTCTGGTTAGCTGTATGTGAGAGGATACACACTCCTCTGGGGTAGTAGGGAAGGTTATCTGCAGTCTGATTGGTCTTGTCTGTCTCTGGTTAGCTGCATGTGAGAGGATACACACTGCTCTGGGGTAGTGGGGAGGTTATCTGCATTCTGATTGGTCTTGTCTGTCTCTGGTTAGCTGTATGTGAGAGGATACACACTGCCCTGGGGTAGTGGGGAGGTTATCTGTATTTTAATTGGTCTTGTCTGTCTCTGTTTAGCTGTATGTGAGAGGATACACACTGCTCTGGGGTAGTGGGGAGGTTATCTGCATTCTGATTGGTCTTGTCTGTCTCTGGTTAGCTGTATGTGAGAGGATACACCCTGCTCTGGGGTAGTGGGGAGGTTATCTGCATTCTGATTGGTCTTTTCTGTCTCTGGTTAGCTGTATGAGAGAAGATACACCCCGCTCTGGGGTAGTGGGGAAGGTTATCTGCATTCTGATTGGTCTTCTCTGTCTCTGGTTAGCTGTATGAGAGAGGATACACACTGCTCTGGGGTAGTGGGGAGGTTATCTGCATTCTGATTGGTCTTCTCTGTCTCTGGTTAGCTGTATGAGAGAGGATACACACTGCTCCGGGGTAGTGGGGGAGGTTATCTGCATTCTGATTGGTCTTGTCTGTCTCTGGTTAGCTGTATGAGAGAGGATACACACTGCTCTGGGGTAGTGGGGAGGTTATCTGCATTCTGATTGGTCTTGTCTGTCTCTGGTTAGCTGTATGTGAGAGGATACACACTGCTCTGGGGTAGTGGTGGAGGTTATCTGCATTCTGATTGGTCTTGTCTGTCTCTGGTTAGCTGTATGAGAGAGGATACACACTGCTCTGGGGTAGTGGGGAGGTTATCTGCATTCTGATTGGTCTTGTCTATCTCTGGTTAGCTGTATGAGAGAGGATACACACTGCTCTGGGGTAGTGGGGAAGGTTATCTGCATTCTGATTGGTCTTGTCTGTCTCTGGTTAGCTGTATGTGAGAGGATACACACTGCTCTGGGGTGGTGGGGAGGTTATCTGCATTCTGATTGGTCTTGTCTGTCTCTGGTTATCTGTATGTGAGAGGATACACACTGCTCTGGGGTGGTGTGGAGGTTATCTGCATCCTGATTAGTCTTGTCTGTCTCTGGTTCGCTGTATATGAGAGGATACACACTGCTCTGGGGTAGTGGGGGAGGTTATCTGCAGTCTGATTGGTCTTGTCTGTCTCTGGTTAGCTGTATGTGAGAGGATACACACTGCTCTGGGGTAGTGGGGAGGTTATCTGCATTCTGATTGGTCTTGTCTGTCTCTGGTTAGCTGTATGTGAGAAGATACACACTGCTCTGGGGTAGTGGGGAGGTTATCTGCATTCTGATTGGTCTTGTCTGTCTCTGGTTAGCTGTATGTGAGAGGATACACACTGCTCTGGGGTAGTGGGGAGGTTATCTGCATTCTGATTGGTCTTGTCTGTCTCTGGTTAGCTGTATGTGAGAGGATACACACTGCTCTGGGGTAGTGGGGAGGTTATCTGCATTCTGATTGGTCTTGTCTGTCTCTGGTTAGCTGTATGTGAGAGGATACACACTGCTCTGGGGTAGTGGGGAGGTTATCTGCATTCTGATTGGTCTTGTCTGTCTCTGGTTAGCTGTATGTGAGAGGATACACACTGCTCTGGGGTAGTGGGGAGGTTATCTGCATTCTGATTGGTCTTGTCTGTCTCTGGTTAGCTGTATGTGAGAGGATACACACTGCTCTGGGGTAGTGGGGAGGTTATCTGCATTCTGATTGGTCTTGTCTGTCTCTGGTTAGCTGTATGTGAGAGGATACACACTGCTCTGGGGTAGTGGGGAGGTTATCTGCATTCTGATTGGTCTTGTCTGTCTCTGGTTAGCTGTATGTGAGAGGATACACACTGCTCTGGGGTAGTGGAGGGAAGTTATCTGCATTCTGATTAGTCTTGTCTTTCTCTGGTTAGGTGTATGTGAGAGCATACACACCGCTCTGGGGTAGTGAGGGAAGTTATCTACATTCTGATTGGTCTTGTCTTTCTCTGGTTGGCTGTATATAAGAGGATACACACCGCTCTGGGGTAGTCGGGGAGGTTATCTGCATTCTGATTGGTCTTGTCTGTCTCTAGTTAGCTGTATGTGAGAGGATACACACTGCTCTGGGGTAGTGGGGAGGTTATCTGCATTCTGATTGGTCTTGTCTGTCTCTGGTTAGCTGTATGTGAGAGGATACACACTGCTCTGGGGTAGTGGGGATGGTTATCTGCATTCTGATTGGTCTTGTCTTTCTCTGGTTGGCTGTATGTGAGAGGATACACACCGCTCTGGGGTAGTGGGGGAGGTTATCTGCATTCTGATTGGTCTGGTCTGTGGTTAGCTGTAGGTGAAAGGATACACACTGCTCTGGGGTGGTCGGGGAGGTTATCTGCATTCTGATTGGTCTTGTCTGTCTCTGGTTAGCTGTATGTGAGAGGATACACACCGCTCTGGGGTAGTGGGGAGGTTATCTGGTTTCTGATTGGTCTTGTCTGTCTTTGGTTAGCTGTATATGAGAGGATACACACCGTTCTGGGGTAGTCGGGGAGGTTATCTGCATCCTGATTGGTCTTGTCTGTCTCTGGTTAGCTGTATGTGAGAGGATACACACGGCTCTGGGGTAGTGGGGAGGTTATCTGCATTCTGATAGGTCTTGTCTGTCTCTGGTTAGCTGTATGTGAGAAGATACACACTGCTCTGGGGTAGTGGGAGAGGTTATCTGCATTCTGATTGGTCTTGTCTGTCTCTGGTTAGCTTTATGAGTGAGGATACACACTGCTCCGGGGTAGTGGGGGAGGTTATCTGCATTCTGATTGGTCTTGTCTGTCTCTGGTTAGCTTTATGAGTGAGGATACACACTGCTCCGGGGTAGTGGGGGAGGTTATCTGCATTCTGATTGGTCTTTTCTGTCTCTGGTTAGCTGTATGTGAGAGGATACACACCACTCTGGGGTAGTGGGGGAGGTTATCTGTATTCTGATTGGTCTTGTCTGTCTCTAGTTAGCTGTATGTGAGAGAATACACACTGCTCTGGGGTAGTGGGGGAGGTTATCTGCATTCTGATTGGTCTTGTCTGTCTGTGGTTATCTGTATGTGAGAGGATACACACCGCTCTGGGGTAGTGGGGGAGGTTATCTGCATTCTGATTGGTCTTGTCTGTCTCTGGTTAGCTGTATATGAGAAGATACACATTGCTCTGGGGTAGTGGGGGAGGTTATCTGCATTCTGATTGGTCTTGTCTGTCTCTAGTTAGCTGTATGTGAGAGAATACACACTGCTCTGGGGTAGTGGGGAGGTTATCTGCATTCTGATTGGTCTTGTCTGTCTCTAGTTAGCTGTATGTGAGAGAATACACACTGCTCTGGGGTAGTGGGGAGGTTATCTGCATTCTGATTGGTCTTGTCTGTCTCTGGTTAGCTGTATGTGAGAGGATACACCCCTCTTGGGGTAGTGGGGAGGTTATCTGCATACTGATTGGTCTTGTCTGTCTCTGGTTAGCTGTATGTGAGAAGATACACACCGCTCTGGGGTAGTGGGGGAGGTTATCTGCATCCTGATTGGTCTTGTCTGTCTCTGGTTATCTGTATGTGAGAGGATACACACCGCTCTGGGGTAGTGGGGGAGGTTATCTGCATTCTGATAGGTCTTGTCTGTCTCTGGTTAGCTGTATGTGAGAGGATACACACTGCTCTGGGGTAGTGGGGAGGTTATCTGCATTCTGATTGGTCTTGTCTGTCTCTGGTTAGCTGTATGTGAGAGGATACACACTGCTCTGGGGTAGTGGGGAGGTTATCTGCATTCTGATTGGTCTTGTCTGTCTCTGGTTAGCTGTATGTGAGAGGATACACACCGCTCTGGGGTAGTGGGGAGGTTATCTGCATTCTGATTGGTCTTGTCTGTCTCTAGTTAGCTGTATGTGAGAGGATACACACTGCTCTGGGGTAGTGGGGAGGTTATCTGCATTCTGATTGGTCTTGTCTGTCTCTGGTTAGCTGTATGTGAGAGGATACACACCGCTCTGGGGTAGTGGGGAGGTTATCTGCATTCTGATTGGTCTTGTCTGTCTCTGGTTAGCTGTATGTGAGAGGATACACACTGCTCTGGGGTAGTGGGGAGGTTATCTGCATTCTGATTGGTCTTGTCTGTCTCTAGTTAGCTGTATGTGAGAGGATACACACTGCTCTGGGGTAGTGGGGAGGTTATCTGCATTCTGATTGGTCTTGTCTGTCTCTAGTTAGCTGTATGTGAGAGGATACACACTGCTCTGGGGTAGTGGGGAGGTTATCTGCATTCTGATTGGTCTTGTCTGTCTCTGGTTAGCTGTATGTGAGAGGATACACACTGCTCTGGGGTAGTGGGGAGGTTATCTGCATTCTGATTGGTCTTGTCTGTCTCTGGTTAGCTGTATGAGAGAAGATACACACCGCTCTGGGGTAGTGGGGAGGTTATCTGCATCCTGATTGGTCTTGTCTGTCTCTGGTTATCTGTATGTGAGAGGATACACACCGCTCTGCGGTAGTGGGGAGGTTATATGCATTCTGATAGGTCTTGTCTGTCTCTGGTTAGCTGTATGAGAGAGGATACACACCGCTCTGGGGTAGTGGCGGAGGTTATCTGCATTCTGATTGGTCTTGTCTGTCTCTGGTTAGCTTTATGTGAGAGGATGCACACAGGTCTGGGGTAGTGAGGGAGGTTATCTGCATTCTGATTGGTCTTCTCTGTCTCTGGTTAGCTGTATGTGAGAGGATACACCCTGCTCTGGGGTAGTGGGGAGGTTATCTGCATTCTGATTGGTCTTGTCTGTCTCTGGTTAGCTGTATGTGAGAGGATACACACCTCTCTGGGGTAGTGGGGAGGTTATCTGCATTCTGATTGGTCTTGTCTGTCTCTGGTTAGCTGTATGAGAGAAGATACACACCGCTCTGGGGTAGTGGGGAGGTTATCTGCATTCTGATTGGTCTTGTCTGTCTCTGGTTAGCTGTATGTGAGAGGATACACACTGCTCTGGGGTAGTGGGGAGGTTATCTGCATTCTGATTGGTCTTGTCTGTCTCTGGTTAGCTGTATGTGAGAGGATACACACTGCTCTGGGGTAGTGGGGAGGTTATCTGCATTCTGATTGGTCTTGTCTGTCTCTGGTTAGCTGTATGTGAGAGGATACACACTGCTCTGGGGTAGTGGGGAGGTTATCTGCATTCTGATTGGTCTTGTCTGTCTCTGGTTAGCTGTATGTGAGAGGATACACACTGCTCTGGGGTAGTGGGGAGGTTATCTGCATTCTGATTGGTCTTGTCTGTCTCTGGTTAGCTGTATGTGAGAGGATACACACTGCTCTGGGGTAGTGGGAGAGGTTATCTGCATTCTGATTGGTCTTGTCTGTCTCTGGTTAGCTGTATATGAGAAGATACACACTGCTCTGGGGTAGTGGGGAGGTTATCTGCATTCTGATTGGTCTTATCTGTCTGTAGTTAGCTGTATGTGAGAGGATACACACTGCTCTGGGGTAGTGGGGAGGTTATCTGCATTCTGATTGGTCTTGTCTGTCTCTGGTTAGCTGTTTGTGAGAGGATACACACTGCTCTGGGGTAGTGGGGAAGTTATCTGCATTCTGATTGGTCTTCTCTGTCTGTGGTTAGCTGTATGTGAGAGGATACACACTGGTCTGGGGTAGTGGGAAAGGTTATCTGCATTCTGATTGTTCCTGCTAGTTAATGTGAGGAGAGCAAGGGCTTGTGGGAAGTGAGGGATGGCCTCAAGGACATGACAGACATCCCCCAGGAAGTGCAGCAGAGGCCATCTTAGGAAGATGCCCAGAGAAATAGGGAGGCTCAGAGCTGAATACAGATATCAGAAAGGTAAAATTAACTGAAAAAATAATGAATATCTGCCCTTCAGCATCACAGAATTTTATTTTTGGTAGTGAAATGGCAGCTACACTTTAAGGAATTTTACACATCTCCCTGATGTCCCTCCTCACAAGTTGTCAGGTATGTTCTACCGACAACCCTCAGGAGCTCAGATAAAACAAGAGCAGGGGCAGCCGGCCATGCAGGGGTCTGGGAGAGCTGTAATGGCAGCCATATTGTCACTCAGCTTTTCCAGAAACAGATGGAACTGAGAAGCAGCTGAATAGAATTGGTAAGAATCTGATAGAAGAAGGAGGACTCCAGGACTGATCATTTAGAAGGTGTTTCCCTTTAAGAATCAATTGGCCTTGATCTTTGATACAAATGTATACAATGTATCACTGGGAATGTGACCCTCCCCTCCCTCCCTATACTTTCAGCTTCCTCTGCTCCTTGGTGTCTCCTTGTGAGACTGTCCAGGAATCTCAGCTGCTCTGAGACCCCAAGGAACATCTGTATCACCAGAAGAAGGTTCAGTTTTAGGTCAGCGTCTCCGTGACCCTGATTCCTTGCAGCTGACATAGAGGAAGTCGCCATGATGCTTGGCTAACAATCACAACGCGTGACATTAATGAGAAACACTCACAGAAGAAACAAGCACCAGAGAGAACCGGAGATGAGAGCCAAGAAAGGGTTAAAAAGGATCTGCCAAGATTCTCAGGGAGGGAGGATGGGGAGCGCAGTTTTAAGGGTCCATTCACACGTCCGCAAAACACGGACACAGGCCATGTGCATTCAGCATTTTGCGGACTGCACATGTCCGGCACTTAGAAATGCCTTTTCTTGTCCGTGTCTGTGGACAAGAATAGGACATGTTCTAGTTTTTTGCGGAATGGAAGTGCGGATGCAGACAGCACACTGTGTGCTGTCCGCATCTTTCCGGCCCCATTGAAAATGAATGGGTCCGGATCCGTTCCGCAATGTTGCTGAACGGATCCGGATCCATTTTGTGGACACGTGAATGGACCCTAAAACTGGTTTTACACTAATAACGCCCATGTTTATTGTTTGAATACTGCCATAGTGCATACAGTGCCCAGATAGTGCCATATGATGCACATATACTGCCATACAGTGCCCAGATAGCGCCTTACAGTGCCCAGGTAGATCCATACAGTACCCATATAGAGCCATACAGTGCCCAGATAGAGCTACACAGTGCCCAAGTAGATCCATAAAGTACCTAGATAGACCCATGCAATGCCCATAAAGCACATTACATTGCCCAGGTAGAGCCATACAGTGCCCAAATAGCACCTTACAGTGCCCAGGTAGATCCATACAGTACCCATATAGAGCCATACAGTGCACAGATAGAGCCATACAATGCCAAGATAGATCCATACAGTACCCATATAGAGCCATACAGTGCCCAGTTAGACCCATACGATGCCTAGATAGTGCATACAGTGCCCAGATAGAGCCACACAGTGCCCAGATAAATCCATACAGTACCCAGATATAGCCATACAGTGGCCAGATAGTGCCATACATTGTCCATATAGAGCCACATAGTGCCCATAAAGAGCCACACAATGCCCAGAAAATGCCATACAATGCCCAGATATTGCCATACATTGCCCAGATAGAGCCATGCAGTACCCAGATAGAGCCATACAGTGCCGAGATAGCATCTTAGAGTGCCCAAATAGAGCTATACAATGTCGATATACTGCCATACATTGCCCAGATGAGTGCCATACAATGCTCAGATAGAGTGTGGGGAAATTACTATATGGAGGCAGTGTGGGGAAGTACTATATGGGGGCAGTGTGGGGAAGTACTATATGGGGGCAGTGTGGGGAAATTACTATATGGGAGCAGTGTGGGGAAATTACTATATGGGGGCAGTGTGGGGAAATTACTATATGGGGCAGTGTGGAGAAATTACTATATGGGGCAGTGTGGGGAAATTACTATATGGGGGCAGTGTGAGAGAATTACTATATGGGGGCAGTGTGGGAAATTACTATATGGGGGCAGTGTGAGGAAATTACTATATGGGAGCAGTGTGGAGAAATACTATATGGGGCAGTGTGAGGAAATTACTATATGGGGGCAGTGTGGAGAAATTACTATATGGGGGCAGTGTGAGGGAAATTACTATATGGGGGCAGTGTGGGAAATTACTATATGAGGGGCAGTGTGGGGAAATTACTATATGGGGGCAGTGTGGGGGAAATTACTATGTGGGGACAGTTTGGGGGAAATTAATGTATGGGGGCAGTGTGGGAAAAATTACTATATGGGGGCAGTGTGGAGGAAATTACTGTGTGGGGGCAGTGTGGGTGAAATTACTGTATGGGGGCAGTGTGGGGGAAATTACTGTATGGGGCAGTGTGGGAGAAATTACTGTATGTGGGCTGTGTGGGGGATTACTATGGGGGCAGTGTGGGGGAAAATACTGTGTGGGGGCAAACTACTATATGGGGGCAGTGTGCGGGAAATTACTATATGGGGGCCGTGTGGGGAAAATTACTGTATGGGGCAGTGTGAGGGAAATTACTGTGTGGGGGCAAACTACTATATGGGGGCAGTGTGCGGGAAATTACTATATGGGGGCCGTGTGGGGAAAATTACTGTATGGGGCAGTGTGAGGGAAATTGCTATATGTGGCAGTGTGGGGGAAATTACTATATGGGGGCCGTGTGGGGAAAATTACTGTATGGGGCAGTGTGACGGAAATTGCTATATGGGGCAGTGTGGGGGAAATTACTGTATGGGGCAGTGTGGGGGAAATTACTGTATGGGGGCAGTGTGGGGAAATTACTGTGTGGGGGCAAACTACTATATGGGGGCAGTGTGGGGAAATTACTATATGGGGGCAGTGTGGGAAATTACTATATGGGGGCAGTGTGGGGAAATTACTATATGGGGACAGTGTGGGGGAAATTACTGTATGGGGGCAGTGTGGAAATTACTACATGGGGGCAGTGTGGGGGAAATTACTATATGGGGACAGTGTGGGGAAATTACTGTATGGGGGCAGTGTGGGGGAAATTACTGTGTGGGGGCAGTGTGGAGGAAATTACTGTGTGGGGGCAGTGTGGGGAAATTTACTGCGTGGGGGCAGTGTGGGGAAATTACTGTGTGGGGGCAGTGTGGGGAAATTTACTGTGTCGGGGCAGTGTGGAGGAAATTACTGTGTGGGAACTGGGGGCAGTGTGGGGAAATTACTGTGTGGGGGCAGTGTGGGGAAATTTACTGCGTCGGGGCAGTGTGGGGAAATTACTGCATGGGGGAAATAACTGTGTGGGAAATAACTGTGTGGTGTGCAGATTACTATATGGGGGCAATGTGGGGAAAATTACTATATGAGGGCAGTGTGGGGAAATTACTGTGTGGGGGCAAATTACTATATGGGGGGCAGTGTGGGGAAATTACTGTGTGGGGCAGTGTGGGGAAATTACTGCGTGGGGGCAGTGTGGGGAAATTACTGTGTGGGGGCAGTGTGGGGAAATTACTGTGTGGGGGCAGTGTGGGAAATTACTGTGTGGGGGCAGTGTGGGGAAATTACTGTGTGGGGGCAGTGTGGAGGAAATTACTGTATGGGGCTGTGTGGGGAAATTACTGTGTGGGGGCAGTGTGGGGAAATTACTGTGTGGGGGCAGTGTGGAGGAAATTACTGCATGGGATCAGTGTGGGGAAATTACTGTGTGGGGGCAGTGTGGATGAAATTACTGTATGGGGCTGTGTGGGGAAATTACTGTGTGGGGGCAGTGTGGGGGAAATTACTGTGTGGGGGCAGTGTGGAGGAAATTACTGTATGGGGCCGTGTGGGGGAAATTACTGTGTGGGGGCAGTGTGGGGAAATTTACTGCGTCGGGGCAGTGTGGGGGAAATTACTGTGTGGGGGCAGTGTGGGGGAAATTACTGTGTGGGGGCAAATTACTGCATGGGGGAAATAACTGTGTGGGGAAATTACTGCATGGGGGAAATAACTGTGTGGGGGAAATTATTGCATGGGGGAAATAACTGTGTGGGGGAAATTAGTGTGTGGGGGCAAATTACTATATGGGGGCAATATGGGGCAAATTACTATATGGGGCAGTGTGGGGGAAATTACTGCGTGGGGGTATTGTGGGGGAAATTACTGTGTGGGGGCAGTGTGGGGAAATTACTGTGTGGGGGCAAATTACTATATGGGGGCAATGTGGGGAAATTACTATTTCGGGGCAGCATGGGGGGCGTTGCTATTGGGGAGGCTCTGTATGGGCAATTCTATTATTTCTGGGGTCACTATACAGGGATTATTGCCTGGAGCACAGTATAGGGTGTTATTACTGGGGGCACTCTAGGGGACATTATAGCTGCTGTGGACATTGTAGGGACATTTGGGGTAATTTATCAAACTGGTGTAAAGTAGAACTGGCTTAGTTGCCAATAGCAACCCGATTCCACCTTTCATTTTTGACAGCTCTTTTGGAAATCCAGTATTGGGGTTGGCAGCAGGATGACACTGTGGGCACACCAGGATGGGGAGGTTGATGGAAAAATTGAGAAATCTAACGTGTCGAGATGCGACTGAAAGAATTTTTCATGGCGGTCTAACGGAGGAGAAGAGGAAAGAGAATGTCTATATGACAGGAGATGTCCCTGGATGTAAGCGGTATGTGGTCAAATATGTAGGGGGTGGGGGGGTATGGTTTGCATGAGAAGGGCCCTGCCCCTGGTGTCTCTGGTTAGCTGTATGTGAGAGGATACACCCCGCTCTGGGGAAGTGGGGGAGGTTATCTGCATTCTGATTGGTCTTGTCTGTCTCTGGTTAGCTGTATGTGAGAGGATACACACTGCTCTGGGGTAGTGGGGGAGGTTATATGCATTCTGATTGGTCTTGTCTGTCTCTGGTTTGCTTTATGTGAGAGGATGCACACAGGTCTGGGGTAGTGAGGGAGGTTATCTGCATTCTGATTGGTCTTGTCTGTCTCTGGTTAGCTGTATATGAGAGGATACACCCCGCTCTGGGGTAGTGGGGGAGGTTATCTGCATTCTGATTGGTCTTGTCTGTCTCTGGTTAGCTGTATGAGAGAGGATACACCCCGCTCTGGGGTAGTGGGGGAGGTTATCTGCATTCTGATTGGTCTTGTCTGTCTCTGGTTAGCTGTATGTGAGAGGATACACCCCGCTCTGGGGTAGTGGGGGAGGTTATCTGCATTCTGATTGGTCTTGTCTGTCTCTGGTTAGCTGTATGAGAGAAGATACACACTGCTCTGGGGTAGTGGAGGAGGTTATCTGCATTCTGATTGGTCTTGTCTGTCTCTGGTTAGCTGTATGTGAGAGAATTCTGTGGGGAGTCGCTCTGGTAGACAGCGGTGCGGGTGCAGTACCGAGGCAAAACAAAGAGTCCAGGATGTGCAATAAACAGTGTTTTATTCACACTGACACAAAAATAAACAGCAAACAGTCTTTCGGTGGTAATTCACACATGTCAGAAACAAGGAGGCAAAACAAAACAGGCCAACACAGGTTCAGTCACCTGGGAGGTGTAGGTGCAGGTTCGCACCAGGCTGTCGGCCCAGCCGCAGGAGAATCCACCTTCAGGTAGCCAGGAACAAAGCCACCTCCTTGCTGAGCTCTTTCCTCCAGGACAGAGAACTCCACAGCCCTGTTATCAGGCTCCAGGATAATCACACCCTCAGCTGCTAAGGAGGCTGCCTTTTAAAGGCCCGGATAAAGTCCGGCCTGGACCGTGGGGAGTAGGCACCCACCCAACTCTTTGCCTACTCCCAGTAAGAGCCGGCCCGGATTAGCTTTGCAGCCAAACTAAGTAACAGAGTCCAGCAGCACTAGCTGCTGCAGACCAAAAACCCGGCTCTTACCTCACCGAGGCCAGCAACCTCGGTGACATGCACCTGCCATCGAATATGACACCTTGCACCCTCTTACAATGCATACTGCTCTGGGGTGGTGGGGAAGGTTATCTGCATTCTGATTGGTCTTGTCTGTCTCTGGTTAGCTGTATGTGAGAGAATACACACTGCTCTGGGGTAGTGGGAGGTTATCTGCATTCTGATAGGTCTTTTCTGTCTCTGGTTAGCTGTATGTGAGAGGATACACACTGCCCTGGGGTAGTGGGGAGGTTATCTGCATTCTGATTGGTCTTTTCTGTCTCTGGTTAGCTGTATGAGAGAAGATACACCCCGCTCTGGGGTAGTGGGGAAGGTTATCTGCATTCTGATTGGTCTTGTCTGTCTCTGGTTAGCTGTATGAGAGAGGATACACACTGCCCTGGGGTAGTGGTGGAGGTTATCTGCATTCTGATTGGTCTTGTCTGTCTCTGGTTAGCTGTATGAGAGAAGATACACCCCGCTCTGGGGTAGTGGGGAGGTTATCTGCATTCTGATTGGTCTTGTCTGTCTCTGGTTAGCTGTATGAAAGATACACCCTGCTCTGCGGTAGTGGGGAAGGTTATCTGCATTCTGATTGGTCTTGTCTGTCTCTGGTTAGCTGTATGTGAGAGGATACACACTGCTCTGGGGTGTTGGGGAGGTTATCTGCATTCTGATTGGTCTTGTCTGTCTCTGGTTAGCTGTATATGAGAGGATACACCCGCTCTGGGGTAGTGGAGGAGGTTATCTGCATTCTGATTGGTCTTGTCTGTCTCTGGTTAGCTGTATGAGAGAAGATACACACTGCTCTGGGGTAGTGGGGGAGGTTATCTGCATTCTGATTGGTCTTGTCTGTCTCTGGTTAGCTGTATGTGAGAGGATACACACCCCTCTGGGGTAGTAGGGAAGGTTATCTGCAGTCTGATTGGTCTTGTCTGTCTCTGGTTAGCTGCATGTGAGAGGATACACACTGCTCTGGGGTAGTGGGGGAGGTTATCTGCATTCTGATTGGTCTTGTCTGTCTCTGGTTAGCTGTATGTGAGAGGATACACACTGCCCTGGGGTAGTGGGGGAGGTTATCTGTATTTTAATTGGTCTTGTCTGTCTCTGTTTAGCTGTATGTGAGAGGATACACACTGCTCTGGGGTAGTGGGGGAGGTTATCTGCATTCTGATTGGTCTTGTCTGTCTCTGGTTAGCTGTATGTGAGAGGATACACCCCGCTCTGGGGTAGTGGGGGAGGTTATCTGCATTCTGATTGGTCTTTTCTGTCTCTGGTTAGCTGTATGAGAGAAGATACACCCCGCTCTGGGGTAGTGGGGAAGGTTATCTGCATTCTGATTGGTCTTCTCTGTCTCTGGTTAGCTGTATGAGAGAGGATACACACTGCTCTGGGGTAGTGGGGAGGTTATCTGCATTCTGATTGGTCTTCTCTGTCTCTGGTTAGCTGTATGAGAGAGGATACACACTGCTCCGGGGTAGTGGGGGAGGTTATCTGCATTCTGATTGGTCTTCTCTGTCTCTGGTTAGCTGTATGAGAGAGGATACACACTGCTCTGGGGTAGTGGGGAGGTTATCTGCATTCTGATTGGTCTTGTCTGTCTCTGGTTAGCTGTATGTGAGAGGATACACACTGCCCTGGGGTAGTGGTGGAGGTTATCTGCATTCTGATTGGTCTTGTCTGTCTCTGGTTAGCTGTATGAGAGAAGATACACCCCGCTCTGGGGTAGTGGGGGAGGTTATCTGCATTCTGATTGGTCTTGTCTATCTCTGGTTAGCTGTATGAGAGAAGATACACCCCGCTCTGGGGTAGTGGGGAAGGTTATCTGCATTCTGATTGGTCTTGTCTGTCTCTGGTTAGCTGTATGTGAGAGGATACACACTGCTCTGGGGTGGTGGGGAGGTTATCTGCATTCTGATTGGTCTTGTCTGTCTCTGGTTATCTGTATGTGAGAGAATACACACTGCTCTGGGGTGGTGTGGAGGTTATCTGCATTCTGATTGGTCTTGTCTGTCTCTGGTTAGCTGTATATGAGAGGATACACCCCGCTCTGGGGTAGTGGAGGAGGTTATCTGCATTCTGATTGGTCTTGTCTGTCTCTGGTTAGCTGTATGTGAGAGGATACACACCACTCTGGGGTAGTGGGGGAGGTTATCTGCATTCTGATTGGTCTTGTCTGTCTCTGGTTAGCTGTATATGAGAAGATACACACTGCTCTGGGGTAGTGGGGGAGGTTATCTGCATTCTGATTGGTCTTGTCTGTCTCTGGTTAGCTTTATGAGTGAGGATACACACTGCTCCGGGGTAGTGGGGGAGGTTATCTGCATTCTGATTGGTCTTTTCTGTCTCTGGTTAGCTGTATGTGAGAGGATACACACCACTCTGGGGTAGTGGGGGAGGTTATCTGCATTCTGATAGGTCTTGTCTGTCTCTGGTTAGCTGTATGAGAGAGGATACACACCGCTCTGGGGTAGTGGGGGAGGTTATCTGCATTCTGATTGGTCTTGTCTGTCTCTGGTTAGCTGTATGTGAGAGGATACACCCCTCTTTGGGGTAGTGGGGGAGGTTATCTGCATTCTGATTGGTCTTGTCTGTCTCTAGTTAGCTGTATGTGAGAGAATACACACTGCTCTGGGGTAGTGGGGGAGGTTATCTGCATTCTGATTGGTCTTGTCTGTCTCTAGTTAGCTGTATGTGAGAGAATACACACTGCTCTGGGGTAGTGAGGGAGGTTATCTGCATTCTGATTGGTCTTGTCTGTCTCTGGTTAGCTGTATATGAGAAGATACACACTGCTCTGGGGTAGTGGGGGAGGTTATCTGCATTCTGATTGGTCTTGTCTGTCTCTGGTTAGCTTTATGAGTGAGGATACACACTGCTCCGGGGTAGTGGGGGAGGTTATCTGCATTCTGATTGGTCTTTTCTGTCTCTGGTTAGCTGTATGTGAGAGGATACACACCACTCTGGGGTAGTGGGGGAGGTTATCTGTATTCTGATTGGTCTTGTCTGTCTCTAGTTAGCTGTATGTGAGAGAATACACACTGCTCTGGGGTAGTGGGGGAGGTTATCTGCATTCTGATTGGTCTTGTCTGTCTCTGGTTAGCTGTATGTGAGAGGATACACACCGCTCTGGGGTAGTGGGGGTGGTTATCTGCATTCTGATTGGTCTTGTCTGTCTCTAGTTAGCTGTATGTGAGAGAATACACACCGCTCTGGGGTAGTGGGGGAGGTTATCTGCATTCTGATTGGTCTTGTCTGTCTCTGGTTAGCTGTATGTGAGAGGATACACACTGCTCTGGGGTGGTGGGGAGGTTATCCGCATTCTGATTGGTCTTGTCTGTCTCTGGTTAGCTGTATGTGAGAGGATACACACCGCTCTGGGGTAGTGGGGGAGGTTATCTGCATTCTGATTGGTCTTGTCTGTCTCTGTTTAGCTGTATATGAGAGGATACACACTGTTTCGGGGTAGTGGGGAGGTTATCTGCATCCTGATTGGTCTTGTCTGTCTCTGGTTATCTGTATGTGAGAGGATACACACGGCACCGCGGTAGTGGGGGAGGTTATATGCATTCTGATAGGTCTTGTCTGTCTCTGGTTAGCTGTATATGAGAAGATACACACTGCTCTGGGGTAGTGGGAGAGGTTATCTGCATTCTGATTGGTCTTGTCTGTCTCTGGTTAGCTTTATGAGTGAGGATACACACTGCTCCGGGGTAGTGGGGGAGGTTATCTGCATTCTGATTGGTCTTGTCTGTCTCTGGTTAGCTTTATGAGTGAGGATACACACTGCTCCGGGGTAGTGGGGGAGGTTATCTGCATTCTGATTGGTCTTTTCTGTCTCTGGTTAGCTGTATGTGAGAGGATACACACCACTCTGGGGTAGTGGGGGAGGTTATCTGTATTCTGATTGGTCTTGTCTGTCTCTAGTTAGCTGTATGTGAGAGAATACACACTGCTCTGGGGTAGTGGGGGAGGTTATCTGCATTCTGATTGGTCTTGTCTGTCTGTGGTTATCTGTATGTGAGAGGATACACCCCGCTCTGGGGTAGTGGGGAGGTTATCTGCATTCTGATTGGTCTTGTCTGTCTCTGGTTAGCTGTATATGAGAAGATACACATTGCTCTGGGGTAGTGGGGAGGTTATCTGCATTCTGATTGGTCTTGTCTGTCTCTAGTTAGCTGTATGTGAGAGAATACACACTGCTCTGGGGTAGTGGGGAGGTTATCTGCATTCTGATTGGTCTTGTCTGTCTCTAGTTAGCTGTATGTGAGAGAATACACACTGCTCTGGGGTAGTGGGGAGGTTATCTGCATTCTGATTGGTCTTGTCTGTCTCTGGTTAGCTGTATGTGAGAGGATACACCCCTCTTTGGGGTAGTGGGGGAGGTTATCTGCATACTGATTGGTCTTGTCTGTCTCTGGTTAGCTGTATGAGAGAAGATACACACCGCTCTGGGGTAGTGGGGGAGGTTATCTGCATCCTGATTGGTCTTGTCTGTCTCTGGTTATCTGTATGTGAGAGGATACACACCGCACCGCGGTAGTGGGGGAGGTTATATGCATTCTGATAGGTCTTGTCTGTCTCTGGTTAGCTGTATGAGAGAGGATACACACTGCTCCGGGGTAGTGGGGGAGGTTATCTGCATTCTGATTGGTCTTGTCTGTCTCTGGTTAGCTTTATGAGTGAGGATACACACTGCTCCGGGGTAGTGGGGGAGGTTATCTGCATTCTGATTGGTCTTTTCTGTCTCTTGTTAGCTGTATGTGAGAGGATACACACCACTCTGGGGTAGTGGGGGAGGTTATCTGTATTCTGATTGGTCTTGTCTGTCTCTAGTTAGCTGTATGTGAGAGAATACACACTGCTCTGGGGTAGTGGGGGAGGTTATCTGCATTCTGATTGGTCTTGTCTGTCTGTGGTTATCTGTATGTGAGAGGATACACCCCGCTCTGGGGTAGTGGGGGAGGTTATCTGCATTCTGATTGGTCTTGTCTGTCTCTGGTTAGCTGTATATGAGAAGATACACATTGCTCTGGGGTAGTGGGGGAGGTTATCTGCATTCTGATTGGTCTTGTCTGTCTCTAGTTAGCTGTATGTGAGAGAATACACACTGCTCTGGGGTAGTGGGGGAGGTTATCTGCATTCTGATTGGTCTTGTCTGTCTCTAGTTAGCTGTATGTGAGAGAATACACACTGCTCTGGGGTAGTGGGGAGGTTATCTGCATTCTGATTGGTCTTGTCTGTCTCTGGTTAGCTGTATGTGAGAGGATACACCCCTCTTTGGGGTAGTGGGGGAGGTTATCTGCATACTGATTGGTCTTGTCTGTCTCTGGTTAGCTGTATGAGAGAAGATACACACCGCTCTGGGGTAGTGGGGGAGGTTATCTGCATCCTGATTGGTCTTGTCTGTCTCTGGTTATCTGTATGTGAGAGGATACACACCGCACCGCGGTAGTGGGGGAGGTTATATGCATTCTGATAGGTCTTGTCTGTCTCTGGTTAGCTGTATGAGAGAGGATACACACCGCTCTGGGGTAGTGGCGGAGGTTATCTGCATTCTGATTGGTCTTGTCTGTCTCTGGTTAGCTTTATGTGAGAGGATGCACACAGGTCTGGGGTAGTGAGGGAGGTTATCTGCATTCTGATTGGTCTTCTCTGTCTCTGGTTAGCTGTATGAGAGAGGATACACCCCGCTCTGGGGTAGTGGGGGAGGTTATCTGCATTCTGATTGGTCTTGTCTGTCTCTGGTTAGCTGTATGTGAGAGGATACACCCCTCTTTGGGGTAGTGGGGGAGGTTATCTGCATTCTGATTGGTCTTGTCTGTCTCTGGTTAGCTGTATGAGAGAAGATACACACCGCTCTGGGGTAGTGGGGGAGGTTATCTGCATTCTGATTGGTCTTGTCTGTCTCTGGTTAGCTGTATGTGATAGGATACACACTGCACCGCGGTAGTGGGGGAGGTTATCTGCATTCTGATTGGTCTTGTCTGTCTCTGGTTAGCTGTATGAGAGAGGATACACACCGCACCGCGGTAGTGGGGGAGGTTATCTGCATTCTGATTGGTCTTGTCTGTCTCTGGTTAGCTGTATGTGAGAGGATACACACTGCTCTGGGGTAGTGGGGAGGTTATCTGCATTCTCATTGGTCTTGTCTGTCTCTGGTTAGCTGTATGTGAGAGGATACACACTGCTCTGGGGTAGTGGGAGAGGTTATCTGCATTCTCATTGGTCTTGTCTGTCTCTGGTTAGCTGTATATGAGAAGATACACACTGCTCTGGGGTAGTGGGGGAGGTTATCTGCATTCTGATTGGTCTTATCTGTCTGTAGTTAGCTGTATGTGAGAGGATACACACTGCCCTGGGGTAGTGGGGGAGGTTATCTGCATTCTGATTGGTCTTGTCTGTCTCTGGTTAGCTGTTTGTGAGAGGATACACACTGCTCTGGGGTAGTGGGGGAAGTTATCTGCATTCTGATTGGTCTTCTCTGTCTGTGGTTAGCTGTATGTGAGAGGATACACACTGGTCTGGGGTAGTGGGAAAGGTTATCTGCATTCTGATTGTTCCTGCTAGTTAATGTGAGGAGAGCAAGGGCTTGTGGGAAGTGAGGGATGGCCTCAAGGACATGACAGACATCCCCCCAGGAAGTGCAGCAGAGGCCATCTTAGGAAGATGCCCAGAGAAATAGGGAGGCTCAGAGCTGAATACAGATATCAGAAAGGTAAAATTAACTGAAAAAAATAATGAATATCTGCCCTTCAGCATCACAGAATTTTATTTTTGGTAGTGAAATGGCAGCTACACTTTAAGGAATTTTACACATCTCCCTGATGTCCCTCCTCACAAGTTGTCAGGTATGTTCTACCGACAACCCTCAGGAGCTCAGATAAAACAAGAGCAGGGGCAGCCGGCCATGCAGGGGTCTGGGAGAGCTGTAATGGCAGCCATATTGTCACTCAGCTTTTCCAGAAACAGATGGAACTGAGAAGCAGCTGAATAGAATTGGTAAGAATCTGATAGAAGAAGGAGGACTCCAGGACTGATCATTTAGAAGGTGTTTCCCTTTAAGAATCAATTGGCCTTGATCTTTGATACAAATGTATACAATGTATCACTGGGAATGTGACCCTCCCCCTCCCTCCCTATACTTTCAGCTTCCTCTGCTCCTTGGTGTCTCCTTGTGAGAGACTGTCCAGGAATCTCAGCTGCTCTGAGACCCCAAGGAACATCTGTATCACCAGAAGAAGGTTCAGTTTTAGGTCAGCGTCTCCGTGACCCCGATTCCTTGCAGCTGACATAGAGGAAGTCGCCATGATGCTTGGCTAACAATCACAACGCGTGACATTAATGAGAAACACTCACAGAAGAAACAAGCACCAGAGAGAACCGGAGATGAGAGCCAAGAAAGGGTTAAAAAGGATCTGCCAAGATTCTCAGGGAGGGAGGATGGGGGAGCGCAGTTTTAAGGGTCCATTCACACGTCCGCAAAACACGGACACAGGCCATGTGCATTCAGCATTTTGCGGACTGCACATGTCCGGCACTTAGAAATGCCTTTTCTTGTCCGTGTCTGTGGACAAGAATAGGACATGTTCTAGTTTTTTGCGGAATGGAAGTGCGGATGCAGACAGCACACTGTGTGCTGTCCGCATCTTTTCCGGCCCCATTGAAAATGAATGGGTCCGGATCCGTTCCGCAATGTTGCGGAACGGATCCGGATCCATTTTGTGGACACGTGAATGGACCCTAAAACTGGTTTTACACTAATAACGCCCATGTTTATTGTTTGAATACTGCCATAGTGCATACAGTGCCCAGATAGTGCCATATGATGCACATATACTGCCATACAGTGCCCAGATAGCGCCTTACAGTGCCCAGGTAGATCCATACAGTACCCATATAGAGCCATACAGTGCCCAGATAGAGCTACACAGTGCCCAAGTAGATCCATAAAGTACCTAGATAGACCCATGCAATGCCCATAAAGCACATTACATTGCCCAGGTAGAGCCATACAGTGCCCAAATAGCACCTTACAGTGCCCAGGTAGATCCATACAGTACCCATATAGAGCCATACAGTGCACAGATAGAGCCATACAATGCCAAGATAGATCCATACAGTACCCATATAGAGCCATACAGTGCCCAGTTAGACCCATACGATGCCTAGATAGTGCATACAGTGCCCAGATAGAGCCACACAGTGCCCAGATAAATCCATACAGTACCCAGATATAGCCATACAGTGGCCAGATAGTGCCATACATTGTCCATATAGAGCCACATAGTGCCCATAAAGAGCCACACAATGCCCAGAAAATGCCATACAATGCCCAGATATTGCCATACATTGCCCAGATAGAGCCATGCAGTACCCAGATAGAGCCATACAGTGCCGAGATAGCATCTTAGAGTGCCCAAATAGAGCTATACAATGTCGATATACTGCCATACATTGCCCAGATAGTGCCATACAATGCTCAGATAGTGCCAAGATAGAGCCATACAGTGCCCATATAGTGCCATACAATGCGCAGACAGCACCACACAGTGCCAGATAGCACCTTACAGGGCCCAGATAGAGCCATACAGTGTCCAAATAAAGCAATACAGTGTCCAGATAGAGCCATACAGTACCCAGATAGTGCTATGCAATGCCAGAAAGCACCTTACAGGGCCCAGATAGGGCCATACATTGTCCAGATAGAGCCATACAGTACCTAGATAGTGCCATACAATGCCCAGATAGTACCACACAGTGCCCAGAAAGAGCCACACAGTGCCCAGATAGTGTCCTACATTGCCCAGATAGAGCAAAACAATGTCCATAAATGTCCATTTTCTGCCATACAGTCCCCAGATAGCGCCACACAATGCCCAGATAATGCCAAACAGTGCCTAGATAGAGCCATACAATGCCTAGATACAGCCATTCAGTACCCAGATACAGCCAAACAGTGCCTCAATAGTGCCAAACAATGCCCAGATAGCCCCAGACAGCGCCATACAGTGCCCAGATAGCACCTTACAGGGCCCAGATAGAGCCATACAGTACCCAGACAGTGCCATGCAATGCCCAGATAGCACCTTACAGGGCCAAGATAGTGCCATACAATGTCCATATAGAGCCATGCAGCGGGAACAACAACATCAGAGCGAGCGCCAAATCTGGGCACAGATCTCACATGTCATAAGGGCGAGCAACTGAAGAGAAAGGGGTGATCCGAAGAAGACAAGCATTCTGGGACATCCATGTTCTATAGTTATGTGATACAAGAAAAATTAATCCCCCCCACCCCCCACTCAGGATCAGTACAGGATAAGTAATGTATGTACACAGTGACTCCACCAGCAGAATAGTAAGTGCAGCTCTGGAGTATAATACAGGATGTAACCCCGGATCAGTACAGGATAAGTAATGTATGTACACCGTGACTGCACCAGCGGAATAGTGAGTGCAGCTCTGGAGTATAATACAGGATGTAACTCAGGATCAATACAGGATAAGTAATGTATGTACACAGTGACTGCACCAGCAGAATAGTGAGTGCAGCTCTGGAGTATAATACAGGATCAGTACAGGATAAGTAATGTATGTACACAGTGCCTGCACCAGCAGAACAGTGAGTGCAGCTCTGGAGTATAATACAGAATGTAACTCAGGATCAGTGCTGGATAAGTAATGTATGTACACAGTGACTGCACCAGCAGAATAGTGAGTGCAGCTCTGGGGTATAATGCAGGATGTAACTCAGGATCAGTACAGGATAAGTAATGTATGTACACAGTGACTTCTCCAGCAGAATAGTGAGTGCAGCTCTGGAGTATAATACAGGATGTAACTCAGGATCAGTACAGGATAAGTAATGTATGTACACAGTGACTCCACCAGCAGAATAGTGAGTGCAGCTCTGGAGTATAATGCAGGATGTAACTCAGGATCAGTACAGGATAAGTAATGTATGTACACAGTGACTGCACCAGCAGAATAGTGAGTGCAGCTCTGGAGTATAATACAGGATGTAACTCAGGATCAGTACAGGATAAGTAATGTATGTACACAGTGACTGCACCAGCGGAATAGTGAGTGCAGCTCTGGAGTATAATACAGGATGTAACTCAGGATCAATACAGGATAAGTAATGTATGTACACAGTGACTGCACCAGCAGAATAGTGAGTGCAGCTCTGGAGTATAATATAGGATGTAACTCAGGATCAGTACAGGATAAGTAATGTATGTACACAGTGACTGCACCAGCAGAATAGTGAGTGCAGCTCTGGAGAATAATACAGGATATAACTCAGGATCAGTACAGGATAAGTAATGTATGTACACAGTGACTGCACCAGCAGAATAGTGAGTGCAGCTCTGGAGTATAATACAGGATGTAACTCAGGATCAGTACAGGATAAGTAATGTATGTACACAGTGACTGCACCAGCAGAATTGTGAGTGCAGCTCTGGAGTATAATACAGGATGTAACTCAGGATCCGTACAGGATAAGTAATGTATGTACACAGTGACTGCACCAGCAGAATAGTGAGTGCGGCTCTGGAGTATAATACAGGATGTAACTCAGGATTAGTACAGGCTAAGTAATGTATGTACACAGTGACTGCAGAAGCAGAATAGTGAGTGCAGCTCTGGAGTATAATACAGGATGTAACTCAGGATCAGTACAGGATCATTAATGTATGCACACAGTGACTGCACAAGCAGAATAGTGAGTGCAGCTCTGGAGTATAATACAGGATGTAACTCAGGATCAGTACAGGATAAGTAATGTATGTACACAGTGACTCCACCAGCAGAATAGTGAGTGCAGCTCCGGAGTATAATACAGGATGTAATTTAGGATCAGTACAGGATAAGTAATGTATGTACACAGTGACTGGACCAGCAGAATAGTGAGTGCAGCTCTGGAGCATAATACAGGATATTACTTCCTTTGATCTGTTCTACGCTCAAGGTTTGGAACGGATTCCACAGTTCAGAGAAAGAAACACTGCAGATCCTCTGACTGTGCAGTTTGTGGCCGGGGTCCAGGCGAGTGGTGGGAAGTTGTCTGCAGAACATGGTTATAAAATAAGTTTACTAGAAAGTACCGCAGCCTGAGCTGCCAGATCGACAATCTGTGGGGAGAGGGTTGGAAATCATGAGGGTCGGGCACGGTATACCTCTTCTGTGTGTGTCTGGCACTGTGTGGGGCTCAGGAGACTTCTGAAGATAGGAAACAGGGACACAGAACTGTAGGTGGCCGTACAGCAGAACCTTCAGGGGCCCTATAACAGTCCAAACCACAGTGACCCATAAGAGGCAGTGATGAACAGACCTGCAGAGCAGACAGCGGCCTTTCCTGCAGGCTGTCACTGAAGAAATACAGTTAGGTCCTTATATATTTGGACAGAGATGACATTTTTCTGTTCTGTTCTGTAGATTACCACAATGGATTTTGAACAAAACAATTCAGATGCAGTTGAAGTTCAGACGTTCAGCTTTAATTCAGTGGTTAAACAAAATGATTGCATAAAAATGGGAGGAACTAAAGTATTTTTTTAAACGTAATCCTTTTATTTCAGGGGCTCAAAAGTAATTGGAACTCACGGAAATCACCAGATGCTGTGTTTCCTCCTTTAATGCTCGGCCTTTACTGCCGCGGTTTAATGCTCAGCCTTTACTGCCGCGGTTTAATGCTCGGCCTTTACTGCCGCGGTTTAATGCTCGGCCTTTACTGCCACGGTTTAATGCTCGGCCTTTACTGCCGTGGTTTAATGCTCAGCCTTTACTGCCGCGGTTTTATGCTCAGCCTTTACTGCCGCGGTTTAATGCTCGGCCTTTACTGCCGCGGTTTTATGCTCGGCCTTTACTGCCGCGGTTTTCACTTGCTGTTTATGGACCTTTCTGTCTGAAGTTTAGTCTGTAACAAGTGAAATGCTCTATTGGGTTCCGATCCGGTGACTCGGCCATTCTAGAATATTCCATTTCTTTAATAAAACCCCCGGTTGCTCTGGCTTTATGTTTCGGGTCATCGTCCGTCTGTATTATGAAATGCCGACCAATCAGTTTGGCTGGATCTGAGCGCACAGTATGTCTCTGACAACCCCAGAACTCATCCGGCTGCTTCTGTCCTGTGTCACATCATCAATAAACACCAGGGACCCAGGGCCACCGGCAGCCACCATGCCCGAGCATCACCCTGCCTCCGCCGTGTCCTACAGATGATGTGGTAGCTGTGGATCATGAGCTGTACCATGCCTCCGCTGTGTCTTACAGATGATGTGGTAGCTGTGGATCATGAGCTGTACCATGCCTCCGTTGTGTCTTTCAGATGATGTGGTAGCTGTGGATCATGAGCTGGACCATGCCTCCGCCGTGTCTTACAGATGATGTGGTAGCTGTGGACCATGAGCTGGACCATGCCTCCGTTGTGTCTTTCCGATGATGTGGTAGCTGTGGACCATGAGCTGGACCATGCCTCCGCTGTGTCTTACAGATGATGTGGTAGCTGTGGATCATGAGCTGTACCATGCCTCTGCCGTGTCTTACAGATGATGTGGTAGCTGTGGATCATGAGCTGTACCATGCCTCCGCCGTGTCTTACAGATGATGTGGTAGCTGTGAACCATGAGCTGGACCATGCCTCCGCCGTGTCTTACAAATGATGTGGTAGCTGTGGATCATGAGCTGTACCATGCCTCCGCCGTGTCCTACAGATGATGTGGTAGCTGTGGACCATGAGCTGGACCATGCCTCCGCCGTGTCTTACAGATGATGTGGTAGCTGTGGATCATGAGCTGGACCATGCCTCCGCTGTGTCTTACAGATGATGTGGTAGCTGTGGATCATGAGCTGGACCATGCCTCCGTTGTGTCTTTCAGATGATGTGGTAGCTGTGGATCATGAGCTGGACCATGCCTTCACTATACGTTTTTCTTTCCATCCTTCTGGTAGAGGTTGATCTTGGTTTCATCCGTCCACTGAATGTTCTCCCAGAGGTGTGGGGGTTTTTTAAGATGTTTTTAGCAAAGTCCAATCTCGCCTTCTTCTTCTTGCGGCTGATGAGCGGCTCGCACCGCGCAGTGAACCCTCTGGATTTCCTTTCATGCCGTCTTCTCGTTACGGTAGATTTGGATGTTGATCGCCGATATCCTGGAGAGTGGGGGTCGCCTGGTCGCTGTTGTGAAGGGGCTTCTCTTCACCATGGTCATTATTCTGCCGTCCTCCACCACTGGTGTCTTCTGGGGGCGTCCCGGTCTTTTGCATTGTTGAGGTCACCGGTGCTTTCTTTCTTGCTCAGGATTTACCAAACTGTAGGTTTTGCCGCTCCTAATAGCGCAGCAATTTCTCGGATGGGTTTTTTCTGTTTTCGCAGATGAAGGACGGTTGAGTCACCTGCACGGAGAGCTCCTCTGACCGCAGGTTTACTCCTCAGCAAAATCTTCAAAATGCAAGCACCGCACCTCAAATCAGCTCCAGGCCTTTTATGTGCTTAATTGAGAATGAAATAATGAAGGAATTGCCCGCACCTGCCCATGAACCAGCCCTTGAGTCAATTGTCCAAATACCTTTGGTCCCTTTAAAAACAGGTGTCCCATGTAAAGGAGCTGAAACTACTAAACCCTTCATCCAATTCTAATGTGGATCCCCTCAAATAAAAGCCAAAAGTCTGGACTTTATGTCCATGTCTATTATATAACTATAATCTGAATATGTTTTAGTAAACGGGTAATAAAAACACAATTTGTGTCAGTGTCCAAACATATATGAACCTAATTTAGAACATTGGGTCAGTCTTCACTGCAGCTCTGGTATTCTATTCACTAGGAAGCTCAAAATGATCAGTTCCATAAATGGCTATTTGACAGGGGAGTGCGGTACTGTGGGAAGAGACAGAACACGGGACTTTCAGTGATAAGATGACTCCATGATATTTAATATGCTGCGCCACTAATCGCATCCTCTCTATAAGGAGTTGATTCCTCGTCTCCTGTTCTTGCTGTTATTTTGTCTGAAGGATAAACCGGACGATGTTTATTATTACAGGGAGCTCAGCGTGGAAAATGCAGCGCCACAGAAATACGGCCGACTGTGTCCACAGACCCCTCC
The DNA here is from genome assembly GCA_033119425.1 of Bufotes viridis. Classification (NCBI taxonomy): domain Eukaryota; kingdom Metazoa; phylum Chordata; class Amphibia; order Anura; family Bufonidae; genus Bufotes; species Bufotes viridis. The sequence goes on from CM065592.1 coordinate 433,769,671, forward strand.
TGAGTGAGCCAAGATCCTTATCCAGAGGGCAAACAGCGCTCATAGCCCGGCCACCCGTCTCCCCTGACTGCCCGCCCGTCACGCCACTTTACCCCATTATCTGCTCACATTAATGGCAAGACAAACACCACGCGCTCCGCTCCACAGCCGCCGCCAAGAACAGAAAAATCTGCGTGTAATTTATTTATTTATTTAGGGGGTATTTTAACCCTTTCAGTACCGGGCTACTTTTCATCTTAACCCTAAGTTCACACTTGCGCGTTTTACAGCGCGTTCGAACGCGCTGTAAAAAGCTTAACACATGCAAACCAATGCTTCCCTATGGGCATGGTTCTCACCTGAGCGTTTTACAGCGCGTACGAACGCGCTGTAAAACGCCATACGCATAAACAAGTACTTGAGCTTTTTTGGGGGCGTTCGTCGCGCGTTTTGTGATTGACACCACAGTAGTCAATCACAAGAACGCGCGTATGACGCGCGTTTCCTATTTGCAAAAACGCGCTGAAATACGCGCGACAAAAATGCGCGTAAAACGCGCGTTTCAAGAACAGGCCAAATCTGACATGTGTCACTTTATGTGGTTATAACTTTGGAACGCTTTTACTTATCCAAGCCATTCTGATAGAGTTTTCTCGTGACACATTGTTCTTCATGACAATGGTAAATTTGAATCAATATATTTCACCTTTATTTATAAAATAATCGAAAATTTACCAAAAATTTGGAAAAATTCACAATTTTCAAAATTTTTATTTCTCTACTTTTAATACAGATAGTAATACCTCATAAAATAGTTATCAACATTCCCCATATGTCTGCTTTACGTGGGCATACCGTCATTTTGTAAATGTCATTTTATTTTTTTAGGACGTTAGAAGGCTTAGAAGTTTAGAAGCTATTTTTGAAATTTTTAACAAAACTTCCAAAACCATTTTTTTAAGCACCAATTCAGTTATAACTAGATTTTGAGGGGCTTACGTAATGTAAACCCCCCAAAAATGAGCCCATATTAGAACTACACCCCACAAATTTTTCAAAACTGATGTTACAAACTTTGTTAAACCTTGCGGTGTTTCACAAGAATTAATGGAAAATGGAGGTGAAATTTTAAAATTTCACTTTTTTGGTAGATTTTTTATGTCAATCTTTTTTTCTTGCAACACAGCAAGGGTTAACAGCAAAATAAACCTAATTATATATTACTCTGATTCTGAAGTTTTCAGAAATACCCTATATGTGGCGGTAAACTGCTCTATGGGCACGTGGCAGTGGTCAGAAGGAAGGAGCGCCATATGGATTTTGGAGGCAGATTTCGCTAGAATGGTTTTTAGGCACCATTTTAAATTTGAAGAGACCCTGGCGTACCCCTACAGTGGAAACCCTCAAAAAGTGACCCCATTTTGGAAACAGAGAATATATTAAGGGGGTACTGAGCACTTTGACCCCTTAAGCGTTAAGGAATTTGGAAACACTTGGCTGTAAAAATGAAAAGTTTTGTTTCTTCCAATGAAATGCTGCTTTAGCCCCAAATTTCCTACCCATTTTCTCTTGAATATGACAACACCCTATATGTGGTGGTGAACTGCTGTGGGGGCACATGGCAGGACTCAGAAAGGAAGGAGCGCCATATGGCTTTTGCAGCGCAGATTTTAATGGAAAGGCTTATGGGTGCCATCATTGGTTTTTATTTTTTAAGTGATTATCTTATGTGTTGTAGTAAAAAGATCACAGAGAGGCACGGAGCATTATTAATCATGTTAATGCTCCGTGTCTCTCCTGTCCGGAACTGGGCTTGGCTCTCTTTCACGCAACGGATTACCCGTATGGGATCCGCTCGAGTGAAAGAGCCCTAACAGTGACATCCACAGAGCCCCTATAACAGTGACATCCACAGATCCCCCATAACAGTGACATCCACAGCGCCCCCATAACGGTGTCACCCACAGTGCCCCCATAACAGTGACATTCACAATGCACCCATAACAGTGACATCCACAGTGCCCCCATAACAGTGACATCCACAGTGCCCCCATAACAGTGACATCCACAGCGCCCCCATAACACTGACATCCACACCGCACCTATAACAGTGACATCGACAGCGCCCCCATAACAGTGACATCCACAGTGCCCCCATAACAGTGACAGCCACAGTGCCCCCATAACAGTGACATCCACAGCGCCCCCATAACAGTGACATCCACAGCTCCCCCATAACAGTGACATCCACAGCGCCCCCATAACAGTGACATCCACAGTGCTCGCCATTACAGTGACATCCACAGTGCCCCCATAACAGTGACATCCACAGATCCCCCATAACAGTGACATCCACAGATCCCCCATAACAGTGACATCCACAGTGCCCCCATAACAGTGATATCCACAGCGCCCCCATAACAGTGACATCCACAGCGCCCCCATAACAGTGACATCCACAGTGCTCCCCATTACAGTGACATCCACAGTGCCCCTATAACAGTGACATCCACAGTGCCCTCATAACAGTGACATCCACAGTGCCCCCATAACAGTGACCTCCACAGTGCCCCCATAGCAGTGACATCCACAGTGCCCCCATAACAATGACATCCACAGTGCCCCCATAACAGTGACATCCACAGTGCCCCCATAACAGTGACATCCACAGCGCCCCCATAACAGTGACATCCACAGTGCCCCCATAACAGTGACATCCACAGTGCCCCCATAACAGTGACATCCACAGCGCCCCCATAACAGTGACATCCACAGTGCCCCCATTACAGTGACATCCACAGTGCCCCCATAACAGTGACATCCACAGCGCCCCCATAACAGTGACATCCACAGTGCCCCCATAACAGTGACATCCACAGTGCCCCCATAACAGTGACATCCACAGTGCCCCCATAACAGTGACCTCCACAGTGTCCCCATAACAGTGACATCCACAGCGCCCCCATAACAGTGACATCCACAGTGCCCCAATAACAGTGATATCCACAGTGCCCCCATAACAGTGTCATCCACAGCGCCCCTATAACAATGATAACATCCACAGCGCCCCCATAACAGTGACATCCACAGTGCCCCTATAACAATGATAACATCCACAGCGCCCCCATAACAGTGACATCCACAGCGCCCCCATAATATTGACTTCCACAGTGCCCCCATAACAGTGACATCTTCTGCGCTCCATAACAGTGACATCCACAGTGCCCCCAAAACAGTGACATCCACAGTGCCCCCATAACAGTGACATCCACAGTGCCCCCATAACGGTAACATCTACAGTGCCCCCATAATGGTAACATCCACAGTGCCCCCATAACGGTGCCATCCACAGAGCCCCCATAACGGTGAAATCCACAGTGCCCCCATAACGGTAACATCCACAGTGCCCCCATAACAGTGACATCCACAGATCCCCCATAACGGTGACATCCATAGTGCCCCCATAACAGTGACATCCATAGTGCTCCCATAACAGTGTCATCCACAGTGCCCCCATAACAGTGACATCCACAGTGCCCCCAAAACAGTGACATCCACAGTGCCCCCATAATGGTAACATCCACAGAGCCCCCATAACGGTGAAATCCACAGTGCCCCCATAATGGTAACATCCACAGTGCCCCCATAACAGTGACATCCACAGATCCCCCATAACGGTGACATCCATAGTGCCTCCATAACAGTGACATCCATAGTGCCCCCACACTATGATATCCACAGTGCCTCTATAACGGTGACATCCACAGCGCCCCCATAACAGTGACATCCACAGTGCTCCCATAACAGTGTCATCCACAGCGCTCCCATAACAGTGACATCCACAGTGCCCCTATAACAGTGACATCCACAGTGCCCCCATAAAATAACACACTTGGGGTGAAGGATAACACTGATTACACAACCACCACTAGAGGGAGCTCACTACATACAGATTATACAGCCACCACTAGGGGGAGCTCACTGCATACATATTATACAGCCACCACTAGAGGGAGCTCACTACATATAGATTATACAGCCACCACTAGAGGGAGCTCACTACATACAGATTATACAGCCACCACTAGAGAAAGCTTATTACATACAGATTATACAGCCACCACTAGAGAGAGCTCACTACATACAGATTATACAGGCACCACTAGAGGGAGCTCACTACATACAGATTATACAGCCACCACTAGAGGGAGCTCACTACATACAGATTATACAGCCACCACTAGGGGGAGCTCACTACATACATATTATACAGCCACCACTAGGGGGAGCTCACTACATACATATTATACAGCCACCACTAGAGGGAGCGCACTACATATAGATTATACAGCCACCACTAGAGGGAGCTCACTACATATAGATTATACAGCCACCACTAGAGGGAGCTCACTACATATAGATTATACAGCCACCACTAGAGGGAGCTCACTACATATAGATTATACAGCCACCACTAGAGGGAGCTCACTACATATAGATTATACAGCCACCACTAGAGGGAGCTCCCCACATACAGATTATAAAGCCACCACTAGGGGGAGCTCTCTATATACAGATTATACAGCCACCACTAGAGGGAGCTCACTACATACAGATTATACAGTCACCACTAGAGGGAGCTCACTACATACAGATTATACAGCCACCACTAGGGGGAGCTCACTACATACAGATTATACAGCCACCACTAGAGGGAGCTCACCACATACAGATTATACAGCCACCACTAGAGGGAGCTCACTACATACAGATTTTTATAGCCACCACTAAAGGGAGCTCACTACATACAGATTATACAGCCACCACTAGGGGGAGCTCACTACATACAGATTATACAGCCACCACTAGGGGGAGTTCACTACATACAGATTATACAGCCACCACTAAAGGGAGCTCACTACATACAGATTATACAGCCACCACTAGAGGGAGCTCACTGCAACTGATGCTTCTTATTTTTTTTGCTGATCTTCCACATTAGATCTAGACTAATGCCCCTTGTATATTTCTGTTAGCAGATTCATGCTCCTATTATTCTGTGTATATTGTCTTCTCAGTCCTGTGACTCTTTGGGATCATCTGCTCCGGCTTCCTGCACTTGCTGCGGTGAAGGTGATGGAGATACAGGTGTCTCCTCAGCTGGAAGCAATCATCCTCTGCTCTGTGCAGGCTCCTCGGGAACAGAAGCCGCCCCTGTGCAGCAATGTTCTGCACACATGGATTCACTTACATGTCAGTCATGTTACATGGAGGGTCGGATTCCTGCAGTTCCCTGTGTCATGTGTATAATCGGGGCCACATCTGCCTCTCGCTCCTGAACATACAATGTAAATAATGTCAGACATAGAAAAATATATCATCACTGGCTGTCACACAGCATGAGCTCTGTTACATTGTATGACTGTCCACTAAGCCAGCTCATCGCCAAAAGGAAGCAGTGGAGTGTAATGGACCTGTCTGTGGGGCGCGGGTCATGAGGTTCGGATCTTCTCACCATTGCCACATGGTAATTTAGGATCATTTGGGTAAATCTGGTCCTATGACCTTGGATAGATCTTTTACTCGCTATGGTTATAGAGCTTCTGACACCTGGAGTCCACAGGTAGGATCACTAGATCTACATCAACGAGTAAAAGAAAAGCAGATCCCGATCCCATATCTAGTGGGAAGAGGAGGACTCTTCTGGAGAAGGGTGACATACAACACGACAACTTGAAGGTAGTTAAACTTTCCCAGCATGTTTTGTAGATATATCAGATTTGGAAAAAGGTCTTACTTTTCCCCCTTTTGATCATTTTGATCATTTTACAGCGATAAAGGACCTGCAAATTTTTGCTCGTTCACTGCTTCTTAAAAGATGGCATCATAAGGAAGGGGATCCTGGGATTTGTATTACTAATGAGGAACAAGAGGCTGTCCGGACTCTGGAGGAACTACTGGAGGAAAGTGAACAGGTTAGGACTCAGGATTAATGAGATACCTCCACCAATTAAATTTAAAGGGAAGCTGTCACCTCGAAAAGCGGTCCTAAGCCGCCGGCTGCGCCATACAGTATCCAGCAGCTGGTTCCTAATCTTACTTTTGTTTCAGCCGCCCGCTCCTCGGGTCAGGCTTGAAGTCATGGGGGCAGCGGCCTCCTTGCTTCCTGCCGCGGTAACCACACCCCCTTTCCTGCCCCTTCGCTGTGCCTGACCCGAGGAGCGCGCCGGCCGGGAATAAATGATCGTTTTCAGCCCTTTTACAGGATCGGACGGCTGAAACAAAACTAAGATTAGGAACCGGCTGCTAGATACTGTATGGCGCAGCCGGCGGCTTAGGACCGCTTTTTGAGGTGACAGGTTCCCTTTAAGTCAAAAAAATTTGCCCCACTCTCCTTTTGTCCTCCCATTGATCTTTTTGTGAAACTGGTATCCAGAGAATTTGTGGATATTCTGAAGTCGGTGTCCAGGGATAATTTGTCTAGAGTTTGAAATATCTGTCTAAGCTCTCTGGCGTAGTGGTTAAACCCTCAGACGAGGGGGGTAATATTGCGGTTTGGCCCCATTCATTATATGAAACGGAGGCTTATAGACAATTAAGGGATAACGAAAGCTATAAAAAATGTACTTTCAGTTCTTTACACTCATTTGAAGGAATCATGAGGCAGGTCTTGGATAAAGCCATGGAAGATGATGTAATATCTAAGCCCCTCTGTGATGCTCTGCTTGTGAAGGAACCCACTATGCCGACACTGTACCTTCTACCGAAGATCCACAAGAATGCAACAGTACCTCCAGGTAGGCCCATCATCTCTGGTAGTGGTAATCTGACTGAGGAGATTGGGCGATACTTGGATTCACTGATAGCTGTTTGAACAGCATGAGGATGATCTGACACAATGTTTTTCCATCCATGGATACAGCCAACGGTCTATCAAGGAAGCCTATAGGAGGGCAAAATCGTGTTCTCGTCTGGACCTCCTTTACTCCGTGAAATGGAAGCCCAGTGATAATAAAGTGAGATTTATCACTCTGTCTAGATGGTCTGAGGTGAAGGTTTGTCTGGAGAAATTTTGGCCAGTGTTATGAACGCATCCGATTGTTGCTAAATATGTTGCTTCAGGCCTTCGATGGTGGCAAGAAGATCTAGGAATTTGAAAGATCACTTGGTAAGGAGTTTTTATACGAAGTGTATCCCACTAATTTTCCAGGGGGTTGGCACCCGCACCTTGCGGGGGGTGCATGGCTTGCACCAATATAGCGAGGGCCATGGACTTCTGTGACGCCACTGGTGAGAAGGTTTTTAAACTACGCTCCGCTTGACTTGCTCCAGCACAGCAGTTGTTTACTACGCCACATGCCCATGTCCAAAGATATATGTGCCTCTCACTACAAGGGAGCTGAAGGCTAGAGCCCGTTCGGGATATTTCATCTGCTGCCGACGAAAGAGACGTGACTAACCGATGAAAGAGACATGACTAACCTGGAACCTGTTGCTAGACATTTTAAACTCCATCATGCCTGCAACCCTAGGGGTCTAAAAGTTCGGGGAAAAAATTGTGTACCGAAAAATATTGGAGGCGGAGATACCTCGAGGAAACTTGCCCAATTGGAGCGCAAGTGGATTTGGAAATGAAACGCGCTACATCCCAATGGACTCAATGAGTCCACTGGTTTTTCCTCTTTCTTATAGACATTCCTCGGGGCAGCATACGCCAATTGTTTTTAATTACATTTTAATTATGGATTTATATGTAATTTTTTTTTTTACTTGTAATATGAAATTAATAATTTTTTCATGTTTGTGTTATCACTGTATGCAATTCACATAGCATTATCACCTGTATTAATTGATGTTTTTAGGCTCGATCCCATTCTGATCCTGTGCATTTGCCCTCTTTCATCATATTGATTGATTTTTTTTCTCAATTTTTTCATATTTCTATATGTGTAATTTTATTTTGACATATATATTATATATATTGGCTTAGTATTTAGTCATTTTTTCACATTTTCACATTTTATTATTTTTAGTATTTTTTATAATCATTGATATTAGTGTATGATAATTTCAATTTTTGCACATGATCTTTGTAATGCTATTGATTCACGTCATTATGTAATGATTTGTTTTGTAATAATTTCATATTAGTTATGGTCTAAACTCTAAATTAATTATATTTTGATCGGGGTAATGCCAATCATGTGCAATAATCCATCTGATTCCGCCGGTATCTGTCCCGCGATGATAGTATTGCGAGATTGCCAGCACCATCATGTGACCTGATACTAGGTCACGTGACGTGTTGCGTTACATACATGCGGCCCGCTCTGTATGAGCTTTGGGATTCAGGTGCACATAATCATGTATTTGACAAGTGATTGGTGTTTGTGAGTATTTAGTGTGTGTTCTGCAGTGAGGAAACGCGCGTCGGGGTTGGCGCCATCCCGGAGAAGGCACACTATGGGTAATTGGTTCTGTCCTTTACATACTTGTATTATTTTTTTGCACTTGCACTTTAACTCAGATTTCATTTTGTTGGATTAGTATAAATTGTTACCATTGCGCCCCCTTCCGGTTGATACTACCCTTTCCCTGCACTTGTTTTTAATATATGTAAATAAAGTGTATTATTGACTCCATGTGGTCTGGTAGTTTTTTATAGTTACTTATTTTTTTTTCTTCATCTGACACTGTCTAGCACTGGCCATTGATCCCGGCTTGTCCCTAAGTCCTTACGTCTACAAGTACCCCAATCATGCTTCATACTGGTCCTGAGTTCCTACATCTAGCAGTACCCCTGTCCCCCATACCATTATTCCTGAGTCTATGCATCTACCAGTACCCCCCTTACTGTTATACTAGTCCTGAGCTTAGCTGCTCTGTGGCTCTATCTATACCCTAATGTGGTTCTCCATTATGTCTAGTTCTTAACACCTCCATTTGCTAGCTGACAATAATGCAGGAGTATGGCTGAATCTGGAACCAGCAGTAGCTTCTCTCTAGCACACATTTTCTACCTTAGTCTTAGGCTATTCTCCATCTGACCAGCAGTCTTCTCTGCACTTCGGTTCGTCATCTCACATGCACAATCTCTCTCCCTTTTTCTTGAGTATCTGCATAATTAGATCATGTGACCAAAGGTCCTCGGCACATAACATATTATCCGATAGCAATAACACAATTGTCCTTTAGTTGGCCAGTTGTTTACTTGATCAGACTTCCCAGGTGTCCCCCTTTGAAGGGACATTGACCCAAGTCTGTCTTTGCTCCTTGTCCCTCTTTTGGTCTGAGGAATAGATTTGCATCATTTCCTTTACAATATTGATCCAGAGAGTGCTTGTCTGGTTCCTCTCTGTACATTAGAGCCCATCTGGTATATTATTTCAATAGTTCATGCAATTTGGATTTTAGAAATGTCAGCATTAAGAACATTTTTGCGTTATTTTGTAAAAGGAAACCATTAACGTGTATAAATTTGCAGGACAAATGGATATTTCTCACAATGACCCTTAAGTGTCCCCTTTTTAACTGTCCAAAAAGTTGGAAGGTATAATACATGGACAGTTGCAATTCACATGGAAGCTAGGGAATAAAACTCCAGGAGTATCACATCCCTGTCACAGGCTGTGATGTCAGCAGTCCCTAGTATACCGCATCCACATGTCCTCTGTGACAGGCAGTCAAAACCTGTTAGTAAAGCAAGTTCTGCCACCTCAGATGCCTACAGCAAAATATGAGTTAATAAAGACTGTTTTCCTGTTACTGTAACCAATAAGTATTATGCCACTGCCGGGAATCTTTACCACCAAGTACAGTATCCAAGTGCAGGAAGTGCAACCAGCAAGTATAGTGCCTCTGCATGGAATTGCAACCAGTAACTTATGTGACAGTAACCACCATGCTTATAACCCTTGTAAATTCTGTATCCATCTTTGGTTCATCTTCATGTTGGTGCCTAAGAACGTAAGGGCGAATACAACCCCTAAGTGACCTCCTAGAGGAGCAGTGACCAGTGATCTTGAGATGCCGGATGTATAGAAGCCAAGAAAATTAGGGTTTGAGAAGCGGCTGCATGCAGCATTCCCTTGCATTATATGTAATAAGCGTGTTGACAGTGGATACAAAATGATACATTGTAGACATTACACTGTTACATTGTTATCTAAACAACCACAGATGATGAACTTCTCTCCCCCCCCCAATCTCCATCTTTAAGAGACTGCGGATACAATGGAGAAGTCGGGGCATCCGGGGGCAGCCTAGGATTTCCTATTCTAAGGCCTCATACACACAGTCTTAGTTTCGGTCTGTGTTTTTTGCGGATCGAATGCGGACCCAATTATCTAAATGGGGCTGCAAAAGATGTGGACAGCAGACCTGTGCTTTCTGCATCTGTAAGTCTGTTCCGTGGCCCTGCAAAACAATAGAGCATGTCCTGTACTTGTCTCTTTTGGGGCAAGAAAAGGACTTTTCTGTAGACAGGGAAAATAAGGTGGCGTGCTCACAGCCCCCAAAAACAGCTAAAGGGGGCGCCTGTGCCACCTAAGAGGAACCCAGTATTATCAACTGGGGGGGCTGGTACATTACATTAGCCTAGGATATTCTGTTTCCCCTCTGCCCCGAGATTGTAGCCACTAAAGCATCATTGTTACAAGAAGCGGTTATTAGATACAATGTTTCCATCTCACAGTGACTTTCTTTTTGCTTGGCAGCACTTTCTTTGTTCTTCCTGAGCTTCCTGATTCATGTGTAACTTACTCAGACAGAGGAGATGAAATAACGGCAGGAGCGTGACTGTACGTGGCAGATTAATATGTTATTCAGCGTCTCCGGAAAGCTGTGTGCCCCCTGTATGCAGCGTCGGTGGGCAGAGGAGACTAGGCAATACCTCCCCGCCCCGTTATATAATGTGCAGTGTATATAGCGGTACAGTGATGGTTTACAGTGTTGCGCTCGTGACATGTCCTGTACATTGTGTATCCTCTCTCGTGTTGCCAGGCACCGTGTCTTTGTATGGACATGCCTGCCGCTCCAGATGGAACAAATCTTATTGTGGAGCCCGAGGGGGCTCATGTCCCGTACACACCTCGGCCTGACATTCAGTATGTACAGTAAAGGGGCACGGAGCAGACGAGGCGCGGCATCATTATGTAACACGTGGCTCCGGGACTCTGATGACGCCCCCTAAAGGACAGGCCTGAATGTAGTAATCTCCCATAATTACAGCTGATGCTCTCCTGGTTTTGACTTCAAAATCTGCATCAGAAAACCTGCAAATATGAACAAATGCTAAGTGTTTCACTTAGTGTTCCTCCGGCAGTACAGCGGTACAGCACCGTTCACACAGCATCCACTTTCTCCCCTCAGGGGGTCATTAGTGTAACTGGAGGTGATGGTGTCATACAGATAAGGTGGGTGTCCGCGTGGTGCTGCCTGAGGTGGGAGAGGTCATATTCGTGTGAAGCGGTCAGATTCTGGCCGTCTGCAGGGTCCCCTCTCGACCCCCATAGATGCAGCACTACCACATATAATGACTACAGGGTTTATTTCATGGCTTCTGTGTCTCCTCACAATTCCCTGCACCCAGGGGTGCACCACCAATGAGGCGAGGTGAGGCGGTGGGGGGTGCACCACCAATGAGGCGAGGTGAGGCGGTGGGGGGTGCACGACCAATGAGACGAGGTGAGGCAGTGGGGGGTGCACCACCAATGAGGCGAGGTGAGGCGGTTGGGGGTGCACCACCAATGAGGCGAGGTGAGGCGGTTGGGGATGCACCACCAATGAGGCGAGGTGAGGCGGTTGGGGGTGCACCACCAATGAGGCTAGGTGAGACGGTTAGGGGTGCACCACCAATGAGGCGAGGTGAGGCGGTTGGGGGTGCGCCACCAATGAGGCGAGGTGAGGCGGTTGGGGGTGCGCCACCAATGAGGCGAGGTGAGGCGGTTGGGGGTGCACCACCAATGAGGCGAGGTGAGGCGGTTGGGGATTCACCACCGATTGAGGCAAGGTGAGGCGGTTGGGGGTGCACCACCAATGAGGCTAGGTGAGACGGTTGGGGGTGCACCCCCAATGAGGCGAGGTGAGGCGGTTGGGGGTGCACCACCAATGAGGCGAGGTGAGGCGGTTGGGGGTGCACCACCAATGAGGCGAGGTGAGGCGGTTGGGGTGCACCACCAATAAGGCGAGGTGAGGCGGTTGGGGGTGCACCACCAATGAGGCAAGGTGAGGCGGTTGGGGGTGCACCATCAATGAAGCGAGGTAAGGCGGTTGGGGGTGCACCCCCAATGAGGCGAGGTGAGGCGATTGGGGGTGCACCACCAATGAGGCGAGGTGAGGCGGTTGGGGGTGCACCACCAATGAGGCGAGGTGAGGCGGTTGGGGGTGCACTACCAATGAGGCGAGGTGAGGCGGTTGGGGGTGCGCCACCAATGAGGCGAGGTGAGGCGGTTGGGGGTGCGCCACCAATGAGGCGAGGTGAGGCGGTTGGGGGTGTGCCACCAATGAGGCGAGGTGAGGCGGTTGGGGGTGCGCCACCAATGAGGCGAGGTGAGGCGGTTGGGGGTGCACCACCAATGAGGCGAGGTGAGTCGGTTGGGGGTGCACCACCAATGAGGCGAGGTGAGGCGGTTGGGGGTGCGCCACCAATGAGGCGAGGTGAGGCGGTTGGGGGTGCACCACCAATGAGGCGAGGTGAGTCGGTTGGGGGTGCACCACCAATGAGGCGAGGTGAGGCGGTTGCCTCAGGCAGCACCAGGTAGGGGTAAGAGGGAAGAAGGGGGGTTATCTGTTTCTGCAGCGTAGTATTGGGAAGCACAGTATGTGGCGCTGTATGACCCCGTGTGTTTTGTAGCTCTGGATGTAATGGTTTCCAAGTGTGTCTTGAACAGTAGGGCTGGAGGGAAGGGGTTAGGCTAGGATTGGCATGGGGGGGTGCATGCCCTTTCAGTTTTTGCCTCAGGCAGCAGAAAGGCTAGGTGCCCCACAGCTAGCCCCTGTCTGGGTGGGGTCTGTACTTTTCATTCTGACCTTTTGTGCTTATGAACAGAATCCCAGAAAACCAGTGATCACTGACACAGAGCAATGAGAGAGTGGTTTGTAGAAACATATTAGTACAGTCACAGTGGTCCCTCCCATGCTGTATGATCAAGCAGAGCGCTCCTGGATGGCTCTACCTGATCATAGAGAACTCTGGCAGATGATTGCGACTAGACCCTCCACAGTGCTGGGGAACATTACCACTGGAGGGGCACTGTGGAGGGGACACTACTACAAGGTGGGCACTGTGGAGGGGACACTACTACTAGGTAGGCACTGTGGAGGGGACACTACTACAAGGTGGGCACTGTGGAGGGGACACTACTACTAGGTAGGCACTGTGGAGGGGACACTACTACAAGGTGGGCACTGTGGAGGGGACACTACTACTAGGTAGGCACTGTGGAGGGGACACTACTACAAGGTGGGCACTGTGGAGGGGACACTACTACTAGGTGGGCACTGTGGAGGGGACACTACTACTAGGTAGGCACTGTGGAGGGGACACTACTACTAGGTAGGCACTGTGGAGGGGACACTACTACAAGGTGGGCACTGTGGAGGGGACACTACTACTAGGTGGGCACTGTGGAGGGGACACTACTACTAGGTAGGCACTGTGGAGGGGACACTACTACTAGGTAGGCACTGTGGAGGGGACACTACTACAAGGTGGGCACTGTGGAGGGGACACTACTACTAGGTGGGCACTGTGGAGGGGACACTACTACTAGGTAGGCACTGTGGAGGGGACACTACTACTAGGTGGGCACTGTGGGGGACATTACTACTGGAGCAGCACTTTGGTGGACATTACTTTGGAAGGGGCACTGTGGAGATATTACTAATGGAGGGGCACTCTGAAGAGCATTAATACTGGGGGAATGCTGTGGGGGACACGACTAGGAGCATTATTGGGGACACTCTAGGGGAATTTTTAATACTGGGGACAGTATAAGATACATTACTGCTGGCGCTGGGGACATTTTAATACTGAGACAGCATAGGGGGCATTACTAGAGCATTTTTTTAATATGAGGGCACGATATAGGGCTTTACTGGGAGCATTTTAATACTGGGGCACTGTAATGGGAATTTTTGAACAGGGACAATATTACTGGGGACACTATTAATAGTGGGGGCACTATAATGACTTTTTTTACTGGGGGTAAAATAGGGGATATTAATGCTGGAGGCACTGTAGGGGAATTTCTATTACAGGGGCATATTAGGGGACATTATTTTTGGGGACACCATACAGGCATTATTACTTGAGGCACAATGTAAAGGTTTCATTATTATTACTGGGGGCACTGTAAGGGGCATTATAATTGCTGGAGGCACCATAGAGACACTACCGGATTTCTACTGGGGTCACTATTTTTTCCAGCACTATAGTATTTGGGGAGTACAGTGGGCACAGAATTGGGAGTGGCAGCAGGATGACATTTTGGGGGGGGGGGGGGGGTTGATGGAAAAATGAAGAAATCTAAAATGTCTGTAACAAACTCTGCAGAGACGAGACGTGGCTGAAAGAATTTGTCATGGCACCCTCACTGCTCTAGACCACCAGAGATACTGGAATTGGCACCCTCACTGCTCTAGACCACCAGAGATACTGGAATTGGCACCCTCACTGCTCTAGACCACAGGGATACTGGAATTGGCACCCTCACTGCTCTAGACCACCAGGGATCCTTAAATCGACCTTGTCACTGCCCAACCAATGATACTGAAACGAACTCATTGAATGTCATAGGATTGCAGACTAGTAATTCAGGATGCCTGGAGAGCTGGGGTCAGATGTCAGATCTCTGCTTTTTGTCAGTGAATGGTAACATTCTTGTTTGCATCCAGTGGCTGTAAAGACCTAGCACTTTGCACAATCCCCTGGGAGCTAAACACAGCATCAGCATCCTGTTCTGACAGTTTGTTGCAATGTGTCAGTAACTGGATGCAACTGTGGTAAACCCTCACCTGTGAGAAGTGTTATTTCTGTATGTGCCGGCCTCTATAGAGAACACGCGCCGGGACCTCCACCGGGACAGTTTCCCACAATGCTCGGCTCCTCTTTTATGTCTGACACAGTTTGATGATTTGGATCTGAATCTTCAGCTGAAAATAAAAAGTTTTTGTCCCACAGATTCTTGACATCAAAGGTGAAGTGAGAATGGCGCAGCGAGGGGCGGGCAGCGCCATAGAAACCGCCCCGCGCAGGGGAAACTCGTGACCGGGGAAGCTGCACTCTAATTAACATTGTGCCAAGCTGAGAGGTTAATCTGCTGCAGGGAGGACTTGGAACAGCAGAGCCGACTCAGCGCAGCCGCTGAGCACAAGACAATTTGTGATTTTATCCCGGTTTAATTAAAGCTGCAAAAGAAAAAAGGAAAAAAAATCTGAAAATAAAAATAGAAAAAAGCTGAAATGAAAAAAGTCCCTAAAAATTAAAAAGGGTTGTCCCATCGTAGACATTGATGGATGTGAGTCCCAATAGAAGGGAATGCCTGGGGTCATCGATAAGGGGAGTCAGAAGCAGAGGACGGGGCGCTCCATAGCAATGATGAAAACGAGGACCCTTTCAGCAGCTGCTTGACACCACCGCACCCCTACCACCTACAATAGGACCAGCCAGGAATGGCCCCCTGTCTCTAGGTTCCCCCGTCACAACCCTTGGGTCTGCCAGTGTGGTGCATACACCCCTGTGCCAGGGCCCCCTCTTCCAGGTGTTTGGGTCACACGACTGTTTTGTGGTCTGTTATAGCAGGACTGTTGGTCCCTGGGAGCCCAGAACCGGATTATGTCCCAGGTTGTGTGATCCACCGCATAGAGAATAGCAGATAAACTCTTTGGAGACATCTTTATGAGGCACTGAGGGCCCCGTGCCTCTCTGGTACCTGCTGCTTCTTGTATGTGGTGATTACCTCAGACGTGTAGTCTCATATCCTCCCCGTCATCTCGCTGACACATGAGGAGGACGGTAATCTCTGCTCCGGGGGATCACTCGTCACTCTCACATCCTATCTGCATTGGGCTTCTAGCTCAGGGAAGACTGATATAGAGGACAATGATGGGAGTAGAGGGAGATGATGGGAGTAGAGGGAGATGATGGGAGTAGAGGGAGATGATGGGAGCAGAGGGAGATAATGGGAGCAGAGGGAGATGATGGGAGTAGAGGGAAATGATAGGAGTAGAGGGAGATGATGGGAGTAGAGGGAGATGATGGGAGCAGAGGGAGATGATGGGAGCAGAGGGAGATGATGGGAGTAGAGGGAGATGATGGGAGCAGAGGGAGATGATGGGAGTAGAGGGAGATGATGGGAGCAGAGGGAGATGATGGGAGCAGAGGGAGATGATGGGAGCAGAGGAAGATGATGGGAGCAGAGGGAGATGATGGGAGCAGAGGAAGATGATGGGAGCAGAGGGAGATGATGGGAGCAGAGGGAGATGATGGGAGCAGAGGAAGATGATGGGAGCAGAGGGAGATGATGAGAGTAGAGGGAGATGATGGGAGCAGAGGGAGATGATGGGAGCAGAGGGAGATGATGGGAGCAGAGGGAGATGATGGGAGCAGAGGGAGATGATGGGAGTAGAGGGAGATGATGGGAGTAGAGGGAGATGATGGGAGCAGAGGGAGATGATGAGAGTAGAGGGAGATGACGGGAGCAGAGGGAGATGATGGGAGTAGAGGGAGATGATGGGAGTAGAGGGAGATGATGGAAGCAGAGGGAGATGATGGGAGCAGAGGGAGATGATGGGAGTAGAGGGAGATGATGGGAGCAGAGGGAGATGATGGGAGCAGAGGGAGATGATGAGAATAGAGAAAGATGTTTAGATCTAAGGGAATTGATGAGAATAGAGGAAGATGATGGGAGATGATGGGAGTAGAGGAAGATATTGAGAGCAAAGGGAAATGATTAGTGTTGAGCGCGAATATTTGAATAGCGAATTTTTATTGTGAATATCGCAACTTTGATAATTCGCGAATATAGCGTTATATATTTGCTATTTCGAATATTCGATTTTTTATTTTTTTATTTTTTCTTTAGATGTTAATCCTTGCTGCTCTCTGGATGTTTTCCCACTGCCCAAAAGCTGTTCTCACCTGTCCGGAGGATTCCTGGCTCTCTGCCCGCTCCAGTCAATGCCCGTTGCCGCTTCTGTTGACTCCCCGTGTGTATGGGAACGCCCCCATGCTAAAATGTACTGTCGGATGTGAGAATCACGATCTCACAAATTTCATTAAGTTGTAATCACAACGCGATCAATATAACCTGAATTACTCGCATTGCGATATTCGTTATATTCTAGCAATACAACCATTAGGAACTCAGCTCTAGGATCAATTCGCAACGCGAGTATATGTTTGCTTCACGAATTAAACTTAGAGCTGAGTTCCTAATGGTCGTTGCTAGAATATAAAGAAGATTGCGAATTTAGCGCTATATTCGTGATATTCGTTATTTTCGTCAATTCTATCAATACAAGTTACAACCATTCGGAACTCAGCTCTAAGTTTAATTTGCGATGCGAATATAAATTTGCGTAACATTCGCAATATATAGAACAATGACGAATATTCAATTTCGACGAATATATGACAAATATTCAATCAAATATTGGCGAAATATTGCGAAATCGAATATGGCACCTCCCGCTCATCACTAGAAATGATGAGAATAGAGGGAGATGATGGGAGCAGAGGGAGATGATGGGAGCAGAGGGAGATGATGGGAGCAGAGGGAGATGATGGGAGTAGAGGGAGATGATGGGAGCAGAGGGAGATGATGGGAGCAGAGGGAGATGATGGGAGCAGAGGGAGATGATGGGAGCAGAGGGAGATGATGGGAGCAGAGGGAGATGATGGGAGTAGAGGAAGATGATGGGAGTAGAGGAAGATGATGGGAGCAGAGGGAGATGATGGGAGTAGAGGAAGATGATGGGAGCAGAGGGAGATGATGAGAATAGAGGGAGATGATGGGAGCAGAGGGAGATGATGGGAGTAGAGGGAGATGATGGGAGCAGAGGGAGATGATGGGAACAGAGGGAAATAATAAGAACAGAGTAGAAGAAGATGTCATATGAATGTAATTGTGCAGCACCCCTTTGCCCTGGCGGGCATCAAGAAGCGTATAGACTCCACAGCCAAACTCTGAAGATTTTATCTAAATTGTGAAGCTTGTTATCTGATCGGAGAGATGAAGATAAGATTGTGACTCAATATACTGTATGTAAGCACGATGTGGCTGTATTATGTAGACACTATATGGCAGTATTATGTAAGCACTGAATGGCTATATTACATTGGTACTGTGTGGCTGTATTTTATGATGTTATTTGGGATTATAGGCCTGCACTCTATTATACAGGCATTACATGGCAGAATTATGAAGTTATTATATGTCTGCGATAGAGAGAAAAATAGTAAATATCTTTACAAAAAAGAATAAATTTTATGTTATACTATGCCCATATACCAACATCATACGAAGCCCAAATAACAGTGCCAACATAATAGCACCATACAGTGTCCATATAACCATATAGTGCTGGCATAAAGAGTCCATTTTATACTGTAATATAGAGCCCATATAATACTGCCCAAAATATTCCATATAATACTGTCACAGAGAGAACATATAATACTGCCATATAATACTGCCATAGAGCGCCCATATAATACTGTCACAGAGAGAACATATAATACTGCCATAGAGAGCCCATATAATACTGCCATAGAGAGCCCATAATACTGCCATAGAGAGCCCATATAATACTGTCATAGAGAGCCCATATAATACTGTCATAGAGAGCCCATATAATACTGTCATAGAGAGCCCATATAATACTGCCATAGAGAGCCCATATAATACTGTCATAGAGAGCCCATATAATACTGTCATAGAGAGCCCATATAATACTGTCATAGAGAGCCCATATAATACTGCCATAGAGAGCCCATATAATACTGCCATAGAGAGCCCATATAATACTGCCATAGAGAGCCCATATAATACTGCCATAGAGAGCCCATATAATACTGCCATAGAGAGCCCATATAATACTGTCATAGAGAGCCCATATAATACTGCCATAGGGAGCCCATATAATACTGCCATAGGGAGCCCATATAATACTGCCATAGAGCGCCCATATAATCCTGTCACAGAGAGAACATATAATACTGTCATAGAGAGCCCATATAATACTGCCATAGAGAGCCCATATAATACTGCCATAGAGAGCCCATATAATACTGCCATAGAGAGCCCATATAATACTGCCATAGAGAGCCCATATAATACTGCCATAGAGAGCCCATATAATACTGCCATAGAGAGCCCATATAATACTGCCATAGAGCGCCCATATAATCCTGTCACAGAGAGAACATGTAATACTGCCATAGAGAGCCCATATAATACTGCCATAGGGAGACCATATAATACTGCCCAAAATATTCCATATAATACTGTCACAGAGAGAACATATAATACTGCCATAGAGAGCCCATATAATACTGCCATAGAGAGCCCATAATACTGCCATAGAGAGCCCATATAATACTGTCATAGAGAGCCCATATAATACTGCCATAGGGAGACCATATAATACTGTCACAGAGAGACCATATAATACTGCCCAAAATATTCCATATAATACTGTCACAGAGAGAACATATAATACTGCCATAGAGAGCCCATATAATACTGTCACAGAGAGAACATATAATACTGCCATAGGGAGCCCATATAATACTGCCATATAATACTGCCATAGAGCGCCCATATAATCCTGTCACAGAGAGAACATATAATACTGCCATAGAGAGCCCATATAATACTGCCATAGAGAGCCCATATAATACTGCCATAGAGAGCCCATATAATACTGTCATAGAGAGCCCATATAATACTGCCATAGAGAGCCCATATAATACTGCCATAGAGAGCCCATATAATACTGCCATAGAAAGCCCATATAATACTGCCATAGAGAGCCCATATAATACTGTCATAGAGAGCCCATATAATACTGCCATAGGGAGCCCATATAATACTGACATAGAGAGCCCATATAATACTGCCATAGAGCGCCCTTATAATCCTGTCACAGAGAGAACATATAATACTGCCATAGAGAGCCCATATAATACTGCCATAGAGAGCCCATATAATACTGCCATAGAGCGCCCTTATAATCCTGTCACAGAGAGAACATATAATACTGCCATAGAGAGCCCATATAATACTGCCATAGAGAGCCCATATAACACTACCATAGGGAGACCATATAATACTGCCATATAATACTGCCATAGAGAGCCCAAATGCTGTAACTCTGCTGTACAGACTAACATTGCAGTGACGCCCGGCGCTCATATAATATTATATTTAGAAGGTGCCGCACAGTACCAGAGCCTGCCACCTTCTGGGCAGTGTCAGACTGGGGTGCCTAGGGCCCACCAGTAAAGTTTATTTTGGGGGCCCGCCGTACGGATACATTCAGATATGACCTGCTCACACAGCAGTAAGGCGCTCCCAGATGACTGTATATGGGGCCCCTGCAGCTTAGAGCAGGTCGGTCCTTTCCTCTCTACCTAGACGTCGTCTCCGCTCTGATCGTCTCTAATAATAAACTGGGGAGTTTTTTAATAATCGATCAGGTTTTTTATACGACCACAGTCTGGTGGAGGAACAATAACTATGTGTATGTAGTGCAGTGTCTACTGTGTTATATCCCACTAGGGGCCCACCTTGCTCAGGGGCCCACAGGCAGATTCCCCTGTACCCCTGTGGGCCAGTCCGAGCCTGCCTGTGGGGGTGATGATCGCCCTTTGCACCCACCGTGGCAGCGGTCGGCAGTGACTCCAATAATATCATCCCTATAAATCTGGAGTATTTAAGACTCGGGACCCGGCGGCTGTGAATCAAGCATCGCACAAAGCCCGTCTCACAGCCGGATTATCGCCCCCCCCCGGACGTCTTTCTTCGGGGTCATTCCCATTCTAGACAAATATTTGCACAGACAATTCCATGCATTTTCCTGACGTTCCCCTTTGTGCGGCTTTTATTGGGGCCAGCGCCGACTTAATGTGGGCAAATATCTCCTGACGGATGCTTTGAATTAAGACCCTGAATGTCTGAATAGCAGGAGAACATTCTAGAGCGTGGCCCCCGCTAAACCTATAGCAACGTGAGGCCAGGGCCCTCGGGGCAGGGACCCCGGAAACACACGTGTGCAGGCCTATATGGGGCGCCCATCTATTTCACTCATATGGCACCAACATATTCTGCAGCACAGTACCGAGATTGTCATCACGCAGTCCTGCATGTAGGGGCCCCACGCCGAGTCCGGGCTCCATCACTGCCCCGCCGGCTCTGCAGGCCTCACCCAAGTGGCAAATCATTGGGTCATGTCCCCCAAGGAGAGATCGTACCCCACAAATTCTGACCTATGCCTCTCCCGCAGTTAGGCCGGTCCTCTCTGCTCTGATGAGGGGCGATCACCCCGAGATGCTGGCTCATTTAGTATCCCAGTCATGTCTCAAGGCCTGTTTTAAGGCCCAACATTGACTTGGGGCTCATGCACAGCGTATTTTGTGTCCGTTCTGTTTTGCAGACCGTGTTTGGAACCAGTCATTTCAATGGAGCCGCAAAAGCGGAACATGACTCATTTGATGTCCTAGGCATCGTTACAGTGGATCCGCAAACAAACAGATGCAACACGAATGTCACACGGACGTTATCCGTAATTTTTGCGGAACTCTGGTTTGCGGCAGTAAAATGCATCACGGTCGTGTGCATGAGCCCTATAGGATAACTGCCGTACAGCAACACCTTACATAGTGGATAGGTTGGCTACCACCGCAGCTCTGACCAGGTTGTGGGGTCCGTGGAAGAGAGGTCACTAAAGGTGAACTGCCCCTTTAATTCCAATCTATCTATCTATCTATCTCCTATCTATCTATCTATTATCTATCTCTATCTATCTATCTATCTATCTCATATCTAACTATCTATCTATCTATCTATCTATCTATCTATCATCTATCTATCTATCTATCTATCTATCTATCTCATATCTAACTATCTATCTATCTATCTATCTATCATCTATCTATCTATACTCTATCTATCTATCTATCTCATATCTAACTATCTATGCCCACTCGAGCTAGCCCACAGGCAGATTCCCCTGTACCCCTGTGGGCCAGTCCGAGCCTGCCTGTGGGGGGTGATGATCGCCTTTGCACCCACCGTGGCAGCGGTCGGCAGTGACTCCAATAATATCATCCCTATAAACCTGGAGTATTTAAGACTCGACCCGGCGGCTGAGAATCAAGTATCGCACAAAGCCCGTCTCACAGCCGGATTATCGCCCCGGACGTCTTTTCTTCGGGGTCATTCCCATTCTAGACAAATATTTGCACAGACAATTCCATGCATTTTCCTGACGTTCCCCTTTGTGCGGCTTTTATTGGGGCCAGCGCCGACTTAATGTGGGCAAATATCTCCTGACGGATGCTTTGAATTAAGACCCTGAATGTCTGAATAGCAGGAGAACATTCTAGAGCGTGGCCCCCGCTAAACCTATAGCAACGTGAGGCCAGGGCCCTCGGGGCAGGGACCCCGGAAACACACGTGTGCAGGCCTATATGGGGCGCCCATCTATTTCACTCATATGGCACCAACATATTCTGCAGCACAGTACCGAGATTGTCATCACACCAGTCCGCACAGCAGGGGCCCCCACCGCCGAGTCCGGGCTCCATCACTGCCCCGCCGGCTCTGCAGGCCTCACCCAAGTGGCAAATCATTGGGTCATGTCCCCCAAGGAGAGATCGTACCCCACAAATTCTGACCTATGCCTCTCCCGCAGTTAGGCCGGTCCTCTCTGCTCTGATGAGGGGCGATCACCCCGAGATGCTGGCTCATTTAGTATCCCAGTCATGTCTCAAGGCCTGTTTTAAGGCCCAACATTAACTTGGGGCTCATGCACACAAACGTATTTTGTGTCCGTTCTGTTTTTTTTGCAGACCGTGTTTGGAACCAGTCATTTCAATGGAGCCGCAAAAAACGGAAATGACTCATTTGATGTCCTAGGCATCGTTACAATGGATCCGCAAACAAACAGATGCAACACGAATGTCACACGGACGTTATCCGTAATTTTTGCGGAACTCTGGTTTGCGGCAGTAAAATGCATACGGTCGTGTGCATGAGCCCCTATAGGATAACTGCCGTACAGCAACACCTTACATAGTGGATAGGTTGGCTACCACCGCAGCTCTGACCAGGTTGTGGGGTCCGTGGAAGAGGTCACTAAAGGTGAACTGCCCCTTTAATTCCAAATCTATCTATCTATCTATCTCCTATCTATCTATCTATTATCTATCTATCTATCTATCTATCTATCTCATATCTAACTATCTATCTATCTATCTATCTATCTATCATCTATCTATCTATCTATCTATCTATCTATCTCATATCTAACTATCTATCTATCTATCTATCTATCATCTATCTATCTATCTATCTATCTATCTATCTCATATCTAACTATCTATCTATCTATCTATCTATCATCTATCTATCTATCTATCTATCTCATATCTAACTATCTATCTATCTATCTATCTATCATCTATCTATCTATCTATCTATCTCCTATCTATCTATCTATCTATCTATCTATCTATCTATCTATCTATCTATCTATTATCTATCTATCTATCTATCTATATATTATTTATCTATCTATCTCATATCTATCTATCTATCTATCTATCTCCTATCTATCTATCTATCTATCTATCTATCTATCTATCTATCATCTATCTATCTATCTATCTATCTATCTATCTATCTCATATCTAATCTATCTATCTATCTATCTATCTATCTATCATCTATCTATCTCCTATCTATCTATCTATCTATCTATCTATCTATCTATCTATTATCTATCTATCTATCTATCTATCTATATATTATTTATCTATCTATCTCATATCTATCTATCTATCTATCTATCTATCTCCTATCTATCTATCTATCTATCTATCTATCTATCTATCTATTATCTATCTATCTATCTATCTATATATTATTTATCTATCTATCTCATATCTATCTATCTATCTATCTATCATCTATCTATCTGTCTATGTATCTTTCTCTCCGTCTGTCTATCTTCTATTATCTATATCTATCTATCTATCTATCTATCTATCTATCTATCTCTCTCCTATCTATCTATCTATCTATTATCTATCTATCTCTCTCCTATCTATCTATCTATCTATCTATCTATCTATCTATCTATATATCTATCTATCTATCTCCTATCTATCTATCTATCTCATATCTATCTATCTATCTATCTATCTATCTATCTATCTATCTATCTATCTCCTATCTATCTATCTATCTCCTATCTATCTATCTCCTATCTATCTATCTATCTATCTATTATCTATCTATCTGTCAATTATATATCTATCATCTATCTATCTGTCTATGTATCTATCTCTCCGTCTGTCTATCTTCTATTATCTATATCTATCTATCTATCTCCTATCTATCTATCTATCTATCTATCTATATATCTATCTATCTATCTATCTATCTCCTATCTATCTATCTATCTCATATCTATCTATCTATCTATCTATCTATTATCTATCTATCTGTCAATTATATATCTATCTATCTATCTATCTCCTATCTATCTATCTATCTATCTATCTATCTATCTATTATCTATCTATCTGTCAATTATATATCTATCTATCTATCTATCTATCTATCATCTATCTATCTGTCTATGTATGTATCTCTCCGTCTGTCTATCTTCTATTATCTATTATCTATCTATCTATCTATCTCCTATCTATCTATCTATCTATCTATCTCGTATCTATCTATCTATCTATCTATCTATCTCGTATCTATCTATCTATCTATCTATCTATCAAATAAGCTTTATTGACAGGACTAATTACATTTTAGCATTGCCAAAGCAAGTGGGAAACAATCAGTAGGGTTGGGGGATGGGGACACTTCCAGGGTGGGGATATAGGAGTCCATGTTACATCAGGCTCCTCTCAGTCTATGGCAGGCAGTAACATATTGTGCTGCTATGGCCGCCGTGTTCTCCTCTTCCCCCAGCAGTATGGAGAGTCTCTCTTCCTCCTCCATGGAGGTGAAGTCTGGGCAGAGATCAGTCAGTCTCCTGAGGTGAGAGTCCCTCACTGCTGAGTATTTGGGGCACCGCAGCAGGAAATGAGCCTCATCCTCCACAGCCTCCTGGTCGCACATCTGGCACACCCTGCTCTCCCTGGGCGTGTACCTCTGTCGGTGACGCCCAGATTCAATGAGCAGGCTGTGGGTGCTCAGTCTGTAGCGGCTCAGGATCTGTCGGTCTCTTGGATTGGGGAGTCTCTCCAGATATGGGGCAGTTTGTACTCCCCCTGCAGGCTCTGGTATACCGTCAGCTTCTGGGATGTCCGTATGTCGTTCCTCCAGACGCTGATATAGTCCTCTGGATTCCCCCCTTTGCCCGGCTGTACTGGTCGGTGGCTTGGTTCGGCTGGGTTTGGGTGACTTGTTGCTTTGTCTTTCTGGGGCTTCTTGGTTTAGCAGGGCTTTGTGATGGTCGGAGCTGGGACTGCTGCTATGCAGGTGGGCTCTGAATGATAGCGCCCTCTTCTGGACAGCAGGGTATAGCGGGGATCTGCCCAGTTCTGCCCGACAGGCGCTGGTTGAGGTGCTCCTGTGGACCTGGAGAAGGGGTTTGCAGAGTTCTAGGTGGAATAGTCCTGTTGGCCCGGAGTCCCACTTTGCCCAGTCTGGGGATGTGTCTGGGCCCCGGACTTCGCTGCCATACAGGAGGATTGGAGCAATGATGGTGTCGAGGATTTTGAGCCAGACGGTCACTGGTGCCTTCAGGTGATACAGACGCCTTCTGATGGCATAGAAGGTTCTGCTCGCCTTGTCTCTCAGTGTTTCCATGGCTTTCTTAAAGCTCCCTGATTGGCTGATTTCTAGGCCCAGGTAGAGGTAGCTTTCAGTTTCTGATAGTGGACGGTTGGTTGGCCGGAAGGGAGGTCGCCCGGCTGGTTTACGGTTTCTTTTCTGGAACACCATGATGCTGGTTTTCTTTGGATTGATGGGCAGTGCCCACGTGGTACTGAACTTCTCCAAGGTTTTCAGGTTATCTTGGAGACCTTTCCCAGTTGGTGATCGTAGCAGAAGGTCATCTGCATAGAGGAGAAGTGTCACCTCGGTGTCATGGAGGGTGAGACCGGGTGCTGAGGAGGACTCCAGAGCCGCCGCCAGCTCATTAATATAGATGTTAGAGGGTTGGACTGAGGCTGCAGCCCTATCTGACTCCTCGGCTCTCCCCGTTCTCCTCCCATTCACCTTCACGCTGCATCTGTTGTCAGTGTAGGAACTTCTGATGACATCATGTTTTTCCTCCTATTCCGTTTCCGTGAGAAGTTTCAGGAATAGGCCGGGTGCCACACTGAGTCGAAGGCCTTTTTAAAGTCCACAAAGCAGGCATAGATCTTTCCATGCTTTGTACTGTGGACATGGCTCTTGATGAGGCTCCTCAGGGTGTAGATGTGGTCAGTGGTGTGGTGGTCTGGATATGGCTCTTGATGAGGCTCTGCAGGGTGTAGATGTGGTCCGTGGTGCGGTGGTTTGGATATGGCTCTTGATAAGGATCTGCAGGGTGTAGATGTGGTCCGTGGTGCGGTGGTCTGGATATGGCTCTTGATGAGGCTCTGCAGGGGGTAGATGTGGTCCGTGGTGCGGTGGTCTGGATATGGCTCTTGATGAGGCTCTGCAGGGGTAGATGTGGTCCGTGGTGCGGTGGTCTGGACATGGCTCTTGATGAGGCTCTGCAGGGTGTAGATGTGGTCCGTGGTGCGGTGGTCTGGATATGGCTCTTGATGAGGCTCTGCAGGGTGTAGATGTGGTCCGTGGTGCGGTGGTCTGGACATGGCTCTTGATGAGGCTCCTCAGGGTGTAGATGTGGTCCGTGGTGCGGTGGTCTGGATATGGCTCTTGATGAGGCTCTGCAGGGTGTAGATGTGGTCCGTGGTGCGGTGGTTTGGATATGGCTCTTGATAAGGATCTGCAGGGTGTAGATGTGGTCCGTGGTGCGGTGGTCTGGATATGGCTCTTGATGAGGCTCTGCAGGGGGTAGATGTGGTCCGTGGTGCGGTGGTCTGGATATGGCTCTTGATGAGGCTCTGCAGGGTGTAGATGTGGTTCGTGGTGCGGTGGTCTGGACATGGCTCTTGATGAGGCTCTGCAGGGTGTAGATGTGGTCCGTGGTGCGGTGGTTTGGACATGGCTCTTGATGAGGCTCCTCAGGGTGTAGATGTGGTCCGTGGTGCGGTGGTCTGGACATGGCTCTTGATGAGGCTCTGCAGGGTGTAGATGTGGTCCGTGGTGCGGTGGTTTGGACATGGCTCTTGATGAGGCTCCTCAGGGTGTAGATGTGGTCCGTGGTGCGGTGGTCTGGATATGGCTCTTGATGAGGCTCTGCAGGGTGTAGATGTGGTCCGTGGTGCAGTGGTTTGGACATGGCTCTTGATGAGGCTCTGCAGGGTGTAGATGTGGTCCATGGTACGGTGGTCTGGATATGGCTCTTGATGAGGCTCTGCAGGGTGTAGATGTGGTCCGTGGTGCGGTGGTCTGGATATGGCTCTTGATGAGGCTCTGCAGGGTGTAGATGTGGTCCTTGGTGCGGTGGTCTGGATATGGCTCTTGATGAGGCTCTGCAGGGTGTAGATGTGGTCCATGGTGCGGTGGTCTAGATATGGCTCTTGATGAGGCTCTGCAGGGTGTAGATGTGGTCCGTGGTGCGGTGGTTTGGATATGGCTCTTGATGAGGCTCCTCAGGGTGTAGATGTGGTCAGTGGTGTGGTGGTCTGGATATGGCTCTTGATGAGGCTCTGCAGGGTGTAGATGTGGTCCGTGGTGCGGTGGTTTGGATATGGCTCTTGATAAGGATCTGCAGGGTGTAGATGTGGTCCGTGGTGCGGTGGTCTGGATATGGCTCTTGATGAGGCTCTGCAGGGGGTAGATGTGGTCCGTGGTGCGGTGGTCTGGATATGGCTCTTGATGAGGCTCTGCAGGGGGTAGATGTGGTCCGTGGTGCGGTGGTCTGGACATGGCTCTTGATGAGGCTCCTCAGGGTGTAGATGTGGTCCGTGGTGCGGTGGTCTGGATATGGCTCTTGATGAGGCTCTGCAGGGTGTAGATGTGGTCCGTGGTGCGGTGGTCTGGATATGGCTCTTGATGAGGCTCTGCAGGGTGTAGATGTGGTCCGTGGTGCGGTGGTCTGGATATGGCTCTTGATGAGGCTCTGCAGGGTGTAGATGTGGTCCGTGGTGCAGTGGTTTGGATATGGCTCTTGATGAGGCTCCTCAGGGTGTAGATGTGGTCCGTGGTGCGGTGGTCTGGACATGGCTCTTGATGAGGCTCTGCAGGGTGTAGACGTGGTCCGTGGTGCGGTGGTTTGGCATGAAGCCTGCTTGGCTCCTGCTGAGGACGTTGTCCTGGGTGAGGATCCTCTTATTCGGGACACTGCTGAGGAGTTTCCCCAGGTTGCTGCTGACACATATCCCTCTGTAGTTGGCGGGGTCGTACCTGTCTCCGCTCCTGTGTATGGGGGGATGAGGCCCTGGTTCCAGCTCTGGTGGAAGTAGCCGGCACTCAGCACAACGTTGTAGAGTTTTACCAGTGCGGCCTGGATACCGGGCGGGCTGTATCTCATTTCTGGAAGGATCCCATCTGGGCCCTGGCTGTTTTATTCTCGATCACTGAGATCCTCTCTGTTATCTCCTGCGGTGGGATCGCTGTGTCTAGAGGGTTTGGGAAATCTTAGATTTTTTTTTTCCACCATATCCTTCAGTTTTTCCGCGATTTCTTTCTGTTCTGGGCTTCGGTCCTCCCTCGAGATGTCTTTGTAGAGATCCTTGAAGTACTGGAGCCAGATGCTGCCATG